>CM056053.1:39802925-40250425 GCA_029574335.1 Rana kukunoris | reverse complement strand
CGGCGCACGTCTCTATTGTAAATATCCCCTAAACCGTGTAGGTTTAGGTGATATTTCCAGCACCTACAGGTAAGCCTTAATATAGGCTTACCTGTAGGTGAAAGTGGTTGTACAGGGTGTACAACCACTTTAAGGCTTCTTTCTGGTAACTTGACCACACAGCTAATATTTGTTCAAGTATCGTCGTATTGTGCGCCTTGAAACAACCACGCCATTCTTTAGCAGAGCAGCCTCTTTTGTATGTAGGTATACACACATATAGACACATGCACGCAGGCCACTTTATTAGGTACACCTGTTCAATTGCTTGGTAACATAAATTGCCAATCACATGGCAGCAACTCAATGCATTTAGGCATCTAGATGTGGTGAAGATGTCTTGCTGAAGTTTAAACCGAGCATCAGAATGGGAAAGAAAGGGGACTGAAGTGACTTTGAACGTGGCATGGTTATTGGTGCCAGACGGACTGGTTCAAATGTTTAAAAAATAAATAAAAAAAGCTGATCTTTAGGAATTTTCATACACAACTATCTCTAGTAGTTCCAGAGAATGGGTCTGAAAAATAGAAAATATCCAGTGAGAGACTGTTGTGTGGAGGAAAATGCCTTGTTAATGTCAAATGAGAACAGGCAGACTGGTTTAAGATGATAGAAAGGCAACAGTAACTCAACTCTATACAACCAAGGTAACAGAATACCATATGTGAACGCACAACACATCGAACCTTGAAGCAGATGGGCTACAGCAGCAGGAGGACCACACTGGATGCCACGCCTGTCAGCTAAGAACAGGAAAATGAGGCTATAACGCACACAAGCTCACCAAAATTGGACAATAGAAGATCGGAAAAACAGTGTGGTCTGACGAGTCTGAATTTCAGCTGCAACATTCAGATTGAAGGGTCAAAATTTGGCCTTATACACGAAAGCATGGATCCATCCTGTCATGTATCAATGGTCCAGGATGGTGATGGTGGTGTAATGGTGTGGGGCAAATTTTCTTGGCCCACTTTGGGCCCCTTAGCACTAACTGAACATCGTTCAAACACCACGGCCTACCTGAGTATTGTTGCTGACCATGTCCATCCCTTTATGACTACAGTGTCCCCATCTTCTGATGGCTCCTTTCAGCAGGATAATGCACCATGTCACAAAGCTCCAATCATCTCACCACTGTTTTCTTGAACATGACGACAAGGTCACTGTACTCCAATGGCCTCCACAGTCACCAGATCTCATCCAATAGAACACCTTTGGGATGTGGAGGAACAAGAGACTCGCATCATGGATGTGCAGCCGACAAATCTGCAGCAACTGCGTGATGCCATCATGTCATTATAGACCAAAATCTCTGGGGAATGTTTCCAACACCTTGTTTAATCTATGCAGGGCCGATTGAAGGAATTTGGGGGCCCCAAGCACCCCCCCCACATGCAAAGCCTACGTTAGCGCTACACTAATTTTTTACACTCATGTTCTTGATCCCCCCCTCCCTAGTCCCTACATTTTTCTATTCTCACCTCCCCTTCTTCCCTGTAGGCTGCCGCTCTAGCGTGGCCGAGCTCCTCTTCCTCCGGTCAGTCTGGTGTTCTATTATTATGGGTCCCCTATCAGATAGTGCCAGGGCCGGGTACCACGTGGTACAGGAGATTCAGTTTCCTGTGTTCCCGGCTGGACTGACAGGAAGTGAGCACTCAGTGTGCACTTCCTGTCAGTCCGGCCGGGAACAGGAAACTGAATCTCCTGTACCACACGTGTTACCCAGCCGGATTGACAGGACTCCAGGAGGAAGGAAGAGGAGCTCGGCCATGCTACAGCTTGAGAAGGGGAAGTTGGGGGCCCCAGCCTGCTTGGGGCCCCAAGCAATTGTTTGTTTTGCCTGTCCTGTAGCGACGGGCCTGAATTTATGCCATGAAGAAGAAGGCAGTTCTGAAGGCAAAAGGGGTTCCTAACAAGGTGTACCTAATAAAGTGACCGGTGAGTGCATTTCTAAACATGACTGGGTCAGAGCAACTCCAAAACTTCAGCTCTTGTGGGATTTTCCCAGTCTGCAGTGGTCAGAACCTAAAAAAGTGG
This sequence comes from Rana kukunoris, assembly GCA_029574335.1. Classification (NCBI taxonomy): domain Eukaryota; kingdom Metazoa; phylum Chordata; class Amphibia; order Anura; family Ranidae; genus Rana; species Rana kukunoris. Next base: position 40,248,349 of record CM056053.1, on the reverse strand, counting down.
GCCAAGGAAGGAGAACTGAGGTCCAGGGTCATGGGCAGTCAAGGCTCATTGACGCCGTGGGCGAAGGCTGGCCTGTGTAGTCCGATCCAATAGAAGAAGAACTAAAGTAGCTCTGAAAACGTTAATGCCGGTTCTGATAGAAAGGTGTCAGAACACACAGTGCATGGCAGTTTCTTGTGTATGGGGCTGCAGGCCAGTCAGGGTGCCCACGCCGACCCGTGTCCACAGGAAAAGAAGTGCTGTTGAGCACAGTGGTAGCTCATTGAAAGTTCCTGTCATTGCGTAACTGAATGTTCATACAAGGTATGAGCAGAGCCTGCAAGAGCCCTGCATGGCACTCACAATCTGTGACTTACTAGGGGAAATGACAGATCGCTGTTCATATTTAGTATGAACACACAATCAGTAATTTCTCCCCTAAGAGAACCGAGATCTGTGTGTTTGCACACACAGATCCCGGTTCTTGCTGTGTCACAAGCGATCGTGTGTGCCTGATTGTCATCACGCCCGCCGGGCACTCGCATCAGCTCTGGGAGGCAAGCAGTGGGCGAGTGCCCCTAGTGGCCACAGAGTGAAGTGATGTAACGTTGTTTTGCCCAGCCGAGCCATGCTGCCACAGTAAAACTCTGGCGGCAAGTGGTTAAAGCAAAAAGTAGCTCAACAAAATACTCACATAAAGAGGGGTGATCCTTTTTCCAACTCAGCGATTTTGTTTTTGAATTATTATTTTTTTGACATGTTTGTGTTATATCTTTCACTTGTATGTTAAAGGTTGTGCTGAGTAAATACAGCGGGATAAAACAAAAAAACTGTGTCTGTCTTCATTTAGGGCTGCAAAGCAACAAAATGTGATTTTAAGAAGGGGGGGGGGGGGCGATTCTTTTCTATACCCGCTGTACTAAATGCTTAAGTTACCACAGTTGTGGCACCTTATATCTAGTAGGTTGACCATCACTGCTCTATGTGCTCTGGTGAAGCGCCAAGTTTATGATCAGTGCTGCAAAAATTAACACCTATGTGCACCGCAAAAAATAATTGTCAAGTAGCTCATCAATGAGTGATGATTAGCAGGAAAGCCAAGCACAGAAGAGGCAATTCATTACAAGGGAATAAGAATGCATTCCTCAGCACTCAACCCTGCCAGGCAGCCGAGGGGACCCAGTTATCGACAGGCCGAGGAGAGGGCTTTTCATCCTGCAGTCCTGTCAGATAAGAGCATCTTCTCCTTCCAAAAATACTGCAAGTGTGAAAGGAAGACAGCATTTTCTATAAGGAGATAAAACTGACATTATGACAGACTCAACCAAGACCGGGGCTTTTGGAGGGGACTGTAGGGTAGCCTTCTTCACTATGGGTCCTTGCTTTTGAGGTGTGTGCCTGGGGGAACCTTGGAGTGGTGTTGCTTCAGATTTGGGCCCATGTCACCCCGAAAAAAAACAGATTCTGGGAACCTAGGACCTGGATACAGATTTAGGGCCTTCGTGCCCAAACCAGTAGAGACTGCTTCAGCCCCTCCTAGACTGAGACTCAGAGCAGATGTTAATATAATCAGCTCAAAACAACCAGATGCTGGGGTCTCCTGCTATAAAATGGTTTACCAAGGTGTGTCTTTCTCTAAAGGTTTAATTTCCCCCTTGTGTGCCTCCTAGGTGTAAATTGCTATTGTTGATTGAGTCACCTATTGCTTATGTCTGTCTTTTAATCCTTTTAGAGATTTGGACAGCCCTAGGTCTTCTTGAATACTGGTGCTGAACTGTCTGGGTGGGCACTAGGGTTGCCACCTCATCCCTTTAAAAAAGAACACACAGTAATTACACAGGTTCTCTGGCTGATTAAAGTGCTAATTAAACTCACTTGGTGCCTTATCGACATTAAATTAGTGTAATTACTATGTGTTCTTTTTTAAAGGGATGAGGTGGCAACCCCAGTGGGCACTGACCCGAGTTACCTAGGCTAGTCTAGGTGACTAGTTGGTAATGAGCTTACGGTTTATGTTAATGTTGTCTGTTCCTTAGATTTACACAGTTTTGCATTGTTTAGGATAATGTTATCAAACTCTTATCTGATTTTGTGTGGTATATTTTCAGTGGGAAATTACAAAATAAGTTACAGTTTGCACTTAAGCTAGTGTCGTCTAGTTCTTAGGATAATCGCAAGAGAATCCAGCAGGCTGGTTGTACCCAAGTTGATCAATATTGATCAACTTGGTACACTGAGTCTGCCCATTAACAGTTCAAACCGTGTATGGCCGGCGTAAAAAATGTTTACAGAATGTGGGACCCATGGATTCAATACTTGTCAATTCCTTATCTTGTTCCTGGCTGACCTCTTCCCCCCAGCTTTGTTTTTTCTTCACTTTCACTCCAACGCTTATTTTTGATGAAGGTTGCAGGACCCTATTGTGGTCTCTACTAAGATTATAATCTCAGGTATGGGGATGCCACTTTTCTTAAAATTCTAAACCTCTTGTACCTTTTCCCACCCCCCCCCCCCCCCCACACCTTCATTGGTCCCTTTTTCTCCAGTATGATAATTATCCTAGCCACGCCTGTGGTTTTCTACTCGATTAAAAGTTGTAATTCTTGATAAATTGACTATATGATTCTGGCCTCTCTAGATTGTTTATTATATTTTGTTAAAAACAGAGTCGTGCATTAAAAAGAAAGGATGATTGTCTGTAAAAAGCAACCCTCTCGGGTTAGGATGACAGCGTAGTAATTGATATTATGATGATATGTAGTGTGTTTACTATCCCATTTAGTTATGTTATGGTTGGTAACACTCTATGATTTAAACTTTCAATAATTGCAATAGTCTATGCTGAAGGAGACAGGATTGATGTCCAGCTAAAACTTTGGGAATCAAACGAGGCTTGTGTCCAAATTTTCTGTTATTTTAGGTGATGGCGCAGTACTTCACCCGTGCCCCAGGACGATGTCAACCTCTGACGAAACGCACAAGATGGACGACGTGCTGACGTCATCGCTATCATGAGACCCGAAAGCGCAGGTGCTCGGTTATGTTTTATGCCGGCAGGCGCTTTTTATGTAGGATATTTATCTCGTAAGTGAGGCGATTTTTCAATAAAATCATTGGATTTTATATGTGGAGCTTCCTTTATTTTTGAGTGGGATTCCAAATACCCTGGAGAGAGGACCATGGAGTATTGATCGGGGTACCATTCAAATGCCCTGGCTGGGTAATCAGCCAGAAGTACTACTGGCCTTCTACAGAAGAGGTCCAGTACTGCTGTTAAGCTGGCATTTCTTCTATACTATCGGTGGGGGTATCTTGTGGAGTTTAGTCACACAGGGGATTGGTGTTGACTGTGTGCCACCGTGACTGAGATCTACCTGTGAAACACTATCTGCAAGAATGTTGCTTTTTACAGACGTTCATCCTTTCTCTCACTTAAAGGAACCCTTGTTCTTTTGTTTGATGACTTTTTTTTCTTTCATGTCTTGAGATATATCTTATTTTTTAAAGCGCGACAGTTTTTTACAAAATGTTGGTTTATGTGTTTATATCAAAGAGTAGAGTTGTTGCTTATTTATTTTTCTTTATTCAGTCAAGTTTAAACACGTATTTTCTTTTATACAACGGTTTATTATATATTTCCTTATTTGAATGACCCGTAATTGCCTGCATAACTATCTTCCTCATTTTAATATATGCTTATGTTATGCCGATGAAATTCTGATTTTGTTGCTAATATTTCTATTTTATGTATTTAATATTTTCAATAAAAACATTTGAAAGAAAAAAAAGACGCCCTGGGATCAGTGAATCGGCACCGCTCTCATCCAACCACACACTAGTGAAAGTTAAAGCTGAATACACCAGAAGCATACAAAGTGGCAACAATAAAAAACAGTTTATATATTCAATATGGCTGCTGTATAAACAAAACAAGCTCCCTTTAATGCAAATATGCAGCATCTCAGGACAATTAAAATGAAATCTAATTGATTGCTTTGGACAACAAATTGAATTTTTTATTTACTAAAACATTGATCCTGATGTCCTGCAATGTTCAAAGGAATGCTGTACAAAGCTGACCTTTTTATGAGGGGTATTACCCCCTCTATTGTGTGACAGAGTGCAAGTCACAGCTGTTCATATCCGATCTCAAGGGAGAGGAAAGAGCACTTTCTCATAGAGCGAGGACCCGACAGAGCTTTCTCTATGACAGGAAACCAGCCTCTACTCTGCCCCATTGTTCAGCATAATAACACTTCAGACACCTGCTCTCCCTGAGTGCTGTCACTCCATTCCGCAGCCAAAGTGACATCTCATTACCAATGAAGGCACTCAAGCCCCCAGCTTCAGAGACTTAGAGATGTACAGTCAAAGCTTGTTTGGCTGTACTTCTATAGATGACAGTAGTGCCGTTCGTTCTGTACTCCTGTGACCTGTTTTCAGCAGACAACGGGCTGAAGTCCACCGACTGCTGATGTCACAGAGGCGGTTCAGGTTCGGCCAAGATCGCGACAGTGGATTTAAGATCCGCCCACATGCCTGGACTGACACCTGGCTCAGCCTCTCAGCGAGCCACTGAGAGTGTAAACCAGCCGCTCCTGCCCCCTCTACAGCCCAGCGCTCCAGGAAGGAGTAAAGATAACTGTGACTTGCTAAAACTCATTATCACTTTTTGATTTGGTGTGCACGGTGCAGCGTGGTGTGGCAGGCAGTAAACACACAGTGGTTGATTTACTAAAACCAATCAGCTTCCAGGTTTTATTGTTAACGTTTAATTGAACAAACTAAAGTTAGACGCTACTATGTACAGCTGCACCGAGTCCTAATTATTGTAGAAGGATCCAACACAGCTCAAATAGACCCAGCAGGTAGACACTACCATCCTGAGCCAGTTATGAACTGTTAGGCCTCGTACACACGATCAAATCTGTCCGCTGGAAACGGTCCGCTGGACCGTTTCAGCAGACAGATTCGATCGTGTGTACGGCCGAGCCGACGAATTTGGCCACCCGACAGATTTCAAAGCATGCTTTGAAATCTATCGGGTGGGAATTCGTCCGCCCGACATGTCTGCTGGTTAGTACACTTACCAGCAGACATGTCGTCCCGCACCGCCGCCGAATGGATTCGGCGCATGCGTGGAAGTGTTTTACTTCCTGGTGCGGTGACGTGGCGGCGTCAACGTCACCGCCACGTCACCGACACGTCAGCGCGCTCTCTGCTGGCGGGGATTTTGGTTTGCTCGTGTGTACACGCGAGCAAACCAAAATCCCAGCAGACAGATTTGTTCAAATCTGTCGGACGGACAGATTTGAACAAATCTGTCTGCTCGTGTGTACAAGGCCTAACAGCGGTCTGTAGACCTGAAAGATGCCAATAGTCTGCGACAAGGTGCAGAATGTTGCCTGGCGGGTCCACACCCAAAAGGGGGGGGGGGGTTTCCTGAAGCAAGGGTAGACATAGTCCCTGCGCTGTCCCTACTCTTCCAGAACCTTTTCCTATCAGACGGGGAGTCTGTCCCAACACTAGCCACTCACATAAAAGCACGCCAAACCCAGGAGTTTGCGTTTTAAATAGACACTGCCTGACACAAGACGGCAGTTGATGTCACGTGGGGCACCAGCATCCAACCCGACAGCTGTCTCCTCGTGACCGCAGGAAGTCATAGAAGAGACAAGTTCCTTCCCCTGCTGCAATGCCGCTTCAGTCAAGTGCCACCTGCAGTGGGGAGTACAGACTGCACCTGCCTACACATGGGCAATGTTTCCCCAAACAAATGAGCTTAGCGCTACTTGGTGCTGAAAAAAGTCAATGCTGGAGTCCATACATAATCCAAAGAGATTATTTATTAAAAAAACAAGCAGTCCAGTTTACAGCAGAAAGTGAATATGTTTCGGCTTACAAAGGTTTACTGATAGCCACACGGGCAATGTTCTCAAACACAGACTTGCATGTAATGAGTGCTTTCAATGTGAAACAAAACACAGGAAAACAGTGGCCATCTACACAAGTCCTTCCTCTGATGGGAACTTCATCTCTTGGCATTACATTAGGATGCTGATGCGGGAGGGTCAGGGTCCCCTTATGTTTGACTCTTTCCCTTTTCCCCCCCTTCTAGGCATCTACCATTGTCAAATGAGGCACGGGTAGAAAAAGTAGGAGATAAGGAGCATGGATGTCTATAGCAGACAAGCAAGTGAAAAGGCACTTTAGGGTCAACATTGTACATTACTGTGTCAGAAACTTGTAGGCAGGTGCAGGTTGACTTCCCTACAAAGTTGGCACTGCTGCATCCACCTTGCAGGGAGACTGGAGGAAGACCAATTCCTCTTAGGCCTCCATACGGGTCATCGAGTAGGCTTCTGTCCAATTGGAAGCTGCCACCTCGGTGACCTCTGCGACCATCTTTGGTGAGGAGGGTGCTTACAAAAAGCCTTGGCTCACTGCAATTGGTGCGCATAATGCATGTGGCTAGGTTGACAGGGGAGGAGGGTAATAAAGCATAGGGAAAGGATCCAGAGGGGGTGACGGGACAGTGTAGGGATGGTTGCAGACTTCTTGGGAAACTTTTCCGCTACAGGGCTTACTGCATCTGCCTGCCTACCGCCCAAGTGCCAGGTGTTGCCAGCCTCGGTGTACCGCTCTCCTCCTATGGGTTTTTCTGCTCAGTTCTTATTGAAGAGACTATGTTGTATCTAGAACAGCTAGCAATACATTACGCCTTTTCACTGTGTGCATGTTGCATCTTCCAATGGGTGCCTACCGCCTGGGTCAACCCCTACATACTCTCCAAGGACATCAAGAAATCTCTATGACCACAAAATATGGTCGCCACCATACACATAGAGGACCAGTAGCCTGTTCTCAGACTTTCATAAAAGGCAGACAAAATCTTCATTTGGGCACCTTGTAAACATATTATAAATGTTGCATTTTCTCCCTTCATACTACTTTTTACCCCTCTTAAAGTCCAGTGGAAATACCCAGTACAGGGTGGACTCCTGGCATAGACCATATTGTCAATCTAGGCTTCACTACTGTGCATGCACAACTGGACTGTCATTTTCCTCCATAGCTGACCCCCTTCCTTGGCAAAGCACTAAGAAAAGAAAATTCAACTTGCACAGTAAAACAAAAAGCTTTAACTTTAAGCCAACCACAACTCTTTAAAGCAAGCAATATAACCACAAAACTGAAAACTCGCTGCTCCAAAATCAACGCTGAAGGTAAACAGTAAGCCAAGAGCAGCTGGGCTCTCCCTGAATATACATGGAGGCCAGCCAAGCTTTTACCAGGCCAATCCACCGGGATAGCAGAACCAACATAATGCACAAAATGTGGTTATCGATATCCGATCACACTTCCTCCGAGTGGCAGGCAGGGTATTTTTCGGATACACAGTGTGATGTAACCTTCCTCAGCAACGTCAGCCCTCTATGCATCATGGAAGTGTTGAATGATTCCAGAGAATTGGTTGCTTAGTCAAAGTTAATACGAACCAGCAATGCGTGGTAGCGACAAAAATTGATGTGCGTCATATACCAGAATATTTATAGAAAAATGAATCACAAAGAAATCATAGAGGAGGAAATCTCATCATCATAAAAAGCATCATTTTTTTTTTAGTGTACCGAATTAAAGACACAGCCTAAAACATATCTAAACCCAAGAACAAAAATTGTATTTATTGCAGCTTACCAATCCTTAACCACTTACCTACTGTGCACCTACACCCCCTTCCTGCCCAGACAAAATATAAGCTTCCGGCACTGCGTCGCTTTAACTGACAATTGCGCGGTCGTGCGACGTGGCTCCCAAACAAAATTGGCGTCCTTTTTTCCCACAAATAGAGCTTTCTTTTGGTGGTATTTGATCACCTCTGCGGTTTTTATTTTTTGCGCTATAAACAAAAATAGAGCGTCAATTTTTAAAAAAATGCAATATTTTTTCCTTTTTGCTATAATAATTAACCCAAAAAATATATAAAAAAAATATTTTTTCCCTCAGTTTAGGCCGATACGTATTCTTCTACATATTTTTGGTAAAAAAAAAATGCAATAAGCGTTTATCGATTGGTTTGCGCAAAATTTATAGCGTTTACAAAATAGGGGATAGTTTATGGCATTTTTTTTTTTTTTTTTTTTACTATTAATGGCGGCGATCTGCGATTTTTTTATTGGGACTGCGACGTTATGGCGGACATTTCGGACACTTTTCTGACATTTTTGGGACCATTTACATTTATACAGTGAACAATGCTATAAATATGCATTGATTACTGTATAAATGTGACTGGCAGTGAAGGGGTTAACCACTAGGGGGCGGGGAAGGGGTTAAATGTGTGTCCTATGAGTGTTCTAACTGTGGGGGGAGGGGGGGTGACTGGGGGAGGTGACCGATTGTGTCCCTATGTACAAGGGACACAATCAATCTCCTCTCTCCCTGACAGGGACGTGCAGCTCTGTGTTTACATACAGAGCTCCACGTCCCCGCTCAGTTACTGAGCAATCGCGAGTGCCCGGCGGCGATCGTTGCCGCCGGGCACTCGCACGGGATACCCGCAGAGCGGCGGGTGCGCGCGCGCGCCGCCGGCGACTCGCGCGCCCGCGGCTTTAAAGGGACATCACGTCATATGACGTGATGTCAGGATAATGGAGTCGTCTGCCCGCCGTCATTTGACGGTGGGCAGATGACAAGTGGTTAAATGCTGTGTGTGCATCAGTTATCCTTTATTAGGCTTTTTTTCACCAGGTGATCCTGCCAGTAACTCAGTTCCTAGATCAATGCTCACTCACTGTTCTGTATTTAAATGAGGAGCAGCACGGTCACCTTAAAGGGTTTGTAAAGGAAAAACATTTTTTTTTAATCTTACAGTGGTTGTAAACCCTTTTTTTAATTTTTACCTACAGGTAAGCCTATAATAAGGCTTACCTGTAGGTAAGGAGAATATCTCCTAAACCTGTACGGTTTAGGAGATATTCCCCTCGCAATGCGTCGCCGATTGCAGCGGCGCAGGGGGATTCTCGGCTAAAGGACCGGCAGCCGTCGGACCATGCCGAATTGAATACTCCCGCGCGCATGCGCGGGAGTGACGACATCGCCGCTCCAGCCAATAACAGCGCTGGAGCGGCGATACCCGGACGACACACCAGGCAAGATGACATCTCGCTTGGCGTGGACCTGGTAAGTTCCTCTCACCTCGTTCCGAGGTAAGTATTTCATAATGAGCTAATATGCGGTGCATATTAGCTCATTATGGCTTTTGCCTTGCAGGAGTAAAAAAAAAATATTTGTATATGCGGGTTTACAGCCGCTTTAATAGCTTCCTTTACCTTAATGCAGTGCTGTTTTCATGTCCTCATTGTTCGTTTTTGCTCTCAAGTTGCTATAATTCTTCTCTGATCTCCACACTCCCTGGTTGTCCGTTTCCTTATAACCACAGTACTGGGAGCTTTCTCTCTGTTCCCACTAATTAAGGAGGTGTGATTACTGTGTGTCTAAAACACCTCGGCACCAATCGGTTTCATTTTCCAAACCATCACTGCCCTGTATTGGCTCTGTGGCTCTGTAGAGCAGAGAGGCAGGAAACAACATGCAAAAACGAAACTAGAAACTACAGGTACATTATATGATTGCTTTTAAAAACTATTAAAAATAGATAATCAATCAGTTAACTATTATGTCTCTATACCCGGTACACAGTCATTTAAGCATAAAACATTTTTTTGCAACTCCTTTAAGCTTGGGACACATTATCAGTTTGCTATAAACATTTCCATACAAGTCATTTTTCTCCTTCACTGATGTGCGCTGATGAGGCAGCACCGATTGGCAGCACAGGGGGGGCACTGTTGGGACTCAGTGTGGATGGTAGAAATCGGTTTGTTTTTGACCGATGACCGCCCCCCCCCCCCCCCCCCCTAAAAGAAAAAATGACCCATCTATGCCCAGTACAAATACTTTGAGTCACCGATATGGGAAAAGCATGTGACCAGTGAAACGTCTAAAGTTCTTTCTGCCTGCTTGCTCTCCATCCATGACTGATTAAATAGCAGCACAGGGCTTCCCCCAGTTCCAAAGGAAGTAGGTCATTAAAAGCTCTCCTATTAGGTCCTCATATTATGTAAACCATCCCATTAAACCATCACTTCTGATCATTTACATCTAAAATAAAAAATGGGGTCTCTTTAAAAGAGCGAGTAGAGATTTGCATGGAAATAATAGTAAGGAGAAGCGTTCTACTAAAGTCGACATGAGCTCTAACAAAGAGGTATTGTATCCGGAACACATTATACAAAGCAGACTTTTTCCTTCTCCCCTAATTTGCCTAAACAAAAGATGAAGGCAGCCTTTAGAAATCCAATATTGGCTTCAATGCCACCCTTCTAAAGGGATATGAACACCATCGTTTTATATACGGTATGCCCGGGGCAAATAACAGGGGCTGGTAAAGGGAAACTAAAGAGTATATATTAAAGGGGCAAGTATTACAAAATTAGTGTTGCTCACGAATATTCGCATTGCATATTCGAGTATTCGCGAATAACTCGAATATTGCGGCGAATATTCGCTATGGCGAATATTCGTATTTTTTCAAAAATGTATTTTTAAAACAGATCACATCCTAGTGATCTCCATCGACGTCTAAAAGCATTGCTGGTATGATTAGAGAGAGACCCTGGGCCGAGTAGCTGATGCGACTCTTTTATGTTGCCGAAAATTCGCATTGCGAATTTTCGGCAACATAAAAGAATCGCATCAGCTACTCGGCCCTTCTTTTGCATCAGAGCCAATCAGAATAACTCGAATATTCGGCAAAAGGAATATTGCGCGATATTCCTTTTGCCGAATATTCGAGTTATTCTGATTGGCTCTGATGCAAAAGAAGGGCGGAGAAGATAATCGCGCAATAGGAATATTGCGTGATTATCTTCTCCGCCCTTCTTTTGCCCCCTTATTCTCCTTTCTTTTAAGTAGAGTTAGTGTAGAGTTAGTGTTTAGTGCATATTAGTTTAGTAATACAGGAAATGATCTCCGTTTATGAGAATTTCGCAATCATTTTTGCATTAGCGAAATTTCGCAAATTTTTTTTTGGATAAAATATCACGAATATTCGATATTAGCGAATATTCTTCTATATATTTGCGCAATATCGCAAAATCGAATATGGCGTATTCCGCTCAACACTATACAAAATTAGCATAGTGTATATCTTAAAGGCAACCTTTCTGGAGCTATTTAATAAGCAGGAACCCTTGAAATAAGTTTTAGGTTCATGGAACCCAAGTAAAAAATTAGTATCGCTGGCTGGGAATTTGCATTCGATTTTCCAGAGGTTAGTGGGGTTAAATCACCTTTTGCATTTGACGGAAATGAAAAAATTCAAGGGAAAAAAAAAAATTCTTGAACAAACAAAATTCTAACAGCTGTGGCAAGGTAAGCCCATGCCACCGTTTAACCTCTTCTGGACTGCCCCACGTACATATACTGCGGCAGGGTAGCGCAAAATCATGTACCTATACGGGCCACCGACGACCCGCTCCCGCCGTGATTGGACACAGCAGGAGCCAATCAGCAGGTCCGGCACCCCGCGATTGTTCCCGAGGCTGACATAACATCGGTCTGCCTTCATAAACAAGGCAGATCGCCATTTTGTCAATGGGGAAGATGGCGATCTTGTGTCTTCCCCCAGTCAGGTTGGAAAGCACTCCTAGGGAACACATTTAACCCTTTGATTGCCCCCGATATTAACCTCTGCCATTAGTACAGTGTGACCGTGCATTTTTTTTTTTTAGCACTGATCACTGTATTGGTGTCACTTTTCCCTAAAAAGTGTTACTAAAGGCCCATACACATGATCAGACCTTCCAACAACAACGGTCCAACGGACGTGTTTTATCAGATAATCTGACTGTATGCTCCATCGGAAAATTGTTGTCGTTTTTTCAATGGACAAATGTTCGCTGTGCACGCTCTCAAACTTTCTGACAACAAATGAATGATGGAGAATAATCCGATTGTTGTACACAAGTCCATCGGACTAAAATCCAAATTACAAACACGCATGCTCAAAATTAATGCTAAACATCAGACAACAATAGCAGAAGTTGCCCAAAGGGTGGCGGTAAAGAGCTGAAAAACCACGTGGTTTGGTGAATGTTGCCTGAAAATGTTCGGCCGTCTGTATGCAGAACAAGTTCACGGCCAATGCCCTTCAGACCAAAATCCACAGAAAAGTCTGGTGGAAGTCCGATCGTGTGTATGAGGCTTTAGTGTCAGTTTTGTCCACCGCAATGTTACAGTCCGATGATCACCGCCATTACCAGTAAAAAAAAAAAATACAAAGTCCATAAATGTATCCCAAAGGTTTGTAGATGCTACAGCTTTTGCGCAAAAATCAATATACACTTGTGATTTTTTTTTATTACCAAAAGCATGTAGCAGAATACATATTAGCCTAAATTGCTGAATATTAATGTTTTGTAGCAGAAAGTAAAAAACTTTTTTTTTTTAATTATTGGTTATTTCTTGTTTATAGCGCAAAAAAATAAAACCGCAGGAGGTGATCAAATATCACCAAAGGAAAGCCATTGAGGGGGGGGGGGGGTTGGGACATCAAATTTTATTTGGGTACAGTGTTGCATGACAGTGCAATTCTCAGTTAATGCAACGCAGTGCCGTATTGCAAAAAATAGCCTGGCCAGGAAAGGTGGGGTGGGATGGCGGAAAGAACTTCGGGGACTGAAGTGGTTAAAATGGTGGTTTACACCACATATTGTAAGTAGCAAGCACACTAATGGCACAGGTGTGTGCTGGCTTCATATGAGAGCCAGAGTTAAAGCTCAGAGCTCCAACATCCCGAAGGGCTCAGTGTGTGAAGGAAGCCATGAGAGGCGCCGTTATGCACTGTAATGTCCAGGACAGACCAAGGCCCGGGCACGAGTGAAGGTCCATGAGGGACAAAGCAGCTGGGAAATTGCAAGGAAAAAATGCAGAACTGAGGTACAGCATCTGTACATGAAAATTGGGATGCGTTTGATGGTCCGAAGGACCAAAAGGTACCAAGGGTCAGGAGAACCAAGAAGTACTACTCATAGCAGTAAAGCTGCCAGGAGAGCCAAGAGGATAAATGTTGCATTGATGATGAGAGCACCCTGCGTGGGGAGACATACCTGGCTGAAGTTTTGATGTGCTTCTAAATAAAAGTGGGCAGGAAAGCCCTGAAAACGATATCTGGCGTGGAGTAAACGCACTTTTTTGGTGTTACCACTGAGCGCATGTAGATTTTGTCAATGGTCTTTTGTAAAAAATAAATAATAATTCTAAAGGGGTTGTAAAAGGTACAACTTTTTTTCCTAAATAGCTTCCTTTAACTTAGTGCAGTCCTCATCCTTTTATTTTGCTTTTAAATGTCCTCCTTTTTTCTGAGAAATCCTCACTTCCTGTTCTTCCATCTGTAACTCCACACAGTAATGCAAGGCTTTCTCCCCGGTGTGGAGTGTCGTGCTCGCCCCTTCCCTTGGACTACGGGAGAGTCAGGACGCCCACTAACACACAGCTCCTTTCTCCATCTGCAATGTAGAGAACATCCTGACTCTCCTGTAGTCCAAGGGAGGGGGCGAGCACAACACTCCACACCAGGGAGAAAGCCTTACATTACTATGTGGAGTTACAGAAAGAACATGAAGTGAGGATTTCTCAGAAGAAATAAGGACATTTAAAAGCAAAATGGAAGGATGAGGTAAGTGAAGGAGGTAAAGGAAGCTATTTAGGGAAAAAAACGTTTTACCTTTACAACCCATTTAAGTCATTGAATATATTAAATTTAGTATAACTTTTTATTCGGTAATCTACTAGTGTAATAAGTATATGTCCAGCTTATAGCTTCAGCTCACAATACATAAAAAAAAAAAAAGAGAACAGATACAAAAATGACGATGCAATTCCATATGAAGTACACCTGTCACATGTAAGCAGCCAAATACAGCAGAAGACCCCGTGAACTAGAAACCTGGTCATTAAACTTGAAGATTTCATAGTTGTCACAGTAGGGAGGGCTGAAGTCAAAATTCATCTCCATGATTGCTACAAAGGAAAGAGCCGAGAGGCACGCTATAATGGGCTGACTTCATTTCCCAAGTAGGAGGATTCAGATTGAGCGGTGACTGAATTATGTCACTGGGGATTTATCAGAGCCTGCTCACTCATTCCCCGGAGCTGCGGAATCCTATAAGTTACATACACATCGCTGAGCAGGTCAATAGGGTACACGCCTTGCCCCTCAAATGGACGGGCGCTCCGTGCAACTGCTCCATTTCTGCAACACACGTCTCTCCGAGGATGCATCGCACCTCCCAACTATGTCATATGGGGCGAGAACTACGCGCTTCAAGACTTTTAGGCAAAATATATACCTTCCTGCACTCTGGCTGTTCCACATCCATATATAAAAAATCTAAAAAAATAAGTATATATATATATATATTTTTTTTTTCTCTATCTCACACACACTATATCTCTATACAATATAACGGAAAAATTATATATATATATATATATATATATATATATATATATATATATATATATATATTATATATATATATATATATATATATATATATATATATATATATCCACATCTCTGTATACTCACTTTTTTATAATACACACACACATATACATAGACACACACACACACACACACACACACACACACACACACACTCACACACATTGTAATAATACTATGCCTGTGCATTTAAAAACATCTACAACTGTCGAAGTCAAAAGCAGAACTATAGGCCCAAAAAAAGACCATTACTAAAGTGAAACTAATCTGTCAGTCAACATTAAATTATATTTAATCCAATTCTGCTAGCCTTATTAATAGACCGATAAAACAAGTAAATATAATGTACGTTTTTTTTTTTTTACTATTTTTTCAGCTGCTTCCTGGCTTCTGGCCAGGTCAAAATTATGACATATCTCAGAAGTCTTCATGGGAATGTTATTTTTCATCTGGAGTAAGGATGAGCTCTGGCGTGTTCGCACAGTCCACGTGCAGAGCCTGCCAGGAAGTCGGCACCGCGCTGCGCTAATCACAGGCAGGGAGACATTTCCAGATCTTTGCAGCCGAGCATCGGGACAATGTCTCACTGCCTGTGATTAGCGCAGTGCGGTGTCGACTCCCTGGCAGGCTCTGCACGTGGACTGTGAGAACACGTCGGAGCTCATCCTTAAAGGGGTGTTCCAGGCATTTTTAATGTTTATTAAAGTCAGCAGCTACAAAAAGTGTAGCTGCTGGCTTTTAATAAACATACACTCACCTGCTCAACATTCCAGCCACTGTGTAGGCCCGAGCGGTGCTGCGCCATCTGATTGGACGGGCGATCGCCTGTTACCAGTCCCGTGTCCCACACAATCGCCTACAGGGAGGGGCTGCCAAAAGGCAATGTGACGTATTGCCTTAGCAGCCCCTCGGCGGAAGGAGGAAGTGGGACAGGATGTCCCACTCCTCCTGAAGCCTCCACTCCCCCCCCCAAAAAAAGGAGGAGTGGATTAAGTGGAAGTTGCACTTTTGGGTGGAACTCTGCTTTAATCTGAATGAAGGGAGAAGTAAATTTCTAGGCTAAGCACACCCTCCTGCCTGGGCCAATGGCAGAAGGATGCCAGGAAGTAAATGCAACATGAATTATCTTCGCCTCCCCAAGATGGCCGCACAAATGCTAAAGGGGGCGTTTGTTAAAGTGGAGATTCCACCCAAAAGTGGAACTTCTGCTCATCTTATTCCTACCCCCTCCAGTGCCACAATTGGCACCTTTCTGGGTGAGGGGGGACAGAATACCTGCGGGTGCTGGCATCGCTGGACTCCAGGACAGGGAAGTGACCATTTATTAAAAGCCAACAGCTGAAGTATGTGTAGATGGCAGCTTTTAATTATTTTATTTTTTGACAGAACACCGCTTTAAAGTAATTTCTCAGCAAAATAAAAAATAGAGACATGGATTGATGGATGAGTTTGCTTTGAATATTAAAAAAGTATTGAATAGGAGTTTTCAGTTTGTGATGCTCAGATACAGCTTATTCATCTTTAAAGCGGATGGCTCCTTAAAAAAAAATATTAAAAGCCAGCAGCTACAAATACTGCAGCTGCTGACTTTTAATATTAGGACACTTACCTGTCCTGGAGTCCAGCGGCGTCCGCAGCAGAGGACGAGCGATCGCTCCTCTCTCTGCTGCTCCCCCCTCCATCCACGGTGAGGGAACCAGGAAGTGAAGCGCTCCGGCTTCACTGCCCGGTTCCCTACGGCGCATGCGCGAGTCGCACTGCGCCCGCAGATTGGCTCCCGCTGTGTGCTGGGAGCCGAGAGTTCCCAGCACACAACGGGAAAAACCCGTCTTTTGCCCGAGACTGCGGGCCGGAAATGGGTGCAAATACCTGTCTTTAGACAGGTATCTGCACCCCCCTTCCCCCTGAAAGGTGTTAAATGTGACACTGGAGGGGGGGAGGGTTCCGATCAGCGGAACTTCACTTTAGGGTGGAGATCCGCTTTAAAACGTTTTTTTTTCTTTGGATATAAAAGACAGAAATCCCCCCCAAAAATTGCAGTCTCTGTTGGAGTTTTACTCTCTCCATTTGATTTTTATGTGGAACACCAGAACTGGTGAGGGGAAGGCTTCCACTGGGGACACCTCTTCTGGTGACAACCAAGAGAGGAATTAAGCCGGCCATACACGGTTCGAGAGAAACGAAGAAGATTCCCGGAGAGAAACGAAGAAGATTCCCGGAGAGAAACGAAGAAGATTCCCGGAGAGAAACGAAGAAGATTCCCGGAGAGAAACGAAGAAGATTCCCGGAGAGAAACGAAGAAGATTCCCGGAGAGAAACGAAGAAGATTCCCGGAGAGAAACGAAGAAGATTCCCGGAGAGAAACGAAGAAGATTCCCGGAGAGAAACGAAGAAGATTCCCGGAGAGAAACGAAGAAGATTCCCGGAGAGAAACGAAGAAGATTCCCGGCAACATGAAGGTTTTTTCAGCCGAATTTCGAAAAATCATCGATCAAAAAATAAATAAAAATTGTATTCCTAATTCGATCATGTATGGCCTGCTTAACTTCCTTATTTTTATTTTATCAGGTAAGATTTATTGAAAAAAAAGTCACCCAGAACAAAATAACTTATTCAATAAAGAAATAAATGCTGGGATAAAGCATTACATGAAAATTACAGTAACTAATAACAAATTCAGTTTATCATAGCCTGATCAAAAAGATGAATTCCAAATAATTTTGACTTGATATACAAGCGATGTCTTGATTTACAAGTAGTGTCATGTCACAACGGGGTATAAAAGAGAAGAGCCTCCAAGTGTAGCAATATGGTTATATTTAATGAAGCTACATTTAGCAACATATTGCTACACTTAGGCTCCTCTCTTCTATACTCTGTAGCTCCTGCTGGATTTTGCTTCTTATCCCTTGTGGAGGCTTCCATTTGTAGATGGGCATTTTATAGTTACACAACCTATCATATAATCTTTTTATATGGACTATAAACCAACGGACCTATGAATAAATGGTTGTGGAACAAATCATTTGAGTTTCCATTATTTCTTATGGGGAAATTTGCTTTGATATAAGAGTGTTTTGGATTACAAGCATGCTTCTGGAACCAATTATGCACGCAAGCCAAGGTTTTACTGTAGTTGCTTTGGGTTACCCAGCACTGCTTTCTGTACTACTTTATAGACCTGCTTACATTACCAAAATCTGTAAAATATGTCTCTATGTTAACTCTCCCTTTATAAGACTGGTTTTACGCGTTTCCCTTTAAATATGGTGGTCTGCATGGACATAACTGACTGTTCAGGGCAGAGCGGAGCAGAATAAAGTGGGGCTGGCACTTGGGCACGGTCCAAGAACCGGCACACAGATTTAATTAGAGAACCAATAAAAGGACAAAGTGTGCAAAAGGGTCGACAAGGCCGAATGTTCATTGCCCAGAGCTGCCGCCTTGGTTTTCTACACAAAGAAAAGCCACATTGTTCTCAATTATAAAAGAAAATAAATGAACTTCCCCAAACTGAAAAGAGTACAGATTTCTACTGTCCACTTTCTCAATAATAAACCATTAATCTTGTGTCTGGGGGGGGGTAAACAATGGAACTGGGGAATTCAGACCGCGGCGCCTCAGACCTATCACAGGGAGAGGAGAATGATTAGAAATAAAAACAAACATACATACTGGGGTTATTGGGTTTTCAGTGATTAAAATACCCGACACAACCAGCAAAACTGCAAACAGAACACATGATCAACCCATTACTACTAGGAGATCGTGATATCAAACGGTTCTACTGTTCAGACCTTATTTACATAGGCCTCAGCCATTCATACACACACACACACACAAGACAGCAAATAGGTACTTCAGTTTCAGAGAGGACAACCTGGGAGGACTGTTAATAGTGCGATAAGCGAGTGGCTAAGCTGACCAATGCTATATCCTGGCCTAGGCCAACAAGGCCCAGGCCTGGGGCAGCACTTTGCAGGGGCGGACTGGGCTGAGAGGCAAATTAGTCTAACACCCACATAAAGCGCACTGCTTCCGGTATGCGGGTGGCCGGCATCCTACAACAATATGTGTGTGGGGGTGGGTCGCTGCTTCTAATTTTGACTGTCCTATCATCCTGGACCACAAACCTCACTGTACTATAGGTTTCTTAGTCCTCGCCATAAAATTATAAGAACTTTGTGCTTAAAGTAGAACTATAGGCAACACTTTTTTTCATTTTGGATAGAGTAAGGAAGGGTTAGCCCCTGTCAGTTTATTTTTTACCATCTCTGTTCCAGAGATTTGCCTTTACTTCCTGCCCCATAGCCAAACAGGAAGTGAGATGAAATCTATGCAAATTAAGGGAACCCTCAGAAATAGTGTCCCCACTCGAAAATATCAGGGTGGGTCTTAAAGGGGTTGTAAAGCGGTGCTGACAGCACCGCCCCCCCCCCCGAGCCCCCATTTTACTTACCTGACCATTCGAAATTCCCGGGCGCGTCCATGTCATCCTGTTCAGTTCCCAGCCTGCCTGTTGATTGGCTAGGCTGGGCAGATTGACCGCAGCGCAGCCATTGGCTGGCGCTGCTGTCAATCACAGAGGATGACGCAGCACGCTGGGGGGGCAGGACGCGTGATACAGTCGGCGGCCATGGCCGCCGCTGTATCACGGGAGCGCGCTCGCAAAAGCTTTCCACCATGCGAGCTCGCTCGCATGAAGGTAGAAAGCTTTTGCGAGGAGGAGCCGAGACAGCCGCCGAGGGACCCCAGAAGACAGCGTTCGGGGACACTGTGTGCAAAACGAGCTGCACATGTTTGTTATTTAAGAAAAAAAAAAAAAATCCTGACTTTAGTGTTCCTTTAAAGCGGAGTTTCACCCAAAATAATAACTATATCCTATCACATTCCTGACCCTACCAACATGTTCAAAAGCCACATTTTTTTTCTGTTGCATTTACCGTAGTACAGCCGTTTGCAGGGGGACTTTCAGGATTTCACTCCCGCAGGAGTAGGCGTTTTTACTCTTTTCCCTGGCACCGCAATGTCTCCTGGGAGCACAGTGTCATGCTTCCCAAGAGACATTGCTCTACGCCAGGGGCGGACTGACCATTGAGTCACTCGGGCACTGCCCAAGGGCCCCATGCCACTAGGGGGCCCCACCAGGGTTGCCAGGCTCAGTAAAACCAGGGACAGTATGTAAAAATGTATGTTTTTTTTTTACATGTCCCTGATATATCCGAAACCGACATGCTTTTGATATGAAAAACCCGAGATTTTAGCTGCCCCACCTCTGCACTGCCTCCTGGCGTGGTGGCCATCTGTAAGCCCAGGGGCCCCATAATTTTCTATTGCCCGGGGGCCCCATGAGTTGTCAGTCCGCCCCTGCTCTACGCCGCCCAGCGAAATTCCATCACAACCGGGTGTGAACTTTCAATGATGCTGCCCGTTGTGATGGCAACCGATACTCGCCGCAAACACTGCGCAGATGCTCCTTTTTTAACCTACATGCATATTTCCCTTCACTAACCTCTCCAGCATTCTATCCTGGGCCCAAACACACCTAGCCTAACCCTCTTGGGCATGGAAACCTATCTCCTTAAAAAAAAAAAAGCTAACCCTGGTGATTTTGTATGTAGTCCACACTGTTCAGGCATATCTCCACCTCTCCAGGGATGCCTAACTCCTGCTTTAAGCCATATGAATAATGGCCCATTGTTACAAGTACCCCTGACAGTGGTTGTCACTGTCACAGCTGGTCAATTTGGTCTAAATGTAAATTTGGAAAAAGTAAAAGTAAGTGCCTATATATATATATATATATATATATATATATATATATATATATATATATATATATATATATATATATAATTTTTTTTTTATTAAATAAACTTACTGAATTCTATAATTAAAAGAACAGCCTAGCATAATATTTTTCACCAGAAAAAAAAGTGGACCTCCATTTTATTTGTTAAAGCAAAATATCTTATGTTTTTCCTATAAAAAGGGGATTACACAGACGCTGAATATGTGTGTGTATGGGGGTACCTATCTCTCAATTGTTGGCTTGTCCCCCTACTATACAATTTGTACTGGATACTTTTGCAGTACAATGAGACTGACATCTAAATTGGGGGTCTTTCCTAGTCAAACTTGCCCAGGGTAACCCCTTCATGAACTCTATACGTAATAAGCAATTTGCTGGTGACATTGATAAATAGCTCTAATATAATTATATTTAATCTGACATAAATGGCTGTGGGCCGTGAGGATTGTCCAGACAGATCCATTAAACAGATGGGCTCACCGTCTCCTATTCAGAATCAATAAAATCAGGGGCAGGTGAGTCTGCAGGCATGTTTACTATGCAAAACATGCTGATCGCAGTGTCAATAATTAACAAACAATGCAACGCTCTAGTTCATTTACATAATTGCTTTTATCCCTGTGCTACTAAGGCCTAATGCCATTAAACAGCAGACATTGCTATATTCCCATATGGACTGTATAAACCCAATAGCCAGAATCTTACACACTAAATGGATGCAATGCCAAGACAAAAGATATTCTAGTAAATTAAGCCTTTAGTCCAGATACAAAGCTTTGCTTGATCGATTTCACATTTTTAAATCAAAATATAGCCGACTCAATAAGCAAAATTGTTTTTGTTCTTGGTATATGATGCACCAAAGAAGATCATTAAATATTAATACTAATCAATTATTAAAAAAGAGAAAGATGTAAAGGGTAACCTCTCTCCACAGCACCATACTTGCCTAGCTCTAGCCATCATATACTCAAACTTTACCTCCATCCAGCTGGGCCCTTTCTTCCAGATGTTGGCGCATGTACAGAAGAACCCCAGACTTTTAGAGGGATATAAAGAGACAAGAACACTGCATATATGAGACACAAGAAGGTCATTCAATAAAAACCAAACCACAACTAAAAAAAAAAAAAAAGAAAAAAAAGGAGAATAAAATATAAAATATTTAGGATTCACGCAATCGTTTAGCTCCAATGTAATTCACATGTAGACTTGACGTGTTTCGATAGATCTTCTTCAGGAGTACATTTGAATGATCAGCATGATGAAACCCATAACTCTTATAATTTAAAACAGTGTGACTGCTGGAAATGTGGGTGTCAAAAGGATCTCTTGAAAATGATTCCATATTCATTTGACCTTTGTTAATTATTATTTAGGTACTTATATAGCGCCGTCAATCTACACAGCGCTTTACATATACAATGTACATTCACATCAGTACCTACCCTCAAGGAGCTTACAATCTAAAAAAAGGTATAATCCTTGGCTGCTCATTCTTTATAGATGCAGAACGGTCCGATAAAAGGAGGCGGTTAAGCCCACAGCCCTACTCGGTTCGATGTATATGTGGTTGTGCCTCCACTCTAATCGATATGTGGTGCCGATATTTTACTTCTGGGTGACTTGCGTCTACCTAATTAAAATATGGATAACCATTAAGGCAAGGGTGGATCCAGAGTCTAGTCTCAGGAGGGGCACTGCCAGAAAATTTTGCGGGCAAACTGTTGTGGGAAATGGCTGGTGTTGGCACATTAATTCATTATGGCGCCATGGTTGATATGGTGTCAGGATGATTGAAGTGCATTATTTCTATGATTACATTGTAATAGTTCAACTCACCATAATGCAGAATCAGTGGGAGCCCTGGGTGTGTCAATTGCTACCGTTGCCCGTCACCAGATGCGGATCGTCACTTGCCACATTTCCTGCCACAAGATGTGGATTGTCACTTGCCAATGTCTCCTGCCACAAGATGTGGATTGTCACTTGCCAGTGGCAGCGTCCCAGAGTGCAGGCGGGCAGCGAGAGATGATGTAATCTCTCTGCTGCCTGCGCCTTCACAGTGACGACGGTGTTCTGTCAGAAGCTGAGCTGCGGTGATGCAGGGCCGGAGGTGAGAGATGATGTCAGAAATCTGCTACCCATCAGAATATGCAACCAAAGTGCTGTTGCATTGCAGCACTCTTGGTACACCCATACTTGTCCACAGTAAGTCTAGAGTTAAAAGTCGGAAAGCGGACACCTTTACACACCCACCCGCAGTCTTGCTTTTCACAGTTATTTTTAACAGTAAACTCAGCTTATATAGTGAAATATAAGTTGGGTTTACTCTTAAAAATAAACTGTAAAAAGCAAGACTCTGGTGGGTGTATAAAGATGTTCACTTGCTGATTTCTAACTCTAGGTTTACTGTGGACAAGTGCAGGTGTACCAAGATGGACGCGACGCAATGTCACTTTAGTTGCATATTTAGATGGGGAAGCGGCTTCCTGACACAGAACACCTGCCTGCTTAGTCACACACTAGCCCGCCAACATGATCGCTCACCCGCTCTTTATTTTCTAGGGGGGAGCAATTGCCCTGTTGCCCTCCACTGGATCCGCCCCTGCATTGAGGCCTTTTAACACTGTCATTTCTCTATAGATACCTTTATCATACAAGAACCTTCTGCCTTCCCCCTCGTGGGAGAAAGATGCTACACATATGTTGGATTACAGTAAATGTATTTTTTTTAATAAGAATTATGGGTTTCAGCATGTTGATCATTCACATGTACTCCTGAAGATAAGCAATCACAACTCATCAAGTCTACATGTGGATTACGTTGGATCTAAATTATGTGAACCCAATATTCAGTATTTTATCATCTTTTCTTTTCAGTTGTAGTTTAACTTTTATATACATGCAGTGTTCTTGCTTCTTCACTCACCAGCCTCAGTTTCCTGTTCTTAGCGGACAGGAGTGGCACCCGTGTGGTCTTCTGCTGCTGTACCCCATCTGCTTCAAGGTTCGATGTGTTGTGCATTCAGAGATGGTATTCTGCATACCTTGGTTGTAACTAGTGGTTGTTTGAGTTAGGCCTTGTACACACGATCGGACATATCCGATGAAAACGGTCCGCGAACCGTTTCCATCGGATATGTCCGATCTGGAGTTTGGTCCGATGGCGTGTACACACCATCGGATCAAATTCCCCGCCGGCGGACGGCGCGGTGACGTGGCGGTGACGTTGACGCCGCCACGTCACCGCACCAGGAAGTAAAACACTTCCGCGCATGCGCCGAATCCATTCGGCGGCGGCGGTGCGGGAAAACATGTCTGCTGGTAAGTGTACTAACCAGCAGACATGTCGGGCGGACACATTCCCACCCGATAGATTTCAAAGCATGCTTTGAAATCTGTCGGGTGGACAAATCTGTCCGCTAGCCCATACACACGATCGGAGATGTCTGCTGAAACGGTCCATCGGACCGTTTTCAGCGGACATATCCGCTCGTGTGTACGAGGCCTTACTGTTACCATCATCTAAAACCAGTCTGTCCATTCTCCTCTGACGTCAAAAAGGCATTTTCGTCCAAACTGCTGCCAGTCACTGGATATTTTCTCTTTTTCTTAACATTCTCTGTAAATCCCAAAGATTGTTGTGCTTATAAATTCCAGTAGATCAGCAGTTTTTGAAATACTCAGACCAGCTCGTCTGGCACCAACAACCAAGCCACGTTCAGTCACTTAAATCCCTTGTTCCCCAGTCTGATGCTCAGTCTGAACTTCAGCAAGTCGCCTTCACTATGTCTAGATGCCTGAATGCATTGAGTTGCTGCCATGTGATTGGCCGATTAGCAATTTGTGTTAACAATCAATTTAACAGGTGTACCGAATAACGTGGCTGGTGAGTGTGTATGTCCCTCTAAAAGGTCCTTGGCTACTATTATTGTTTGTGTATGCTGAATTCAGTGATGAGGGCATATGGCACCCCATATATTGGATAATCCATTCATACAGATGAACCACATCGAGCTCTAAGAGGGCGGTCCACAAGCCCCCCAGAAGTCTATGAAATTCTACTAGAAAAGCACAGGTAGTGGGAACAAAAACATGGACCAGAGTCAAATCTCATGGTGGGCCGTGGTTGAACTTTGCACAAGAACCAGTCAAGTATGAGTCTGCAGAGGGTGGGTTGGTTAGAGCAGTGGTCATCAACCATTCCTGCAGGGTCACTAACAAGCCAGGTTTTATGTATTACCTTGGGGAGATGCAGACTAGAATACTGCAATCACTGAGCAGCAAATGATATCACCTGTGATGTATTTCAGTTATCTTGCAAACCTGGCCTGTTAGTGGGCCCTGCAGGACAAGGTTGATGACCACTGGGTTAGAGGATCCACCATACTGCCAAGTACAAATATTACAATATCTTATCCAAAGACCCATGTGACAACTTTGTGTTCTAAAAACAAGAAATGTATCTATATATCCATGCTGCCATATATGACAATGGGGCTCTTTGGCCACCATGTCCGATAAAATTGAAAGTATTGCAGCAAGGTACACCTACTAGCACGGTATTCTGAGAAAAAAAAAATCATATTCTATTGGCTAATAAGGTGGTGGACTAGGGATCCAACTCTAATGCATTTCTAGGATTAACTATGATTCTTCACAAGGAAAATCTTTCTAAATAAAAGAAAATAAATTTTGTATAAATACAATGTATATGGAAGTCATATATAAAAAAAATTATATATATATTTTTTATATAAGTATCAATTTGTGTATTCAAGACACATTATTTTACTTTACAAATACATACCAAAGTAATTGCATGCTCCAGGGGTCATAGTTGCTAAAAATGTCCCTGCGGCGAGCATAAGAACAAAGGGAAAGGGATCCCTATGTGCTCACCCCTGGAGACATTTTTAGCGACTATGCCTCCTGAAGCCTGCAATTACTTAAAAAAATAGCTCCATCCCCCTCCACCAGGGCCGCCATGTTTGATAGTCTGCCGTATGTACAGAATTGCCTTTGGGACATGGCAGAGCCCTTCAGCACATCTGTGTACGTACGGAGTTGTGCTCATGCAGTGAAGGCGGTCCCGGACATTGATGTCAATCGGGACACATCGGCTGCTCTCAATAGGACATTTGTGTGGGTGCAACTGCGTGTCTCCGAACTCACAATGTCTGCATTCCGGGGCACACAGGTACACTCCCTTAGATCTGTGTAAGCTCCTTCTAATGCTCTCCTGCACATTATTCAATTCTGAACGAGACCGCTGGACTATTGAACGGCTGCAGGGGACAGCGCCGGAGAAGATGCAAGAATTGCAGCAAGAGTAGTGTTTATATTATACCATTGCTGGGCTGGTTATTTAAAGTAATACTATAGGCAAAAAATAATAAATTCTTATTTTGGATGGAAGGGTTATAACCTGTAAGATTATTTTTTTCGCCATTTGTATTCCTTTGCAGAGATTTCCCTTTACTTCCTGCCAAACAGGAAGTGTGAGGAAACCCCTGCAAATTAACCACTTGCCCACCGCAGTACAAGAAAATACGTCCTGGGCTTTGTGTAGTGATATCTGAATGATGGGTGCAGCTACAGGCAGCATTCAGATATCACCGTCTTCAGCCGGCGATTCTGTGCACAATAAGAACGATCAAAGCGGCAGTTCCGCCGCTTGATCGTTCTTATAGGCGGCGGGGACGTCCCCCCTCCCGCCGGCATCCGGTGCTTCTCCGGGGCCCCCCGTGCCATCGGGGGCCCGGAGAGCGAACCGGTGGCGCTCGGTGAAGACCCATAGAGATAACTCTATGACCGCCGGAGGACCGGGCGCAACGTTATGACGTCACGCCTGGTACCCGGAAGTAATCAAAGCCGCAATCGCGGCTGTCGGTGCGAGATCGGTGAATGTTTTTTCATCGATTTCATGCTTGTAAGCCTGGAGGAGAGATGTGGGGTCTTATTGACCCCACATCTCTCCATAAAGAGGACCTGTCACACAGATTCCTATTACAAGGGATGTTTACATTCCTTGTAATAGGAATAAAAGTGATAAAAAAAAAATAATAAAAAAAAGAAGAAGTGTAAAAATAAAAAAAATAAGTAAAATAATAAAAAAACATTTTTTTTTAAAAACGCCCTATCCCCGGTAGCTTGTGCGCAGAAGCGAACACGCATGCAAGTCTCGCCCACATATGTAAATGCCGTTCAAACCCCACATGTGAGGTATCGTCGTGTGCGTTAGAGCGTGTGCAACAATTCTAGCACTAGACCCCCTCTGTTACTCGAAAATAGTAAAATTAAAGTGATGGAGATTTTGAAGTACCGAAGTTTGGCGCCTTTCCATGAGTGTGCGCAATTTTAAAGCGGGACATGTTATCCATTTACTCAGCGTAACATCATCTTTCATTTTTAAAAAAAATTGGGCTAACTTTACTGTTTTGTTATTTTTTTTAATACATAAAACCGTTTTTCCCCCCCAAAAAAAGGTGTTTAAAAAAGTATTGCGCAAATACCGTGCGAGAAAAAAAGTTGCAATGACTGCCATTTTATTTCCTAGGATGTCTGCTAAAAAAAAATATATATATATATATATATATATATAATGTTTGGGGGTTTTGATTAATTTTCAAGCAAAAAAAAATGTGATTTTTACATGAAGGAGAGAAGTGCCAGAATAGGCCCGGTGGTCAAGGGAATTCCTTGGGGACCCCCAGATCACCAGAACTAGTGTCCCCCCTATGGAATATTTTCTCTCTATTAAAAAAAGTGTAAAAAAATCAGCGCTTGGTAAAGAAAATACTCAAAAAACAGCTTGCTAAAAAATTGCGATACCAATTCTTGTGATATACACATGTCAAAGCAGCACTCCAAGGCGTGGCTACTCTTGGCGTCCGACTGCATTAGCCATCAAGCACCATCTAGTGCCCCCCTGCTCTAAACTATCAGCCTGTTGATCCACCTTGCTGTGAAGCTGGTCAGTGAACCCTCTAAGATTTCAATAAACTTTAATATTTATTATGGACTTCACGATAGAGATTTGTATTTCGTTCCTGGAATTCCATTGGGATTGACTTTGGAGTGATGACCATTGTTTTCCTTGCTCACCGGCCCAGCCTGTGTTAACATCTTATGCGCTTTTGACAATTATAACCTTTCTGGAAGGGGTGTAATGATTATTTCTAGCCGGTGGTGGATTTCTTTACACTTGAGATGGAAAAACAAATGCTAATGGTCTACTTGTTCTCTCTATGGACTTCACAATTTCCTTTTTAGTTATGACATAAGGACATTTATATACAGTTGGGAAAGGAATGGAGAAAGGAATGGAGGTAGTTTCTCTGCTAAAGGTACAGGCCGACTTTGCCGCATTGAGTGGCCAATGGTCGGGGCCATGTATTGTAAAATTTTGGATGAGAACCTTCTTCCCTCAGGAAGAACACTGAAGATGGGTTATGGTTGGGTCTTCCAGCAGCACAATGATCCAAACCTACCGCCAAGGGAACAAACAAGTGGCTCAAGAAGAAGCATATTAAGGTCATAGCCAGTCTACAGACCTTAAGCCTATAGAAAATTTATGGAGGAGCTGAAATTTTGAGTTGCCAAGCAACAGCCAAGTAACCTTAAAGGATTTAGAGAAGATCTGTAATAAAGAATGGACCAAAATCGTTCCTGAGATGTGTGCAAACCTGTTTACCAACTACAAGAATTGTCTTACCTCTGTGCTTGCCAACAAGGGTTTCTCCACCAAGTACTAAACCATGTTTTGCTTGGGGAACAAATACTAATTTTACTCACTGAAGTGCAACTTAATTTTTTGCATTTATTTTATGTTTTTTTCTGGATTTTTGGTTGATATTCTGTCTCTATCATGTAACCACGTGCTTACTGGGCACTTAAACCCCCCTGCTGCCCAGACCAATTTTCAGCGCTCACTCTTTGAATGACAATTGCGCAGTCATACAACACTGCGCCCAAAATGACATTTTTATTAAAAAAAATCCCCCACAAATAGAGCTTTCTTTTGGTGGGATTTGATCACCTCAGTGGTTTTTATTTTTTTGTTAAATAAATTAAAAATAAATACAGAATTTAAAAAATAAAATACGTTTTAAATTTTGTTATAAAATTTAGCAAACGGTTAACTTTTCTCCTTCATTGATGTACGCTGATGAGGCTGCACTGATAAGCTGCACTGATGGGCTGCACTGGTGGGAACTGAGAATTGGCACTGGTAGGTGAGACCGATAGGCAGCAGTGCTAGGTGGCACTAATGAGGCACTGACTGGCACCACTGGTGGGCATTAATAGGTGGCACTTTATTGCACTAGCAGGCACTAATGAGGCTAATGTGCCTCTTCCACTGGGGACCAATGTCCCTTACACAGGGGACAGTGATTGGCTTTTTTCTCCTCAGGCTGTCAATTACCGAACTTTGTTTACATCACATGATCAGCTGTCATTGGCCGACAGCTGATCACGTGGTAAGGCCCCTTACTCGGACCTGTGATCATCCGAGTCTCTGACTCAGTGATCACAGTTCGCAGCGCGTGCAAAGGGGAGGACGGCTCTCTCGGCAATTGGGGTCCGCGCTGTAGCTGTCCTTCGGCTATAGCGTGGGCACCCAAAAATGGAACTTCCTCTTAATCCACTCCTCACCCCCATACATGCCACATTTGGCATGTAATTTTTTTGGGGGGGGAGTGGGGGCTTCAGTAGGAGTGGGACTTCCTGTCCCACTTCCTGCTTCCGCCGAGGGGCTGATAAGGCAAGAGGCGTAATCGCCTTATTTCAGCCCCTCCCTGCAGGCGATGGCCTAGGACACTGACAGGTCCTAGGCCATCGCCTGTCCAATCAGCGACGAGCCGCGCCGCGCGCGCAGTGCGGCTCGCGCATGCGCAGTGGGTGCCCGGCCGTGAAGCCGAAGGCTGTCACGGCTGGGTGCCCACAGTCGGGATGGAGACGCCGACTGGGGAGGGGGGAGAGGAGCGGAGCCCCGGTCGGCGCATCGCTGGAACGCAGGAGCAGGTAAGTGAGTGTTTATTAAAAGCCAGCAGCTACACTTTTTGTAGCTGCTGACTTTTAATAAACACAATTGTTGGCTGGAACACCCCTTTAATTTCTTGGTAAGTGGGCAAAATCTGCAGGAAATCAAATAATTATTCTCCCCACTGTATGCATCATATTTTTTTTTTAAATTTGTTGTTCATTTTGTTGCATGGTTAAAGCGGAGGTTCACAAAAAAAGTGAACCTTCGCTTTTTGGATCCCCCCCCTCCGGTGACACATTTGGCACCTTTCAGGGAGGAGGGGGGTGCAGATACCTGTCAGACAGGTATTTGCACCACTTCCGGTTTCTGATCCCCGCGAGGAATCCAGCCTGTCACGTCACCCCCCCCCCCCCCCCGCTATCTTCTGGGAAACATTGTTTCCAGGAGAGAGCGGGGACCAGTGACGGCGCGCCGCTATCCCCAAGGCTTCACTTCCTGATTCCCTCACCGAGGATGGCAGCGGAAGCTGCCAAGGGCCAAACGATTGCTCAGCCTCGGCTGCTGACATTGCGGGCGCGCTGGACAGGCAAGTGTCTATTTTTTAAAAATCAGCAGCTGCCGTATTTGTAGCTGCTGACTTTAAAAAAAAAAATCTGCGGAACCTCTGCGGATACACAGCCAACACTTAAAAGCAATTTATTGAATGCTGTTCCATATTGCACGCTCTGGCACTTTATCTATCTGCTAAAATATTGCACTCAAACTTTTCTCTTCCATATTGCACATTTATTTCCCCTCTATTACCTTTCTGGGGACAACACAAAATGTGGGATTTTCTTTCACTTTTAGTGGTAAACAGGACAAATAGAGAGGGCGAATATCCTCAACAGGGACAAAGACAACAACAAAAAAAAAACACACACACACGCGCATTCTAAAACCTTGCCACGCTATGCAAAAAAAAAAAAAAGGAGGAAGGGTTTTTCCTTTAGTTATACTAAAAACATAATTAAACTGGAAACGGGCCTGTATAACACAAGTACTTGCATAGCTTCAGACAATGAATGAACCAAGATGCTGCGAAAATTCTACCAACGCGGCGGATTCAGTCATCCGTTGCACTGCCTAGCTGCATCAGACATAAAGGTTATGAGTGTAACAGTTAAACTATCATACAGACATGAGCGGGAGACGGGCTGTGCATTGCAGAATATCTTCAGTGATCTGAATTCCCTTTGCACCACCAGGGCCATTTATCACCGTCTCAGGAATCCTGCAGACAACACAATGCAGTAAGCAGATTTACGCTCTATATTCAGACATATTTGCGGTGCAACATTTGTTTCTAGAAATGAATAAAGTGGAAGCTGAGTAAACTGCGGGGAAGGCAAAGTCATTGCCCAAAACACCAATTCTGCCAAAAAACGGGACAAACAGAAGACTCAGAAAAATGATGCACAAAAAGGGAAAGGGAAGACAAAGGCCTGTGTTGCCCACAAAAGCCAGACTTCGGCTATCATTTTTCTACAGGAGATAAGAATAAAATAAATGAGACTGTCTGCTATAGACAACTCCAGCTTCCATTACCCAAAACGGACAATCGCGAACCCAACCACCATTCTGGTGCATACAGTCAGTCAAATGAGAACATCTTGAAAAAGTGATTGCAGACGGCGCGGTTTCTTCTGTGATTTGGGTACGTTTAGCAGAATGGAATGAGCTAGAGGTGCGCTAAATTGAAATTTTGGTGCCGAACTCAAAAATTCAGGATGTACTAGGCCGGAACCAAAAATGACAGTTAAAAAAAAAAAAAATCTATATTTTGTTTATATAGAATTGTATTATATTTGAATTTTTAATGAAGATCATGAATTTAAATAAGAATTTAGCGTTGGCGATTAATCGGCAGCTTTAGCTCAAAATGCACTCCTTTAAGTTCTATGTAGGTCTTCACACTAGTCAGTTGCGCTTCCGTTGTGGTGTTAAAAATATTGCTGCATTTTTGGTCAGGAAAAAAAAACGAAACTAAAAATGCACCTCCCAATTTAAATGCATCGAAAACGAAGCAAGAACGCATCAATTCAGTCATATCAGTGGCAAATGTGAGTGGAGGAGGTAGACATTTTTGCACAGTTTAACCACTTAACTGCTTGCCGACCAGCCCCCTCACAGGGGGAGTCCCTCAGCCCCGTTGGGGTCCCGTTGGGCCCCAGTTGGGCTCCCAAGAGGAGCAGGTAGGGCGGGGTGAGTGGGAGGCCCCCCCTCACACCCGCCATTGCCACCAGGGGCATGGAGAAGGATGGCGATTGCCTCCGGGGGGAGGGTCTGCCTACTCCCAACTCCTGCAGTCCGGCTCCTCTCTCTCGAGTTCACACACAAAAATACACTTTAAAAAAAAAAAAGTTTTTTTATATATTTTTGGGGGATATTTATTACAGAAAAAGGTAAAAAAATATTGAATTTTTTTCAAAATAGTCGCTCTATTTTTGTTTATAGCGCAAAAAATAAAAACCCCAGAGATGATCAAATACCACCAAAAGAAAGCTCTATTTGTGGGGAAAAAAGGACGACAATTTTGTTTGGAAGCCACGTCGCACGACCGCGCAATTGTTCGTTAAAGCGACGCAGTGCCGAATCACAAAAAGTGCTCTGGTCGTTGGGCAGCAATATGGTCCGGGGGTTAAGTGGTTAATAACCAGCCCATAGCCAAAATATGGCTACAGGGCGGTTCTTTAACTCTGGGACGCGTTAATTAAATGCGTCTCAGAATCGCGCTCCCAGATCACAGTAAAACCTTACTGATAGCAGCCATTTACCACGTGATCGCTTTGTCAAATGACATGACGTGATGACGCCAGTTCCTCTCTCTGTACCGATCGGTACAGTAGGAGAGGGGGAGAGATCGGATGGCAGCAGCACTGTGGGCTGGATCTGTGACAATTGCAGTCACAGATCCAGCTATCCATGCTCAGTCATCCCTGTCCATACTCTGCCCAGTGGTTAAAAATAAATAGAAAAAAAAACGTTTAAGCATTTTTTTTCCACCTGTAATGTAAACGGCATAAAGAGCTAGTATACTATAGCATACTAGCTCATTATGAAATACTTACCTTAGAACGAAGCGTCGGTATCTCTGCCGGTGTACGCCGAGGGAGATGACATTTTCCCTCAGCGTGTCTTACGGGTATCGGGGCTCCAGCGCTGCGAGTGGCTGCGCGGGAGACTTCTTTCTGCCAAGGTCCCCTGTGTGCATGCCACTTTAACTACATACCTTACCGCCCTTCCCAATGCATCGCCCCCCACCAGTGAAAATGTACACCAGCGCCAATGCATTTTTTAATGCATACCGGTACAAGGTCTGTCTGAATATCTACGGGTGCATTAAGGGTGCATTCATACTTGCCGATGCCCCCCCACAGTCTGAGTAAATGGGAAATCCCCAGCGGGGGGGTTCCTACAATTAGTAAAAGGTAGACCGCATTGAAAGAGATTTGAGGCTGTTGACTCCTGCAGCTAAATCGCACCCACATGCATGTAAACGCTCATGCTGGGATGATTGCTGCATTCATATGGGAGTGATTGGCTACAGGAGTCGGCAACCTCTCTTAGCATTTAATGGGACTGCCTCTCGCAGCGAATCGCTAACCTCCACAAGAGTAAACATACCCTTAAAATTTAGGAAATACATTATTAGTCAAGACCCAGAAAGAAGCACAGCGCACCCCACAGATCCCCCCCCCCCCCCCCCCCCGAAAAACGAAAACCGAGCCTCACTTCCTAACCTGCACAAGAGACTTATGCCTCGTTTCCACTGAGCGGATCGGTTCGGTACGCTATTTTGGGTGTTTCCATTATGAAAGCGTGCCGTAAAACCGAACCGTACCGCACCAGCAAGGGTCCTGCTTCAGATGAGGGACCAGAGAGAGTGGAACGGTTCGGTTAGGGCGGACCTACAAATACATCTCACCGATTGGTGGACGCGCTAGGAATTTTCTCTAAACCCTGAATGGTCCCTCACGGTCTGATTTGCAGTGGAAATGCTCACGCGATTAGACCGGCCCCATCCGAACCGCTCCAAAATTACTGACCCGAACCGATCCGTGCAGTGGAAACAAGGCATTAGAGGGGGCAAACTTGACCTCTTGCCCTGGCCAGCTGAGAAGGGCCATTATTTACGGAATATTTGCATTGAAAAGGTCACCGCATAAACCAAGGACTGTTGACAAGTGAATTGGAAACAAAGCAGTTCAAAGCCGACACTTTACTGGGAGTTTCATCTTCTAGAAAAGAGATGCTTTGTCTAATAGATTTTACTGTCCAGAATGTCTGGTATTTTCTTTATAGTAACCACAACCCACACCAGAGCATCCCCCCCGTACTCTACAATCAGTAGTCAGTAGTCAGTGAGGCAGCGAGGCAGGTGGACTAGCTACAGGAGCTCCCAGCGGCGCACGTCTCCTAGGAGTAGGAGCGTGTGTGCCATAGCTCCAGGCAGGCGTAGGAGGCAGTTAGGTAGTGTCTCTCCCAGCCTGCTAGCCAGCCCCAGCTCCTGCTCTTGGACCTCACCTGTACCCCAATCTGACCTCCCTTTCATGCAGTTCAGCCTCCGGGCTCCCTGGCTCTCCTGCAGGTAAGCTGCTGACGGCCGTCCTTTTCAGGATAAGCCTCAGCAACTCGGATCTCTCCTGCTCCTTCTCCGGCGTTATTCCACGGTCCCCGGCTTTTTCATACCCCCATCATCATTAGGGCCCCTCTCTGTCACCCCCCCAAGTGATTTCCGTCATTTCAGGACTTTACTGGAGACCCACGCCAGACGGCATCGAATCGCGGGGCCGCGATCTAGGAAAGACCGCGGCTTCACTTGCGGCCTAACAGGCGCGCCGCTCCTCTCGCCCTACAATCCTCACCCAGCCTCTAGGAAACCCCCCCCTCACCACATGACAGCCTGTACCTTGCCTTATTACCCTCTCAGCCCCCCAGCATTACAGAAGTACCCCACCTGTCAGCCCTGGTCTGCATCCCACTGCCTGTTCAGGCAACCATCCTTCTGTACCAGCAACACTCTCACCTCTCATGCCAAGCCCCCCCTAGTCTCTCCAACGAACATAAGCTTGATCCAGGGGTTACCCGATCGCCTCTTGCAGGGGTCAGGAAGGAATTTTTTTCCCTATCGGAGCGCATTGGCCTAGCACCGCCAGGGTTTTTTTGCCTTCCTCTGGACCAAGCTAGGGAGAGGAATTAGCCAATTCCTCTCCCCATTTGGCCCCTGAACCCCCCCACCCCCCCGGTGCATTGGCTATCATGGCAGGTCGGCAATATTCTGCCGACACCATTTGGAGTTTGAGGCAATGCGCCGCAATACTGCCAGCCATCACCAAAAAGGCCCTAAGAACTGAGCGACTATTGAGAATCGACCTCAGATCAACGGTCAGACATTTCAGTCATTTACCCCAGCGCAGGCACATATTATGTGCTCTGATCAACACAAGATCGGCAGTAAAACACCGACTAGAAATTCGCGACTTCATTCAACAAAAGGATCTAGACTGTCTCTTTATTACAGAGAGCTGGCTCACAGCCGACTGTAACACCATTCTTGGAGAATTGGTGCCAGAAAATTACCGTATCATAACGGAAAACAGAATAGGGCAAAGAGGAGGCGGCCTGGCGGTGATCCTCAAGACTCATCTTACGATCACCAAACCAGTCCGCCAAAACCCTCTTCCATTCATGGAAACCCTTACTCTGCAACTGCAATCAAGTTCTAAGGAGACCGTCCACATTCTGCTCTGCTATAGGCCACCCGGCCCAAAATCGCAGCTGCTACCATCATGGACGGATTTCTTCTCCACTTATACCCTCAACAGCAAACATCTTTTGCTGCTCGGGGATTTCAATCTCTGGGCCAACTCCTCACAGGACCCCATTGCCGACGCCTGCATTAACCACCTGGAAGGATTAGGATTACAGCAACTAGTATGTGGGCCCACACATGCTTCAGGTCACACACTTGATCTTATTTTCAGACAAGCGCTGGAAATAAAAATTTGGGAAAATGAAAAATTGCCATGGACAGACCACCATGCAATTATTTTCAGTATTTCCACCATCCCCCCTGCAACAAAAACATCAAATCCAGTGACAACACACTGGACTAGATGTCAGAAGAAGCTCCTTTCGGAACTCTTCAAAACGACTTTAAGAAAAAAAATAGAAACAACTCAGCCGCATCAAACGGCCGTTGAAACATTGGAAGCCATAAACTCGGCTATGCTACAGTCAGCCGACTTGGTAGCGCCGAAACGAAGAACCCGCATTCGGAAAAACAACCGCAGCTGGTTCAACAACCAGCTGTCGTTACTGAAGCAAGAACGCAGAAGGGCAGAATCTGCCTGGAAAAGATGTTCTTCAGAGCTAAACCTATCCATCTACAAGGCGACCACAAGAAAATACCACAAAGGAATTTTCCAAGCCAAGAAAAAGTATTTTTCGGAGGCTATCAACGGTGCCCTAAACCGCCCCCGCAAACTCTTCAAGATGGTCACCCAGACCATGAAACCAAGTTGCATTGAAGCCCCCAGTTCGGACACACAAGAATTTTGCAATGAACTATCGGATTATTTCGTTAATAAAATCGAGGCAATCCGTGAAAGCATTCAGCAAAACAACTCCCCCCTCGGCCCCCCCTGCAGCCTCCCTCACAGCACCAATAGTAATTCTCCTATATCAGGTAAGTTTACCCTTGAACCCATCTCCATCCAGACCACTAATAATGTCATTTGTACTCTGCGTAATGGCACAGCGCCTAATGACATTATCCCCACAAAACTGCTGAAGGAATGCGCCTACATCCTGGCTCCTCCCATCACGCAGTTTATCAACCAGTCTTTCTTGGAGGGCATAGTGCCCTCACAGTTGAAAGAGGGTATAATCCTACCCATCATGAAGAACCCCTCCCTGGACCCCAAGGACCCACTCCATCGCCGTCCCATAACAAGCCTCAACGTACTCTCTAAAATAATGGAAAAAGTAGTGGTACAACAGCTGCAACAGCATCTGGATACCTACAAGCTACTTGATCCATTGCAATCAGGCTTCCGTCCCGGACACGGGACGGAAACAGCATTGCTGAAAGTATGGGACGATGTTCTCAAGGCCGCGGACGAAGGAGAATCTTGTCTTCTAGTTCTGTTGGACCTAAGTGCCGCTTTCGACACTGTCGACCACAAACTGTTACTGACTCGGCTCACTGAAGTAGCCAGAGTCGCAGAAGGCGATTTATCTTGGTTCTCCTCTTTTCTGGAAAACCGATCGCAAACAGTGAAGTTAGGACCTTTTACGTCTGAAAAACGCACAGTAACATGCGGAGTCCCTCAAGGATCGCCTCTGTCACCAGTGCTGTTTAACATATATCTTCGTCCTCTTTTTGAGATTATCAGCAGCCAAAAACTGCTCTACCACTCATATGCAGATGACACGCAACTGTATTTCCGCATCTGCAACAGTCAGGATCACCACCTCAATCTAGAGACATGCCTCTCTTTGATAGAGGACTGGATGACAAAGAGTTATCTTAAACTCAATGGAGCGAAAACAGAACTTCTTCTGTTTCACGCCAAGCGCAGGAATCAACTTTCAACAGAGTGGACCCCCCCGCCTATTTTGGGCAAGCTCATCACCCCTAGCGCCAAAGTCAAAAGCCTAGGGGTCATTTTTGACTCCTTTATGACAATGGACGCACAAATAGGGTCAGTAGTCAGCGGATCTCACCATCTACTGCGCCTACTACGCAGACTCACTCCGTTCATCCCTAAAGAAGACTTAGCGGTCGTGGTGGGAGCAATTGTAAACTCCAGGCTGGATTACGCAAATGCCCTTTACCTCGGCCTTCCCAAGTACCAAATCGCTCGTCTGCAAGTCGTTCAGAATACGGCCGCCAGACTTGTGACTGGGAAAAAACCCTGGGAATCCATCTCACCTTCACTGAGAGCCCTTCATTGGCTGCCAGTCAAAGACAGAATTGCCTTTAAAGCTCTCTGTCTTACGCATAGATGTGTCCATGGGAATGCCCCCCTTTATTTATGCGAAATAATAAAAGCGCATAATCCCAATCGTGTTTTGCGATCCACGAATCAGAACCTACTCCAGGTTCCAAAAGCCAACTTCCAGTCCAAAGGAGAAAGAAGATTCGCGATCCAAGGTCCAAGACTATGGAATGCTTTACCAACCAGCATTCGGTTGGAGGAGAACCACCTAGCATTTAGGAAAAAGGTCAAGACTTTTCTCTTTTGATATCAAAGGAGACAGGAACAACAAGCGCCCAGAGGCGATTCAGTTCGCATGTGCCGCGCTATACAAGTTTTCATTCATTCATTCATTCATTCAGAGCTATCCGGCTCCATGTTCCCCCAGCCATTGTCACGATCGTCACAACAATGTCGGAAATTCCGAACATCAACAACGCGGTAACGTACAACGCAAACGACGGCACTATTAAAGTGAAGTTCAATACCAGTCGTGTTAGTAGAAGTTTGGTGAGAGACGATTCGTGCTTTTCAGTCCATTACAGCGTGACGAATGTGCCATCTCCATAACGAACGCTAGTATTACCAGACCGAGCGCTTCCGTCTCGTACTTGATTCAGAGCATGCGTGGAACATTGTGCGTCAGAATTGTCCACACAGGATTGGAATTTAGGCGAACGGATTTGGTTGTCGGAAAATTTGAGAACCAGCTCTCAAATTTTTGTTGTCAGAAATTCCGACAACAAAAGTCTGATGGAGCCTACACACGGTCGGAATTTCCAACCAAAAGCTCCCATCGAACATTTGTTGTCGGAGTTTCCAAGCATGTGTACGCGGTATTACAAACACCAGGGGCGTTAAACTGAGGAACTCAGCCAACCCACCCGTAATCAGTGCAGAAACATCTAGAAAAGTCACTTTCTGAAGCCAGTTTTCTACTGTCAGATTACTGGAGATGTCTGCTGTGCGTACTTACAGTGCATCCGGAAACTATTCACTTTTTCCAAATAAATGTTACAGCCTTAATCCAAAATGGATTTTCCTCAAAATTCTACAAACAATACCCCATAATGACAACATGAAATAAGTTAGTTTGAAATCTTTGCAAATTGATAAAAAAAAAATTAAATATTATATTTAAAGGGGCTGTAAAGGTTTAATTTGTTTTTAAATAACAAACATGTCACACTTACCTCCACTGTGCAGTTCATTTTGCACAGAGTGGCCCCGCTCCTCCTCTTCTGGGGTCCTTGGCGGCGGTCTCGGCTCCTCCCCGCAAGAGCTAACCCCCTCTGGCGAGCGCTCTCCCAAGGGGGTTAGCTTGCGGGCGCGCTCCCGAGTGATACAGTTGGAGGCCATAGTCGTCATTGATTTGATTGACAGCAGAGGGAGGCAATGGTTGGGCTGCCATCAATCGTCCAATGAAGAGCTGGGGGGAGCTTTGTGGCTCAGGTAAGTAAAACGGGGGGTCGGGGGGCCGGATAGTGCAAGGTGTTTTTTTCACCCTAATGCATAGGATGCATTAAGGTGAAAAAACACAACGCTTTACAACCCCTTTAAGGGAAATCTGCCCAAATAATCCATGAAGAGATGTCAGCTGTGTATGGAGTTGATTGTCCAACATATGAGACTGTGAAACGATGGAAGAAAGAATTCAAGTGTGGTCGCACCAATATACAGCATGACGCAAGTGAAGGTCATCCGTCAACTGCTGCAGAACCGCCAAATCTGCATACTTCTACACAGATGGTATTAAAGGTCTGTTCCACAGATGTGAGAGTCCGTGGACTAAATTTCAGATCCCTAGCACATCTGGATCTTGGTGAGTGTAAGAATTTTTTGCCTCCCCTCGTACATAAGTATTAACAGCCTTTGCCATGACACTCAAATTGAGCATCCTGTGTCCACTGATCATGCTTGAGATGTTTCTACAACTTTATTGTCCACCTGTGGTAAATTCAGTTGATTGGACATGATTTGGAAAGGCACACACACCTGTCTATATAGGGGCCCACAGTTAACAGTGCATGTCAGAGCACAAACCAAGCCATGGAGTCCAGGGAATGGTCTGTAGACATCTGAGACAGGACACTGTATCAAAGCAGAGATCTGGGGAAGGGTACAGAAAATCTGCAGAATTGAACTTCCCAATGAGCACAACGGCCTCCAGTTTGGGACCACCAGGACTTTCCTAGAGCGGTCCACCCGGCCAAACTCATCGATCGGGGGAGAGAGGCCTTAGTCAGGGAGGGGACCAAGAACCCGATGGTCACTCTGACAGAGCTTCAGTGTTTCTATGAGGAGAGAAGAGAACCTTCCAGAAAAACAACCATCTCTGCAGCACTCCACCAATCAGGCCTGTATGTTAGAGTGGCCAGATGGAAGCCACTTCTCAGTAAAAGACACATGACAGCCCATCTGGAGTTTGCCAAAAGGCACCTGAAAGACTCTCAGAACATGAGAAACATATTTCTTTGGTCTGATGAAACAGATTGAACTCTTAGACATGATGCTTGCCATTCAGACCAAAAGGAAACCAGGCACAGCTCATCACCTGGCCAATACCATCCCTACAGTGAAGCATGGTGGTGGCAGCATTATGCGGTCAGGATGTTTTTATTTAGTGGCAGGAACTAGGAGACTAGTCAGGATCGAGGGGGAGACAAATACAGCAACGTACAGGGACATCCTTGATGAAAACCTGCTCCAGAGCGCTCTGGACCTCAGATTGGAACAAAGGTTCATCTTCCAACAGGACAACGACCCTAAGCACACAGCCAAGATAACAAAACAAGTGGCAACAGGACAGACGAGTCTAGGCTTGAACCCGATTGAAAATCTCTGGAGAGATCTGAAAATGGCTGTGCACCAACGCTCCCCATCCAACCTGATGGGGCTTGAGAGATCCTGCAGAGAAGAAAAATCTGAGAAACTGCCCAAAAATAGGTGTGCCACGCTTGTAGCATCATTCTCACAAAGACCTGAGGCTGTAATTGATGCCAAAGGAGCTTCAACAAAGTATTGAGCAAAGGCTGCGATACTTATGTACATGCGTTTGTTTTTTGTTTTTTTAATTTTCAAAGATTTTAAAACAAACTTCTTTCTCTATCAAAAAAAAAAAAAAAAAAAGTGAAGGATTAGAACTCTTGCCAGTTTTTACTGCTGTCTGTGCCCCCGTTAGGGAGAGTCACCCTCTTGATTTGTCCAGTTTACTATCATCATTGAAAGTAGGGTTGTCCAGATACCGATACTAGTATCGGTACCGATACCGAGTATTTGCGGGAGTACTTGTACTTGCGCAAATGCTCCCGATACCTAAATAGAATACTTTTTTTGTATTTATCAACATGTTCTGTGAAAATTCTTTGCGTTTTTTACTACTGCGTGACAAGAAAATAAAAATTTTTTATTCATTTTTACTCATTTTTATTCTTTTAGAATGTCTTGAGTTAGAGTTCTTCATAATTCTAAAGAAATTATCCTTAGTCTGTATTGTGGTTTGAAAACCGTCACATGACATTTAAAAAAAGTATCGGTATTCGGTATCGGCAAGTACATGAAAAAAAGTATCGGTACTTGTACTCGGTCCTAAAAAAAGTGGTATAGGGACAACCCTAATTGAAAGTGAATGTAAAAGAAAGAGGGGAAATATTCCAATGGGGACACTAGTTCGGGTTACCTGGGGGCCCCAGGAGATTCCCTTCATTTGCAGGGATTTCCTCTCACTTCCTGTTTTGGCTATGGGACAGGAAGTGAAGGTA
Source organism: Rana kukunoris (assembly GCA_029574335.1). Lineage (NCBI taxonomy): Eukaryota > Metazoa > Chordata > Amphibia > Anura > Ranidae > Rana > Rana kukunoris. The sequence goes on along the minus strand of CM056053.1, from coordinate 40,207,209 downwards.
AATCTCCTCAAAGGGACAAATATGGTATAAAATAAACCTTACAGCGGATATAACCCTCCCTGGCTCCATCTAAAATTAAAGAAAAAAAGTTTTGCCTATAATTCTACTAAAAAAGTCTGTCCCACGTTGTGCAGGCTGCTGGAACCTGGAGAAAAATTCACTACAGGGATGCCTGTCCTCTTCCTGGCTCTGAACTTCTGCTGCTGCAATGGTTAACAGCTTCATGTTTTCAGAACCGTACTGATGATGACACACTCCCTCCTTCATCCACTTCCAATGAGAAAAGTTCTTTCAGTCATTGATTATACTGCCCGTAACACGATCTTTGGATGAGGGAGAGTCTGGTCAGTCACAGGATTCTATCCACCATTTGCAGATCATGCTGCAGGCATTGTAATCACTGAATGAATTGTAGCCATGGCCCTGACCCCTAGAGGCCCTATGGTGACCTCCAGAGTCAGGGAGAGCTGACATCCATCTTTAGTGTGGGTTACTAGGCATAGTGGGTGTGATGTAGATAGAGCAAGTTGGGCGCCAACACTTTGAGAATGCAAAAAGACATTAATGGCCTCTTAACAGAAATGGGGAGAGAAAATTAGGACCTGAACACCTTTAGGCAGATGCAAAATGCTTGGCAGACTCTGAGACAAAAATAGGAATAGAAAAACAGCTATACAGTTCAAGGGCCTTTAAGCTGAATTGCAGCAAACTGTATCTGTAGGCCGCTGTCTCCTATAGCAACTGAACTTGTAACTTCAATGCAGATCACAACTCCGAATATCCTGTTGTAGATCCTCACAGAGCTCCAAGTCTCTCACTAAACTCTCCAGACCCCAGTCACCACTGGATCCCTTGAGCTCCTCCACAACTAACCTGCTGTGGCTTCCAAGTGTCCCCCACACTGCCCCACTGGGTCCCTAACTTGGCTCTTCAGCCAACCTGCTGAATCCTCTGCAAGCGTCACCCATACTGTCCCGCTGGGTCCCTAGCTTGACTGAAACTTTGCCAAATTCTTCACCATCCCCAGCTAGTGAAAAAGGCTGCTCTGGTACTTCAGTGTCCACAGGACCTGACCTCTGACAACAGGAGAGATTGTCCCTTGCTGGCAACTGTGTCCTCTTTACCTCTGACTCTGGTTCTCGCTTGCCTCAGGCGACAGGAGTGGTAGTCTCCGACGGCAACTACTTTCCTTCACCTGTGGCAACTACTTGGTTCTCTAGCCAGCAACTTGATTGGGCTCCAAGTCTGAAACCCCGAACCTGCGCTGCTTGCTTCCAATCTGGATAGGCCTCAGACCACCTAGTAGCCCGGTACTCCAGGATAGACCTCAGGCATCTGGCCTAGCAGCCGGGAGCTTTTCAACACAAGTCCACCAAGACAGCCGTCACCTGAAACCCAATCACCTGACTCCCCCCGAATAAATAGGTTCCCCCAGCAGGCCAAGAGCAAAGAAACCCCTGCCAATTGGCTGAGGCAACCCATCCATTCCTAGTTCGGATTTACTATGCCCATCTAATGTCATAGGTAACAACGCCACCTAGTAACAAAAAACAGTTAAATTTTTAATATTCAAAGCAAAATCCCCCATCTATCCACATCCCAATGGTTGATTTTGTTGAGAAATGTCATTGGCAAACACCCCCCTAGAGTTTCTAGCCATAGCCATCTTGAGTAAGGGCAGATGATTCATGCATGATTTACTTCCAGGAATCTGCCCTCAGCTCAGGCATGCAGGTGTTCAGTCAGAATCGGCGACCCATCAGATTAGATAATGGCAGTGACGTTACATCAGCTGCGCATGCGTTCCACAGATACCAGGTTTGCTGATATGACAGAACAAAAAAGAGGAAGGGGGTAGGTAATTTACCAATAAATCAATTTTCTATATGGCGTGGTCCGCCCGTCGCTTCTTTATCCGGGGGGGGGGGGTGTCTTTTCTTTTCGTCCTCCCCTGGGGGTCTGTTTTTTGATATGACAGAACACCTACAGTCAGAAGATGGCAACGGACATCTTACTACACCCAGCTACGTCTTGAATTTAAGAGCAATTTTTGCAATAAAGCGAGCATATATAAATATAGTATATCGACATCTGTGATGCTGTTTGCATGTTTACATTTTGAAAGCCTAATGCTGCGTACACACAGTTGGGATTTCCAACAAAAAATGTTCAATGGGAGCTTTTTGTCAGAAATTCCGACCGTGTGTAGGCTCCATCGGACATTTGCTGTCGGCATTTCTGACAACCAAAATTTGAGAGCTGTTTTTCAAATTTTCCGACAACAAAATCCGTGTGTGGACAATTCCGAAGTATAAAATTCCACGCATGCTCTGAATCAAGTACGAGACAGATGCGCTCATAAAACTAGCGTTCGTAATGGAGATAGCACATTCGTCACGCTGTAACGGACTGAAAAGCACAAGGCTGAAAAGCGCGACTCCTCTCTCACCAAACTTCTAATAACACAACTGTTACTGAACTTCCCTTTAATAGTGCCGTCGTACGTCGCCACGTTCAGAATTTCCGACAACATTTGTGCGACCGTGTGTACGCAAGACAAGTTTGAGCCAACATCCATCGGAAAAAAATCCATGTTTTGTTGTCGGAATTTCCAATCGCCTGTACGCGGCATTAGGCTGGGTTCACACCTATGCGAATTGGAGGCGTTCGAACTGAGTGCGGGAAGCGGGGATTCGACTTGAGGCACGCGCTGGAGAAGCCGGGAGGACACCACCGAGGCCGCAGACGGACGCCAGACCGGACGATGGACGCTGGGCAAGACACCAAAACTGTTAAGTAATAAAATCTTGAAACATTTTTTTTTTACAGGAATTTCGGGGCAACTTTAGGGGAGCGCGCAATACCCCGATAAATACGGTATATATTTTTTTTAAAACAAGTTAATATAATCTACAGTATATTCCTATTTATTTATTAATGCTAGCGCCATAAATATAAAAAAAAAATGTTCATGTTGATTGAGTTTTAAGCTGCTATTGTTTAATTTATATAATATATCCTACAGGCCCTGCAATAAGTTACAGTAATGACAGTAATGGCCCCGACAGCAGGCAAACAGATGAGCTCATGTCTAGTCTGCAGTCACCTGTGCTTACTGCCATTTCACCTTCTTCCCATTACACAAAACAATGGAAGGGCTGAACGCGGCCCGGGGCTAGGAACTCTCACCTGTTCTACAAAGCTTTGTCCAAGTTCTTCCTCTTCTGGAGAAAGTCCCCCCCCCCCCCCACCCCCGCCTACACTTCCCTTTCTAATAGCTCTTCAGGAATCCTCTAACTGGCAGTTGAAATACAAACACATTAAAACCAGACCTTTTTCTGACAAGTTAAAATCAGATTTTTTTTGCTTGAAAATTACTTAAAACCCCCAAACATTATATATATTTTTAGCAGAGACACTAGAGAATAAAATAGCAGACGTTGCATTATTTTATGTCACACTGTATTTGCGCAGATGTGTTTTTTTTGGAAAAAATACACTTTCATGAAAACAGTAAAGTTAGCCCAATTATTTTGTATAATGTGAAAGAGGATGTTACGGCGCGTAAATAGATACCCAACATGTCACGCTTTAAAATTGTGCACGCTCGTGCAATGGCAACAAACTACGCCAATTAAACATCTCCGTAGGCGACGTTTTAAAAATGTTTACGTTACCTGTTTAGCGTTACAAGGTCTAGTGCTAGAATTATTGTTCTCGCTCTAAGGATCGCGGACGTTAACACAGGTGTAGTTTGAACACCATTTACATATGTGGGTGCCACTTACGTATGCATTTGCTTCTGCGTGCGAACCCCAGGGCTCTTTAAAACATTTTTTTTTCTTTTTACACTGTCCCTTTAACCACTTAAAGACCGCCGGCAGAATGGCACGGACAGGCACATCAACATACCTGTACGTGGCTGACTTGACGTGGGTCGGGGGTCCGATCAGGACCCCCCGGTACATGCGGCGGTCCGGTTTGCTGTGCGAGCGATCCGGGACGAGGGGGCGGCGGTTCGTTTTTTGTACGCCCCCTCCGGATCGCTCCCAGCCAATGCGCGTGCTCCCCCTGCAGTGCACTTCCTCCTCCTGTGTAAACACAGGAAGAGGGAAGTGATGTGATCTCTGCTCTCGGCAGTATTTTCAACCACCGCTGATGAGAGATCACATCACACAGTGAGGGCCCTTTCACACATGCGGACGAACGGTCCGCTTTTTCTAAGTCCGTAAACGGACTTAGAATGGGGCCCTATGGGAGCGGATCCGTTAGCGGATGATGCATCCGCTAACATCCGCCTACTATCCGGGTCCGCCTGGATCCGTTTTGCGGACGGAAGAAAACCCTATTTTTCTTCCGTCCGGTGGATCGGATGCAAACGGACAGACGGTCCGTTTCCATCCGATTCCCCATAGGGGAGAGCGGAGGAGAGACAGGGCGGTCCCTGCACAGTGTGCGGGGACCGCCCTGTCCGCCGACAGCTGAGCGGGACCCCCCGCTGAGCTGACGGACACACACGGAGCGGAAAAACGGTCCGCACCGTGTGAAAGGGCCCCGAGTCTGCACAACACTACACTGACACCAGTACACGCAGGCACATTAACCCCTTGCGATCACCCCCACCCCCCTGTCACAGTGTCACTAAATGCAGTGATCATATATGTATGATCACTGCATTTAGTGTCAGTGTGACAGGCAGTTAGTGTTAGGTTCAGGGTAGCCCCCGTACCCCCCTGATAAAGTTTTAACCCCTTGATCACCGCCCTAGTTAACCCTTTCACTCCCTATTGCCAGTGTCACTAGGCGATCATTTTTCTGATCGCTGTATTAGTGTCGCTGTTCCCGCTAGGTAGCTATTATTTTTTTTATTGCGTTTTTTTTTTTTTTTTTTTACTAAAGACATGTGGCTAAATACATTTTGGCCTAAATGTTTGACTAAAATTTAGTTTATTTGATTTTTCTTATAACAAAAAGTAAAAAATATAGAGATTTTTTTTCCAAAATGTCGCTCTATTTTTGTATATAGCGCAAAAAATTAAAATCCCAGAGGCGATCAAATACCACCAAAAGAAAGCTCTATTTGTGGGAAGAAAAAGAATGCAAATTTTGTTTGGGAGCCACGGCGTACAACCGCACAATTGTCTGTTAAAGTGACGCAGTGCCAAATTGTAAAAACCCCTTGGGTCATTTAGCAGCATATTGGTCCGGTCCTTAAGTGGTCCCATTTTTATGTGAAAGAGGATCGCCTGCTGTAAAAAAAAAAAAAATACTGTGGTTAAGGCAACTAGCTGCTGCCATTTTAGCCTCCGTTGGATCAGAAGTTGTCATGGTGCTGCACATGTGATCACTTGTAAAACCAGCCATGTGACTGCTTGACAGTTCGGTTGAGAGCACAAGGAACTGCCTTTAATGTTATAAAGAACTGTTAAATCGATGATTTTAGTTCCGCTTTAATAATCTCCGAAGAAGCAACAACAAGTAGGAAAAAGAAACGTTAACAAAACGCCAATGCTGACCAAATATAACTTGCCCAATTAGAGCGCTGGAAGTGATCTTCAAAAATATAAGGAGAGACAAATAATATATAGCAGCCATTGCTTTAAAAATACAACAAACTTTCAAATAACCATCAACCAAAACAGCGTTCCATTCAAGAACGGTTGGAGTCAGGTTTGAATTTTGCAGCCCTGATGGCCAACGCATTGAAATTCAAACATCTGTCCAAGATGACATCATACAATACGGACTTCACAACAGACTTTACAGTTGCTCGTGTACAGTATTCTATTAATGAAATAACCAATTATAGGCTGGAACACCAGGACAAGGATCCTTGTTTAACAAAAAATAAAAAAAGTGACAGTTATCTTCAGCCAAGTCCAATGAGATTTAGAATCTATAGCCACGTTTTAAAATAGAGACCCTACCATTGGGTAAAGTTTTTCCCACAGGCAAAAAAAAAAAAGCCCCTTTATACTGATGCATTTTTTTTTTTGCGCTTTCACCAAGACAAAAGTGCAAGAAAAACACAGTAAAGAGGTTTTCATTAAGACCCTATTTTACACTGAAGCATTTTTACAGCGTTTTAGCGTTAAAAATATCTCTAATAAAACGCTCATAAAAACGCTCTCCATGCATCTCAATGTCCCCTTTCACACCGAGTCCTGCAAGCAGCATCTTTGGAGCAGCTTTTGGGTGCTGGAAAAAAAACGCTCCTCTCCATTGAAATAAAAGCACTGTAAAAACGCCTTACACTTTCACACTGAGGCGTTGCACTGGCGGGCATTGAGAAAAGTCCTGCAAGCAGCATCTTTGGATCAGCTTTTGGGCGCAAAAAAAACACGCCCCAAAAACGCCCCTCTTTATTGAAATGAATTGAAAGCGCTGTAAAAACGCCTTACCCTTTTACACTGAGGCACTGCAAAAACGCCCTAAAATGTTAGGGTCTTAGCCGTGCTTTACTAGCACATCGGGATTGCAGATGAGGCTTCGCTCGATAAATGCTCAAAAAAACGATCAAAAAACGCCCCAGTGTGAAAGGGGCCTTAAGTGCCCTTTCACACTGATCAGTTTTTCTTCCATTTTAGCCTTCTTAGCAATAAATACATGATGATTAAGCCCCGGTTCACACTGATGCAATGCAAGAAATGCTGCAATTCCTGCATCGCACAGCAATCGCACCGTGTTCATGCGATCGGCTGTGAATGCCAATTCAAAGTTAACGACACCCCAAAAGCAGGTTACAGAATGTAGTGCGTTTGCCAGAATCTGATCGCATTTGTATGAACACCCAAGGCGGCAAAAAATAAATAAATAATAAAAAAAAGGTGCCTGTACCATTTTTTTCGTGATCTGAGCTATACAAAATGATGGGCTAAAAATCGCACAACACAGAATTGTATGCGATTTGCACAGGAATGCAGGCGATGTGACATTTTATTGAAAGGGCCAAGGATGTTTATCTCTGGTTTTTGGTTCCATAGACTTTACTGGATTAAAATAGTGTATTGAAAAATGCAAAATGCACCTGAAATATGCAAACTGCAACCAGATGTATTGAAGTCTATGGAACCAAAAACCAGAAGAAAGTCCCTGGCCCTTTCCATAAAACGCACAGATGTGAACTACATCCATAGGAAACCATGTTATATAGACTGTAGTGTGTTTCTGCAAAACTAAAACCGCATAGGTTTGAACCAGGCCTTTACAACCACTTTATGCTACAGGAAAGCCTATATTAAAGGCTTACCTGTACCTACCCAGCATATCTCCTAAACCTACACGGTTTAGGAGATCTCCCCTGTCCCCTGCATGCGCCGATGTCATCGGCACATGCGCCTTGGGGAAAACTGAAGCAATGGCACCCATGTGTCGTTGCTTTAGTCCACGTGCCGTTACCGGCAGCTCCGGCGCTCGTGCGCTGGAGTAACATCATTGCTGCTCTGGTCAATCACTGCACCGGAGCCGCGATACCCGGACGAAATGTCGGCAGCCAGAGAGGGAGATGAAGACTGCTGCGGGGGATTTGATCTCAGGTAAGTAATAAATAATAAGTTAGTATGCTTTGCATACTAGCTCATTATGCTTTTTTGTAGGGTTGTCCCGATACCACTTTTTTAGGACCGAGTACAAGTACCGATACTTTTTTTCATGTACTCGCCGATACCGAATACCGATACTTTTTTAAATGTCATGTGACAGTTTTTAAACCACAATACAGACTAAGGATATTTTCTTTAGAATTATGAATAACTCTAACTCAAGACATTATAAAAGAATAAAAATGAGTAAAAATGAATAAAAATGTTTTATTTTCTTGTCACGCAGTAGTAAAAAACTCAAAGAATTTTCACAGAACATGTTGATAAATACAAAAAAAGTATTCTATTTAGGTATCGGGTGCATTTGCACGAGTACAAGTACTCCCGCAAATACTCGGTATCGGTCCCGATACCGATACTAGTATCTGGACAACCCTACTTTTTAGCATTTTTTTTTTTAAGGGTTTACTTCCTCTTTAAAAGTCCTGTATGCTGCATTTTTGCTGTGGTAAAGAAAAATTAATGTGGAAAAACGCATCGAAAATGCATCTGTAGTTGCGTTTTTGGAGTCACATGTCTTTTACACAGGTGCAAAAAGAACCGTACGTGCAACAAAAACACATATGCGTTTTTACAAAAGAGCAGCATGAAAGTAGCCTACATCCTAGGAATTCTTCACGTTGGTTCGCTGCTTTTTGAAAAGTCCTGCATGCTGCATCTTTGCTGCGCCTTTCACAAGTACAAAAAAAAAAAAAACTCATCTCTTATTGATTTCTATGAGAAACGCTCCCAAAAAAAAATGCATCAAAAACATAACCGCAGTGGAATTGTTTTTTTTTTTTTGAGTCACATATCTATTTTTTACAGATGCATGCTGGGAGACAGGAGTCCAGAAAATGCATCAAAAACGCTTTTTTCCCCACGAGGGGCCCTAACTGTATATGGCCCACTTTACCATCTGCTGTAAATGAGTCTTGCTTATACTGATCAAACAATCACAATCTGTTGTATGATATATACACACACACACACACACACACACACACACACACACACACACACATATATAAATACATACACACACACACACACATAAAAATGAACAATACAAAGACAAATAAAAAATCATCATCATCTGCGTTTAGAGATATACCATAATTTTATATATAGACATATAATTGCAGGTTTGTCTATGGCAGTGTGAATGAGGCCAGCCCTGCAATAATAAACAATGTGCCCACAACCTAAAGCTTGCTGCCGCATGCGATCGATCGATCGCCGTGTACCTGACCCCGGCCTGCCAATTTGCAGATTCAGAAAGCGGGGTCATTTCCTTTGACCCTGCAGTGAAATCCTGTTAGGGTCGCCCCTCCTCTTTGTAGACGGGGGGGCATTTTAATGACAGAGAAGGGGGGAGACCTCGCAGGTTCTCATATTTCCATCCGAGCAGAGCGCACACACAAAATGGAAAGCGCCAAAGTTTCCTGAGCAAATGACACCAGGACAATAGAAGGAAACAGAACATATGACCGATCCGCCTTCCCTCCCTCCCGACATACAGACAGAATAACAAGAACATTTCAGATGCATCAGCTGGATCCAGAACAATTAGCGGCATGCCAGACAGGCGACTTATTCTTTTTTTTTTATCCGATATCTCATAGTTATTTCCTATGGAATCGCCAACTCATTTTGCAGTGATCTATTATACGTTCGCTCAGCGTTCGTACTGCGTTCGCTTTATGGCTGAGCTACAAAGAGCTAAAGGGGAGCGAATTTTAGCAATGGCTGCTACAAAAACGATGCAGCAATAGCCTTACCTGTAACAGCGACAGATCGCATCTTAGCAACAAAAAGTAAGGCGACTATAGCTATTAAATCGCCAGCAACAAATTGCTGTTAAATCGCCGATATTATGTAGCAATTGGTTGCTGCTGCAAAAATCACCATATTAATGTGGCCCTTGGCACCATAAACTCACCCATCTAACGTGGCCCTTGGCACCATAAACTCACCCATCTAACGTGGCCCTTGACACCACATACTCACCTACCTAACATTGCCCATGGCACCATAAAATTGCTAGTCTCATGTGGCCCTTGGCACCATCAAAATCACCCATCTAACATGGCTCTTGGCACCATAAATTTGCCCATCTAAAATTGCCCATCTAACATGGCTCCTGACACCATAAACTCGCCCACCTAACATGGCATCATAAAATCGCCCATCTAACATGGCCCTTGGCACCATAAAAATCACCCATATGATGTGGCCCATGGCACCATAATCTCACCCACCTAACATGGCCCTTGGCACCATAAACTCGCCCACCTAACGTAGCCCATGGCACCATAAAATTGCTAGTCTTATGTGGCCCTTGGCACCATCAAAATCACCCATCTAACATGGCCCTTGGCACCATAAAAAAATCGCCAATATTAAGTTGCCCATGGCACCATAAACTCACCCACCTAATGTGGCACTTGGCACCATAAAAAAAAAAAAGCACCATCTAACATGGTGCTTGGCACAATAAAATGGACCATCTATGGCGGCTCATGGCACCGTAAAATCACCCATCTAACGTGGGCCTTGGAACCATAAAATCGCTCATCCAACGTGGCAATGGTATTTGACCTTTTCTCGCACTGTGAAGTCCACAGAAGTCTATGGCAAGGCATGAAAACACATATATAGTGCCTTTGGGAGAAGATCCTTCCAAATGTCACAACAGTGATGTCACAGCAGGAAATCTCCCCTCATTGGCCAAACCAAAATTCCCTTCCTGCCCCCTCCCAGCAGCCATTTATCTGTGTCTAACACTGGAAAGCAGGAGGATTTGCCGATCACATAATCCCTGCGATTGGCTGTAACAGAGGTCACATGACCAGGAACCTGTCCCACCAGTTTCCAATCACATACAGGGGCCAGGAGCTGTCTGACAGCTCGATCAATGTACTTCATGTGTGCCCATCCTCCCTGCTGCAGCACATAAGCTTTACATGGTTGGCAAGAGGTTTTAAAAAAACACCCCCAAAAACTGGCAAAAGTGGCCAGAAATACATGTGAACCGGCCCAATTTTCCTAAGCCACGGAGGTGAATGAAAGTACATTACTCTAAAACTAACAAGTTAGTGATTCCATAGAAAATAAAAATTATAAAAATTTCTTAGCCAGAAATTAAAAAAAAAAAAAAAAAAAAAAATCACGATATAAATTCGTATATATAAAATGGCCAAAAATGTTGTGCTAAAAAAGATAAGACAGGCCAGATTAATAAAAAAAAAAGAAAAAAAAAAAAAAAGATCCAAATGAATACAAAAATAAATAAATATATAAAACATAAAATTAATACTCAACTATCTAAATGAAAAAATAAATAAAAGGGGATAAATAAAATAGACAAACGATAAAAATATCCAAATGATACATATGCGATGCGATTCCTGTGAGGGTTCCCGCATCACATCTAACTCGCAGGCAGTCTACACTGCTCTCTGCAAAGCGCTGCAGGGGTCAATAGAAAGTTAATGACACCCCGCAAATTGGTTCGCAGAACACAGTGCAAAATTTGGAATTTAATCGCATGGGTGTTCCAGTGCAGACAAAAAAAAAAAAAAGGGGGGTCCTGCACCATTGCACAGATATTGTATGTGATCTGTACAGCTACGCGGTGCAAATCACATGCGATTGCTGGCATCACACCAATGTGAACAAGCCCTAGGAAGATAAGATAAATGAAAGAACAAGAAGCAAAATAGTCATAAAAAGACATCGATACTAGTATCGGTATCGGGACCGATACCAAGTATTTGCGGGAGTACTTGTACTCGTGCAAATGCTCCCGATGCCTAAATAGAATACTTTTTTGTATTTATCAACATGTTCTGTGAAAATTCTTTGAGGTTTTTTTACTACTGCGTGACAAGAAAATAAAACATTTTTATTCTTTTATAATGTCTTGAGTTAGAGTTCTTCATAATTCTAAAGAAAATATCCTTAGTCTGTATTGTGGTTTGAAAACTGTCACATGACATTTAAAAAAAGTATCGGTATTCGGTATCGGCGAGTACATGAAAAAAAGTATCGGTACTTGTACTCGGTCCTAAAAAAGTGGTATCGGGACAACCCTAATAAATATATTATATATATATATATATATATATATATATATATATATATATTAAAAATACACACAAAAAATAAAAAAAATACAAAAAGATGACATCACAAAAAATAAAAAAAAAGATAAAAATATTGGACGCAAACTCATGCACTGTCCAATCAAATTATTTTATAGTGCTAAACAGTTTGTGCAGCACTTTACAACAATCAATGGCACAAGAGGATCAAACTAACAACTTCCATCCTTTTAACCTTATAAATGAAGAACCTCCACCATACACCAAAAAATATATACATTTTTTTATTAAACCTTTTATACCATACAATCACCTCCATCAATGCTCTGACGATCACATGACCAGCAAATCCACCAGCACTATAGGTAGCTGTAGGGTACCCACACCACACATACATTTTGCTACAACCAATTGGAGGGTCTTTGGTAAAGACTGAATAGCCTACGGGAGAAGACTGAGCCCCCAAACCTCGGAGATCTTCCGATATTCTTTACAATATCTCACCCAATCATTGGATTTCTCCGATAGGTGAAGAGTCTTCTACGCCTTCATATGGGGCTCCACTTGCTCATAAGGTGGGAAGAATGAACTGTCCGGGTGTGATATTGGAAGAATGAACTGTCCGGGTGTGATATTGGAAGAATTCACTGTCCGGGTGTGATATTGGAAGAATTCACTGTCCGGGTGTGATATTGGAAGAATTCACTGTCCGGGTGTGATATTGGAAGAATGAACTGTCCGGGTGTGATATTGGAAGAATGAACTGTCCGGGTGTGATATTGGAAGAATGAACTGTCCGGGTGTGATATTGGAAGAATGAACTGTCCGGGTGTGATATTGGAAGAATGAACTGTCCGGGTGTGATATTGGAAGAATGAACTGTCCGGGTGTGATATTGGAAGAATGAACTGTCCGGGTGTGATATTGGAAGAATGAACTGTCCGGGTGTGATATTGGAAGAATGAACTGTCCGGGTGTGATATTGGAAGAATGAACTGTCCGGGTGTGATATTGGAAGAATGAACTGTCCGGGTGTGATATTAGAAGGTCTCAGCTGTTGACCCCGAAACACATCAAGGTGCAATACTTAAAGAGGAGTTCCACCCAAAAATGGAACTTCCTCTTAACCCACTCCTCACCCCCATACATGCCACATTTGGCATGTAATTTTTTTGGGGGGGGGGAGTGGGGGCTTCAGTAGGAGTGGGACTTCCTGTCCCACTTCCTGCTTCCGCCGAGGGGCTGATAAGGCGAGAGGCGTAATCGCCTTATTTCAGCCCCTCCCTGGAGGCGATGGCCTAGGACACTGACAGGTCCTAGGCAATCGCCTGTCCAATCAGCGACGAGCCGCGCGCGCATGCGCAGTGCGGCTCGCGCATGCGCAGTGGGTGCCCGGCCGTGAAGCCGAAGGCTGTCACGGCTGGGTGCGCACAGTCGGGATGGAGACGCCGACTGGGGAGGGGGGGGGGGGAGCGGAGCCCCGGTCGGCGCATCGCTGGAACGCAGGAGCAGGTAAGTGAGTGTTTATTAAAAGCCAGCAGCTACACTTTTTGTAGCTGCTGACTTTTAATAAACACATTTTTTGGCTGGAACACCCCTTTAAAGCAAGACTCGGGTCATTTTCAGGGATGACTGATCTTGCCAGAGGACAGTCGCCCATAGACCTGAGACGAGGGTCATTGGTAAAATGAAATAGTCTACTGGAGAAGACAGAGTCACAACCTCAGAGATCTTCCGATATTCCTTACAATATCACACCCAATCATTTGACTTTTCCAATAGGTGAGCTTTCTGTCCAGGTGCAATATTGGAAAGACGCTTATAGCAGTGTTTTTCAACTCCAGTCCTCAAGGCACACCAACAGGTCAAGTTTTCAGGATTTCCCTCAGATGAAATGGCTGTGGGAATTACTAAGGCAGTGAAACTGATCAAATCACCTGTGCAAAATAATGGAAAGCCTGAAAACAGGACCTGTTGGTGTGCCTTGAGGACTGGAGTTGAAAAACACTGGTTTATAGGATGGGAAGACTAAACTGTCCGGGTGCAATATTGGAAAGACACCCGTAGGATGGGAAGGGTGAACAGTTCGGGTGCAATATTGGAAAGACGCCCGTAGGATGGGAAGGGTGAACAGTTCGGGTGCAATATTGGAAAGACACCCGTAGGATGGGAAAGAGGAACTGTCTGGGTGCAATATTGGAAAGACGCCCGTAGGATGGGAAAGAGGAACTGTCCGGGTGCAATATTGGAAAGCCGCCCGTAGGATGGGAAAGAGGAACTGTCTGGGTGCAATATTGGAAAGCCGCCGGTAGGATGGGAAAGAGGGACTGTCTGGGTGCAATATTGGAAAGCCGCCGGTAGGATGGGAAAGAGGGACTGTCTGGGTGCAATATTGGAAAGCCGCCGGTAGGATGGGAAAGAGGGACTGTCTGTGTGCAATATTGGAAAGCCGCCGGTAGGATGGGAAAGAGGGACTGTCTGTGTGCAATATTGGAAAGCCGCCGGTAGGATGGGAAAGAGGGACTGTCTGTGTGCAATATTGGAAAGCCGCCGGTAGGATGGGAAAGAGGGACTGTCTGTGTGCAATATTGGAAAGATACCGAAGGATGGGAAAGAGGGACTTTTTGGGTGCAATATTGGAAAGACGCCCGTAGGATGGGAAGAATGAACTTTCTGGGGGCAATATTGGAAAGACGTGCGTACGATGGGAAGAATGAACTTTCCGGGGGCAATATTGGAAAGACGCCCGTAGGATGGGAAGAATGAACTTTCCGGGGGCAATATTGGAAAGACGCCCGTAGGATGGGAAGAATGAACTTTCCGGGGGCAATATTGGAAAGACGCCCGTAGGATGGGAAGGGTGAACAGTTCGGGTGCAATATTGGAAAGACACCCGTAGGATGGGAAAGAGGAACTGTCTGGGTGCAATATTGGAAAGACGCCGGTAGGATGGGAAAGAGGGACTGTCTGTGTGCAATATTGGAAAGACGCCCGTAGGATGGGAAAGAGGGACTGTCTGGGTGCAATATTGGAAAGACGCCGGTAGGATGGGAAAGAGGGACTGTCTGGGTGCAATATTGGAAAGACGCCCGTAGGATGGGAAGAATGAACTTTCCGGGGGCAATATTGGAAAGACGTGCGTACGATGGGAAGAATGAACTTTCCGGGGGCAATATTGGAAAGTTGCCCGTAGGATGGGAAGATTGAACTGTCCGGGTGCAATATTGGAAAGAATATAGGAAGATCTCAGCAGTTGACCCCGAAAACGCATCAAGGTGCAATAATGGAAGCAAGACTCGGGGAACATTTTCAGGAATGACCGATCTGGCCAGACGAAAGTCTCCCATAGACCTGAGACCTTCATCACCCAACCGAGGTGGTGAAATAAGCCCGTACAACACCCCCCCCCCCCCCCCCAGGACACATGCATCTTTCTATATAAAACCCAACGGCCAATGACCATCCTAGATCTACGACGACTCACTCCCCCCAGGCAGAGGTAAGTGGGTGGTGGTCTGAGTGCAGGTAGGTATGAGACCTCCATCCTGGGGGGTGGGGGGTGTACAGTAGAGGGGGATGGGGGGTGTACAGTAGAGGGGGATGGGGGGTGTACAGTAGAGGGGGATGGGGGGTGTACAGTAGAGGGGGATGGGGGGTGTACAGTAGAGGGGGATGGGGGGGGGTCTCTCACCGACCTTGAGCCTGTGCTGCATTGTGTTGGGTCAGGCTCTTGCTGAGCGCTCCTCTCCCCCCGCTCCAGGCCAGCAGCACACAGAGGAGGAGCGCCGCCGTACAGCCGCTCATCTCCTCCTCCTCCTCCGATCCTCCGAGCCGAGCCGAGTCTGCAGCGAGGATGGCCAGCCTGCACCCGGGAGGTGCTGTGCACGATGCGGCATCAGGGCCGGGCACGAGCCTCCATGCTGCGTGCGGTGCCGTGTCCTCCTCCTCCTCGGGGTGTATTGTGTTACTCTGCCCGCATCTCTCTCCGTTCTGCCTCTCCTCCTCCTCCTCCTTCTCCTTCTCCTCCTACCCGAACAATTGCCTGTCTATGGAAAGGTGCGCCAGCGACCCCTGCTGGCCGCGCCGCTAACTGCACCCACCTATTGTTACCACTCTCTTCCTTTCATTGCAACATTGTAATTCTTTTATAGAATACATAATACAAAGGTGGGAGCCTTCAACATTATACTGCACAGAACTCCTCCACACAAAGGGCTCTATTCACACCTGAGCGTTCCTCAAAAAAAAGCACAATTTGCAGCGCGTTTCGGAAACACACATTTAGTTTGCGAGAACATTAAGGCCTCATTCACTCCTCAGTGTTTTGAAGATCAACGCTCCAAAATCAGTGGCGGCTGATGCTCAAAATTTTTGCAGCCACTCAACCCATCCACAACCACTGTGCCCATCATATGCAGCCACTGTGCCCATCATATGCAGCCACTGTGCCCATCATATGCAGCCACTGTGCCCATCATATACAACCAACTGTGCCCATCATATGCAGCCACTGTGCCCACCATATGCAGCCAACTGTGCCCACCATATGCAGCCACTGTGCCCACCATATGCAGCCAACTGTGCCCACCATATGCAGCCAACTGTGCCCACCATATGCAGCCACTGTGCCCATCATATGCAGCCACTGTGCCCATCATATACAACCAACTGTGCCCATCATATGCAGCCACTGTGCCCACCATATGCAGCCAACTGTGCCCACCATATGCAGCCAACTGTGCCCATCATATGCAGCCACTGTGCCCATAATATGCAGCCACTGTGCCCATAATATGCAGCCAACTGTGCCCATCATATGCAGCCACTGTGCCCATAATATGCAGCCACTGTGCCCATCATATGCAGCCACTGTGCCCATCATATGCAGCCACTGTGTCCATCATATGCAGCCACTCTGCCCATCATATGCAGCCACTCTGCCCATCATATGCAGCCACTCTGCCCATCATATACAGCCACTCTGTCCATCATTTTCAGCCACTGTGCCCACCATATGCAGCCAACCGTGCTCATCATATACAGCCACCCCGTCCATCATATGCAGCCACTGTGCCCATAATATGCAGCCAACTGTGCCCACCATATGCAGCCAACCGTGCCTATCATATACAGCCACCCCGCCCATCATATGCAGCCACTGTGCCCATAATATGCAGCCAACTGTGCCCATCATATGCAGCCACTGTGCCCATCATATGCAGCCACTGTGCCCATTATATACAACCAACTGTGCCCATCATATGCAGACACTGTGCCCATCATATGCAGTCACTGTGCCCATAATATGCAGCCACTGTGCCCATAATATGCAGTCAACTGTGCCCATCATATGCAGCCAACTGTGCCCATCATATGCAGCCACTGTGCCCATAATATGCAGCCACTGTGCCCATAATATGCAGCCAACTGTGCCCATCATATGCAGCCACTGTGCCCATAATATGCAGCCACTGTGCCCATCATATGCAGCCACTCTGCCCATCATATACAGCCACTCTGCCCATCATTTTCAGCCACTGTGCCCACCATATGCAGCCAACCGTGCTCATCATATACAGCCACCCCGTCCATCATATG
This sequence comes from Rana kukunoris, assembly GCA_029574335.1. NCBI lineage: Eukaryota > Metazoa > Chordata > Amphibia > Anura > Ranidae > Rana > Rana kukunoris. The sequence continues at coordinate 40,189,925 of CM056053.1, read as the reverse complement.
CAGCCACTGTGCCCATAATATGCAGCCAACTGTGCCCACCATATGCAGCCAACCGTGCCTATCATATACAGCCACCCCGCCCATCATATGCAGCCACTGTGCCCATAATATGCAGCCAACTGTGCCCATCATATGCAGCCACTGTACCCATCATATGCAGCCACTGTGCCCATTATATACAACCAACTGTGCCCATCATATGCAGACACTGTGCCCATCATATGCAGCCACTGTGCCCATTATATACAACCAACTGTGCCCATCATATGCAGCCACTCTGCCCATCATATGCAGCCACTCTGCCCATCATATGCAGCCACTCTGCGCCTATCATATACAGCCACTGTGCCCATCATATAAAACCACTGTGCCCATCATATGCAGCCAACCGTGCCCATCATATACAGCCACTGTGCCCATCATATGCAGCCAACTGTGCCCATAATATGCAGCCACTGTCCCCATAATATGCAGCCAACTGTGCCTATCATATGCAGCCACTGTGCCCATCATATGCAGTCGTAGGACTTTTGTCTGAAGGGCATTGGCCAGGAACTTGTCTCGCATACAAAGGGCACACAATTGTTGGCCAACAAACACAAACATATTTACGTACTATGTAGTTTTTCAGCTCTTTAGCGCCACCCTTCGGGCACCTTCTGCTAATGTTGTGTTATGGTGAGAATTGCTTCCGAGCATGGGTGTTTATACTCTGGATTTTTGTCTGACGGACTTGTGTACACACGATTGGAAAATCCGAAAACAGACCGCTGTCCACGGAAAATTTTAAAGCATGCTATCCAACATTTGTCCGTGGAAAATCCGACAACAATTGTCCGATGGATCGTACAAACGGTCGGATTTTCAACCAACAGGCTGTCATCACACAATTCCCATCGGAAAATCCGATTGTGTGTACGAGGCTTAAAGGGTTACTAAAGGAAAAAATATAATGTTTTCTTTAAAATAAAAAACATGTTATACTTCCCTCCACTGTGCAGTTTGTTTTGCACAGAGTGGCCCCGATCCACGTCTTCTGGGGTCCCTTGGCAGCTGTCTCTGGTCCTCTCCGCAAGAACTTTCCACCTTCATGCGAGAGAGCTTGCACTTTTTTTTTTCTTCACAAACTTTATTGAGATGTCACAAAGACATCTGATAAAGTTCAATTGCCTACCTCATGATGCAAACATTGATTGCCTATCACCACACTGTGCTGATAAAAGGTTTTGCATGCAGTATTTTCTACCAGCACACTGTGCCCGCACACCAATGCTACGCAGTGGTGGGAACTAGGCACATAGGAGACATTTTGTCTTGTCCTTGCTGTGGGTGGTGTAAATACCCTCAAGGTTCATTTCTACAACAATCTCTGCATTCTGTGTGCATTTCTTTTTTTTTTTTAACAATCAGGAGTGCTTTATTGAAGGAGAAACAAATACATAACATAACAGCAATATAGTCGGTTCGTCAGACAAAAATGATGTACTAGAAAACATGACAATCACGTATTTCACATACCATGCACCTTCAACAGTATAAACAGGATTGCAACTCACATCAAGGAGTCAGAAAGGAAGGCGGGACGCGCCCCAGGGAGCCACCGCGCGGTGTCTGCCCCGAGAGCCACCCCGCCTCCCAGGCGGTCAGAGCTCCATCCATGGCCGCCACACCCTATCATATTTCCAGGGACACCCACGACTGATATAGGTCAACTTATATAGTGGCAGTGCTGCGTTTACCCTATTTTCCCACGCGGACACAGAAGGGGGGGCAGAAGAGGTCCAATTAATTAGTATTTCATTTTTGGCATAGAATAAGAGGTATAAAATCAGTAGCTTACAATGATGGGACCTTTGCTCGTCATCCATAACGCCCAGCAGAGCCAGTGCAGGCGCAACGGGGACCGAAAGCTCCATACGGCATTAAGACGATCAAATACTCCCGTCCAAAAGGGCCCCAGAGCCGGACACTCCCAAAACATGTACATGAAAGTGCCCTGCCCCACTCGACACCGCGGGCACAGCGGATCCCTGCCAGGAAAGATCCTAGCCAGACGCACCGGGCAGAAATTTCGTCTGCACAAGCTTGTCACCCGCAGATACCAATTTGGGAGCACGCTCCAGACAATCCTCCCAATCCTCCCTCTCCAAATCCGGGATATCCGACTTCCAAGAGTCCCATAGCCTAGTCAATTTGAGGGAGTCAACGGGAAGCAACACACCATACAGGGCAGACAACAGCTTTGACAGGTCCCCACCAGACAAGAGATCCTCCACCGGGTCAAACCGAAGCTCCGGAGGGGCTGGAAATTGGGACCTAGTCGCATGACGAAGCTGAGCGTATCGGAAGAACATCCAGCCAGGCAGCTCATAACTCCGAGTCAATTGCGACAATGACAGCAGAGTACCCGACGGCATAATATCTTTGAGAGTCTTTATACCAAATCTCGCCCAAACCTGAGGGTCAGGTATGGACTGGAAGTGAGGTAGGTTAGGATTCCCCCATAAAGGTTATACCGGGGCCCAACCAAAAATAGCGCCTGCAAAGTGCATGAAAAGCGCCTCTCAAGCCTTTCAAGTGTGAAAGCCTGACTGCATTCACACTGGGGTGGTGCGTTTGTGGGATCGAAAAAAAAGTCCTGCAGGCAGTTTCTTTGGGGCGGTGTGGGAGCGGTGTATACAGCACTCCTAAACTGCCCCTGCCTTTCCTCGATCACTTTTTATGACACAAAAAATTACATTTTGAAAAACGACACAAAAAATTGAAGCATGTTCGATTTTTTTTTTGAAGACATAAAACAACGTTTTGCCCACACGCAATCATTTTAAATGACGTTTTTGAAAACGTCATTTTTTTTCATCACAAAAAGTGATCGTGTGTAGTGTTGAGCGGAATACGCCATATTCGATTTCGCGATATTGCGCGAATATATAGAAGAATATTCGCTAATATCGAATATTCGTGATATTTTATCCCAAAAAAATTTTGCTAATGCGAAAATGATTGCGAAATTCTCATAAACGGAGATCATTTCCTGTATTACTAAACTAATATGCACTAAACACTAACTCTACACTAACTCTACTTAAAAGAAAGGAGAATAAGGGGGCAAAAGAAGGGCGGAGAAGATAATCGCGCAATATTGCTATTGCGCGATTATCTTCTCCGCCCTTCTTTTGCATCAGAGCCAATCAAAATAACTCGAATATTCGGCAAAAGGAATAACGCGCAATATTCCTTTTGCCGAATATTCAAGTTATTCTGATTGGCTCTGATGCAAAAGAAGGGCGGAGAAGATAATCGCGCAATATTCCGTTTGCCGAATATTCGAGTTATTCTGATTGGCTCTGATGCAAAAGAAGGGCGGAGAAGATAATCGCGCAATATTCCGTTTGCCGAATATTCGAGTTTTTCTGATTGGCTCTGATGCAAAAGAAGGGCGCATCAGAGCCAATCAGAATAACTCGAATATTCGGCAAAAGGAATATTGCGCGATTATCTTATCCACCCTTCTTTTGCATCAGAGCCAATCAGAATAACTCGAATATTCGGCAAAAGGAATATCGCGCAATATTCCTTTTGCCGAATATTCGAGTTATTCTGATTGGCTCTGATGCAAAAGAAGGGCCGAGTAGCTGATGCGATTCTTTTATGTTGCCGAAAATTCGCATCATAAAAGAATCGCATCAGCTACTCGGCCCAGGGTCTCTCTCTAATCATACCAGCAATGCTTTTAGACGTCGATGGAGATCACTAGGATGTGATCTGTTTTACAAATAAATTTGAAAAAATACGAATATTCGCCATAGCGAATATTCGCCGTAATATTCGAGTTATTCGCGAATACTCGAATATGCAATATTCGTAGCGAATATTCGCAATGCGAATATTCGTGAGCAACACTAATCGTGTGTACGCGGCATTAACCACTTGCCCACCGGGTTTGTTTTTCAGATTCGGTGTTTACGAGACTAAAACTGTTTTTTTTGCTAGAAAATTACTTAAACCCCCCAAACATTATATATTTTTTTTTTTCTAACACCCTAGAGAATAAAATGGCAGTCATTGCAATACTTTTTGTCACACCGTATTTGCGCAGCGGTCTTACAAGCGCACTTTTTTTGAAAAAAAAACACTTTTTTGAATAAAAAAATAAGACAACAATAAATTTGGCCCAATTTTTTTATATATTGTGATAGATAATGTTACGCCGAGTAAAATGATACCCAACATGTCACACTTAAAAATTGCGCCCGCTCGTGGCATGGCGTCAAACTTTTACCCTTAAAAATCTCGATAGGCAACGTTTAAAAAATTCTACAGGTTGCATTTTTTGAGATACAGAGGAGGTCTAGGGCTAGAATTATTGCTCTCGCTCTAACGATCGCGGCGATATCTCACTTGTGTGGTTTGAACACCGTTTTCATATGCGGGCGCTACTCGCGTATGCGTTCGCTTCTGCGCGCGAGCTCGTCGGGACGGGGCGTTTTACATTTTTTTTTTTTTGTTTTCTTATTTATTTTTAATTAGTTTATAATTTTATACATCGAAATAAATTAAAAAAAAAAAATTATTACTTTTATTCCTATTACAAGGAATGTAAACATCCCTTGTAATAGAAAAAAGCATGACAGGTCCTCTTAAATATGAGATCTGGGGTCAAAAAGACCTCCGATCTCATATTTAGGCTTAAATGCAAAAAAATAAAAATAAAATAAAAATGTCATTTTTCAAATTTCAGAAAAAAAAAATGTTTCTTTAAGACGCTGGGCGGAAGTGACGTTTTGACGTCACTTCCGCCCAGCAGAGCTGTGGGGGACGGGTGGGGGCGATTTTTCCCTCACTCGTATCCCAACACAGCCAGCAAGAGGACCCGATCGCCTCCGCCGTTACCGACGGCTCCGGTAAGCGGCGGAGAGCGCGGGAGAGCGGCGGGAGGGGGGGGGGGGCCCTCTCCCGCCACCGATAACGGCGATCTTGCGGCGAATCCGCCGCTGGGACCGCCATTATCGTGTACAGCACTGCCCATGGAAAAGATGGATATCTCGGTTGTGGCAGCAGCTGCTGCCGTTACCGAGATATCCATCTTTAAAGTCATGACGTATTTTGACTATGACACCATGGGCAAGTGGTTAATATCCATATCATTTACAAGAAAGGCTAAATGAATATATACATCATTACTTTCATAGAAGATTTGAGGGATTATTGATAATGATTACTGGAATATATGTGTATTTGAAGGACATTTGTAAGGTTCAATACCTGGTCTTCTGTTAAACCTGTTGACAGTTGGTGTTTTGTGTTTCAACCAAGAACAAAGGAAAAACCTAACCAGCCTGAGAGGTTGGAGCCCCCGCCATCCACCCCGCTGTGCCTTTCACAGATTAAAGATTCACCTCTTCTGCTGTGTCTATCTTAAATCCGGATCAGTCACTGGTGCCAGGTCCATCACTCCATTTAATTGAGCCATTAATTGGGCAGCAGAAAGATGCAAAGTCAAACAGCATGCTTAGGGGAAACTGTACACAATACTAGTCAAACGTTTACTCAACTGTCATTTTTTCTGCATTTTACTTTTTTTTTTTTTGCATTGTTCTATATGTTCGTAATTGTGTTGTATAGAGTTGTTGATTATCCATTAAATGACTACCTCTAAATCAGGGGTGCCCAACCTTTTGAAGAGCGAGGGCCACTTAACCAACTTGGTAACCAGTCACGGCTATTCTTTAGGCCGTCTGATCCGCCCAGATGGAAGGGGACAAATTCTGCGTATTGGAGGTAGGCGGGCGTAAGCGGACAAAAGTCTGTTTACATTTGCCACTCTATAGAGGTGAATTGAGGATCCGATTGGGTCAGGCCGATCGTGTGAAAAGGGTCCAAGACTGCTTTTACATTGATGTGCCATGGTCTGCCCACACCGCGGGTGCAGCGTACTGCACCTGTGTCTATCCTGCGGGTTAGCTGAACTTTACCATAGACTCCACCTGTGGCAAAAGCCAGCACTGTACAGGAAGCATTGGCTTATGGGGCTCTGCTCTGCAGCCACTTTCTTCCTCTACCACCAGCTTTATTCACAACACTAATGCTGTGGTATGGATGGTTGGAAACCTGCGATCTGGGTTTACCAACCACCCATTCCAGAGCAGGAGGTCACGGGCCACATCAGAGGGCTTCGGGGGCCAAATGTGGCCCCCGGGCCACTGGTTGGCCACCCCTGCTCTAAATCAAGCAGAGGAAGTTATCACCCTTAAGCCTTGCACACACGATCAGATTAAAGGAAGAATTTTCATTGTTTTTTGTTGGATGTTAGTCTCAAATCGTAAGTGGAGAGGGTACTCACCATCAGAAATTTTTTGGACGACAGAATTTAACATCAGAAGTGATATAATGTGTTGAATTGTTTTGTATGTTTCATTTCTGAGCATGCCTAGTCTTGCTCTTCAGATTTTTTTGGGGCAGAAAACCATACTAATGAACAGAAAATCGGAAGTCTACACATTCAGTTTTTGTCTGATTAAAAGTCGTAATTCGTCAAATTCGTAAATTCGTATGCTGTCAAGAGCAGCATACTAACGATCAGAAAATCAGAAGATCGTTCATCGGACGAAATTTATCTTCAGATTTCTGATCGTGTGTATGGGCCTTAAAGTGGATGTAAACCCGAATTGTTTTAATTAATTTTTTTGATGTCATAATGTAGAGTATAAGATTTCCTATCATCTGTGCCCAGAGTTAATCCAGCTCTGAGCAATCCTCTTTTATTGTTCAGTGAAATAAAACGAACTTACAGAGAAAAACCTTAGTCCATTCCACCCCCTTGCTGTGAGTGACAGGTTATTTACATATCTCATGCACTAGCCTGGAGATGGGTATTATTTTTTAATTCCCACACCAACTTATTTTCTGAAGTCATGTGGTTACTTTTCTGGATTTTGACTGGATGTTAGTGATCATAGCAGAATTCAGTGTAAGGGGAGTGTAGAGGAGGGTGGGGAGTCTACTGACATCATGACTCCACCCACAGAGCTCCATACAACAGATCCACCCACAGAATCATTCCGATCCAGACTCGCCATTCCAGGCTCTCTCCTGTTGGGTCTGAAGAGTGACTCCTCCCCAGGGCAAGAACTGGTCCCAGTAGTAATCGGCGCACGTACCTATCAGTAGGACGTTGTGGCTCCTGGGCTCCAGACAGGCAGGGTTTCCTCCCCCTAGCTGCAGCTCCGCTCTTGGCCCAGGATCTACCATCTGCTTCCCCTCGGCCGCCTCTCACCATCCGCAGGCATCACCCCTGGGAGCCTCACAAGGTAAGCCCCTGCTGCTCAGTGCAATTTCCACCTCCCCCGGGGTCCGTAGGCGGCCGTCCTTTTCAGGACAAGCCGCAGCGGCGGCCTAATTTTCCCAACAGAGAAGCGGCCCCCCTTCTTCGGATTCCCCCTTCCTCGCCCCCCACACCACCAACCGGAACTTGAGGCATCCCCCCTCCACCTCCTCTCAGCCTCCGACAGCCAGCCAATCTGAACCTGGCCCTCGCCGCACGCGTGGAACGATTTGCGGCGGCCGCGTTTAGGAAAGACCGCGGCTTCACCCGCGGCCTACCGGCGTGCTGCGCCGGACACCCAGCAACCCCCCTCAAAATCCACAGAAACCCTCCCCTTACCCCAGGAGGACCCCCTTCAGTCACCAAACACCGCTCAGTCTTCACCCCCCGCTCGATCCATCCATCCAGCCGCACAGCATCCGGGCCAGGGCCCTTAGTCGGTGATCGGCGGCCATCTTGGTACACCTTGCTACTGCACTATCTCTACCAGCCCCCTCCTTCAACCATACGCCCAATACCCACACAAACTCGCCACAAGCAATAAAGTTCACTTTAAAAGCCATTTCCATCGAGGTCACAAAAAATATCATTGATACCCTACGAAATAGCACAGCGCCGAATGATATCATCTCCCACTAAACTGCTGAAGGAATGTGTCGATCTCATGGCACCACCCATCACGCAGCTTATAAACCAGTCATTCAAAAAAGATATAGTCCCCAACCCCTTAAAACAAGGTATAATCAAACCTATTTTAAAGAAAAAAAAAAGCCTCGACCCCAAAGACCCAAAACACTGTTGTCCCATAACAGGCCTAAATGTCCTTTCTGAAGTGATGGAGAAAGTAGTGGTACAACACCTACAGCAACATTTAGACGCCCATAATTTGCTTGATCCTTTTCAATCAGGTTTTCATCCCGGACACGGGATGGAAACAGCACTACTCAAAATATGGGATGACGCTCTTGAGGCCGCAGACGAAGGAGAATCTTGTCTTCTAGTTCTGTTGGACCTAAGCGCAGCTTTCGACACGGTAGACCACAAACTATTACTGACTAGGCTAGCTGAAGTAGCCAGAGTCGCAGAAGGTGAACCATCATGGTTCTCCTCTTTTCTGGAAAACCGATCACAAATAGTGAAATTAGGACCCTTTACTTCGGAAAAACGCACGGTGTCCCTCAAGGATCCCCTCTGTCACCGGTGCTGTTCAATATCTATCTTCGACCTCTTTTTGAAATCATCAGTAGCCAAAAACTACCTTATCACTCTTATGCAGATGACACACAACTGTATTTTTACATCTGCAACAAAACGGATCATTATCTCGGTCTAGAGACATGCCTCTCTTTGATAGAAAACTGGATGACAAAGAGTTATCTTAAACTCAACAGCTCCAAAACAGAACTTCTCCTGTTTCACGCCAGTCGTAAGAATCAACTTGCAACAACTTGGACACCACCGCCCATTCTGGGCCAAATCATCACCCCTAGCGCCAAAGTCAAAAGTCTCTGGGTCATCTTCGACTCCTACATGACAATGGATGCATAAATAGGGTCAGTAGTCAGCAGCTCTCACCATCTGCTGCGCCTACTACGTAGACTTATTCCATTTATTCCCAAAGAAGACGTAGCAGTCGTGGTGAGAGCAATTGTGAACTCCAGACTGGATTATGCAAATGCCCTCTACCTCGGACTCCCAAAGTACCAAATCTCTCGTCTGCAAGTCGTTCAAAATACGGCCGTCAGACTTGTGACTGGGAAAAAAACATGGGAATCAATCTCACCTTTGCTGAGAACCCTTCATTGGTTGCCAATAAAAGACAGAATTGTTTTTAAAGCACTCTGTCTGACGCATAAGTGCATCCATGGGAAGGCCCCCCAATATCTATGCAGAAAACTAAAAGCTCACAACTCCAATCCCATTCTGCGATCCACCAACCAAAATCTGCTCCAGATACCCAAAGCCAAATACAAATCCAAAGGAGAAAGAAGATTTGCGCTCCAAGGTCCCAGACTATGAAACCCTTTACCAACCAGTATTTGGTTGGAGGAAAACCACTTGGCCTTCAGAAGAAAAATCAAAACTCATCTCTTTTGATGTCAAAGGAGACAGGAACAACGAGCGCCCAGAGGCGATTTAGTTTGCATGTGCTGCGCTATATAAGTTCTTCACTCACTCACTCACTCAGAATCTGCAGTTTTTCAGTTCTTATAACAGACAGAGGGGGAGACATTTGACAGGTAAGGATACATGCAGGAGGCGTCTATATCCTTATAGATCAGCGCTATGGCAGGAGTTTAGAAAGGATGAGAGTGGGTTTACATCCACTTTAAGGCGCTTTTCACATCATGTATGTGCAATGAAGCGCACACACAAAGGCTGCCTATTCATTTCAATGGGCTGCCCTACAAGTTAGAAACACGTAAAATAAGTCCTTTAACCACTTCCCGCCCGGCCAATAGCAGATTTACGGCCGGGAAGTGGTTATGAAATCATGACTAGACGTTCTCAAACGTCCTGCACGATTTCATACCGTGTGCGCCCCCGGGGGCGCGCAGCGCGGCGATCGCTGATGCGGGGTGTCAGTCTAAAACCCTGCATCACCGATCTCGGTAACGAGTCTCTGGCGGAGGCTCGCTACCACATGATCAGCCGTGTCCAATCACGACTGATCACGATGTAAACAGGAAGAGCCGCCGACGGCTATTCCTCACTCGCGTCTGAAAGACTCGAGTACAGGAGAGCCGATCGGCGGCTCTCCTGGCAAGGGGGGTTCACGCTGATTGTTTATCAGCGCAGCCCCCCCTCGTATGCCCACACTAGACCACCAGGGATGCCCACACTGGCAGGGCAAAACAAAAAAAAAAAAACGTAAAAAAAAAAAAACAGAGATTAAAAAAAAAAAAAATACAGGTAAAAAAAAAGAAAGATGCCAGTCAGTGCCCACACATGGGCACTGACTGGCAACATATACATCAGTGCCACCCCTCAAAGTCCATCAGTGCCACCCCACAGTGTCCTTCAGTGCCACCCCTCCGTGCCAATCCATGCCCAGTACCCACCTATCAGTACCCATCAGTGCCACCCATAAGTGCCACCCATGAGTGCCATTCTGTGCCGCCTATGAGTTCCCAGTGCTGCCTATGAGTGCCCATCGGTGCCGCCTATGAGTGCCCATTGGTGCCGCCTATGAGTGCCCATCAGTGCCGCCTATGAGTGCCCATCAGTGCCGCCTATGAGTGCCCATCAGTGCCACCTATGAGTGCCCATCAGTGCCGCATACCAGCGCCGCCTATCAGTGCCCATCAGTGCCACCTCATCGGTGCCCATCAGTACTACCTCATAAGTGCCCATCAGTGCCGCCATATAAGTGCCCATAATTGAAAGAGAAAACATACTTATTTACAAAAAAGTTAACAGAAAAAAATAATAATATTTTTTTCTAAATTTTCAGTCTTTTATTAGTTGTTGCGCAAAAAATAAAAACCGCAGAGGTGATCAAATACCACCAAAAGAAAGCTCTATTTGTGGGGAAAAAAGGACGCCAATTTTGTTTGGGTACAGTGTAGCATGACCGCGCAATTGTCATTCAAAGTGCGACAGTGCTGAAAGCTGAAAATTGGCTTGGGCGGGAAGGTGCGTAAGTGCCTGGTATGGAAGTGGTTAAAGCCTTTTGTAAAATTACGGCGCACAGTAGTGTGACACCATGCATTTTGGCGTGCACAAAAAACACGCGTGTTAGTAGATGCTTCAGGTAGCGAATAAGAATTAATGGTCTTGCTGTGTGTCTGCTAAGGGGCAGTCTATCTCTGTGCATGTTGGAAAAGCATACCATTTTGCATGCTATCCCAACACGCACAGAGGCTAGGTTCACACCTTTGCATTCATTCTTTGTGACACCCCCACACATCTTGTAAAATGCGCTTTTTCGCAGTTCATTGTAGCATGGTTTTGGGAAAGGGTCAGAGACTTATTTTTTGTCTTTTGTTGGTAGGGCAGCTCATTGTAATGACTAGGTCACCCTACATGCAACATACGGAGATGTGTGCACATGCCATCACACCTGTATGGTGTGAAGCTTGTTAAAGTTTACAATATAAACAGAGACAATACAATTCAATACAAGAGGGTTAGGAGGGCCCTGCTCCTGGGAGCTTACAATCTAATATCGAGGGCCTGGTGGAACAAAAGGTTATAACTGGGGAGAGGAGCTGATGGAAGTGATAAAAAATTCAGTTTTGCCTCATTTCCACTGCACGGATCGGGTCGGGTCAGTAATTTTGGGGCTGGTCTAATCGCGTGAGCGTTTCCACTGCAAATCGGACCGTGAGGGACCATTCAGGGTTTAGAAAAAATTCCTAGCGCGTCCACCAATCAGTGAGATGCATTTGTAGGTCCGCCCTAATCGAACCGTTCCACTCTCTCTGGTCCCTCATCTGAAGCAGGACCCTTGCTGCTGCGGTACGGTTCGGTTTTACGGCACGCTTTCATAGTGGAAACACCCAAAATAGCGTACCGCACCGAACCGTACCAAACCGATCCGCTCAGTGGAAACGAGGCATTAGTTAGAGGCATGATACGCTTCCTTGAATAGATGAGTTTCCAGGGATCGCCTAAAGGCAGCCAGAATAGGAAATACTGTAGACGGACAGATTGAGGTAGAGAGTTCCAGAGGATGGGAGAGGCTCTGGAGAAGTCCAGGAGACAAGCATGGGAGGAGGAGACAAGGGAGCTTGAGAGTAGGAGGTCTTGGGAGGATCCAAGAGGACCCTTTTTCAGTGATATTTGGAGACAAGATTGGTGATGTAGCTGGGGGCAGAGTTGTGAATGGCTTTGTATGTGATTGTTAGTATTTTGAATTTAATTTGCTGGGCAATTGGAAGCCAGTGTAAGGATTGGCAGAGAGGGGTGGGCATAAACTGAATCCTCGGTATCATTTATTTGCTGGCTGGGACCAAGATGACTGGTCTGACCAATTGATTAAGCTGTACCTAGACTCTCGTTTGTGAGTATAATTTACTTGTTTTTATTAAAATAAAAATCTCTTATGATAAATGCACTAGGTCGGTGCGCCTTCCCTCTTTTGTTTTTTTCAACATAAAGTTCCACCTGGTGGGCATGTCACAGATTAGGCGGTTCTTGGGCAGGTTGTACTTCTTTTGGAGGTCAGCCAGCCAAGCACTGGCATTATATGACCGTTGGAAATGCACACAGAGTTTCCTCGCCTGCTTCAGGACATCCTGTAAGCCCGGGTACCTGCCCAAGAACCGCTGCACCACCAAGTTAAGGACGTGAGTAAAACAGGGCACATGGGAGTTTACTAAAGTTACGAAAAATCTCATACGACAGAATTAAAAATCAAAGGTGATGTCATGTGTTGTAATGTATTTGTATTGTATTTTTGGACAACTGTACTGATTAAACGAAAATCATACGATCTGGTTTCATATGAGAAAGATTGTCGTGCTTGTCTAAAGTACCGTATTTATCGGGGTATAGCGCGCTCCCGCGTATAGCCCACACCCCTAAAGTGGTCCCCATTCCTGTGGAAAAAAAGTTTTTTGTACTTACAGTTTTGGTGTCTTGCGCGGCGTATATCTACGGCTTCGGGTGTCCTCTTCGTCGGGTCCGGCGTCCTTCTGCGGCGTCCTCCCCGCTTGATCCTCTCTTTCCCGCGCCGATTTCGAATACTGCGCCGGCATATACCGAGCGCAGTACACTCAGGTATAGTCGGGCAGACTCGGCTCCTCTTGCGCTCACGTCCTGGACGTACAGGACGTCAGCACGAGAGGAGCCGAGTCTGCCCGACTATTCAGGAGTGTACTGCGCCTGCATATACCGAGCGCAGTACACTCGCGTATAGTCGGGCAGGCTCGGCTCCTTTCGCGCTCACGTCCTGTACGTCCAGGACGTCAGCGCGAGAGGAGCCGAGTCTGCCCGACTATACCCGAGTGTACTGCGCCTGCATATACCGAGCGCAGTACACTCGCGTATAGTCGGGCAGACTCGGCTCCTCTTGCGCTCACGTCCTGGACATACAGGACGTCAGCACGAGAGGAGCCGAGTCTGCCCGACTATACCCGAGTGTACTGCGCCTGCATATACCGAGCGCAGTACACTCGCGTATAGTCGGGCAGGCTCGGCTCCTTTCGCGCTCACGTCCTGTACGTCCAGGATGTCAGCGCGAGAGGAGCCGAGTCTGCCTGACTATACCAGAGAAAACGCAAAAGCCGCCCGATTCGCGCAACAAAAAAGGGTCTGGGACTTGTTTGAAATTCAGGAATTCGGCGTTCGTTTGGGGTTCGGCGTTTTGCAGTGGAGATGTGAACCATCTCCATAGAGAATAATGTTATTTTTCCCCTCTAGCGTCTTCGAGCGTCGCGCTTTAGGCGACAAAACGCTCAGGTGTGAATGCAGCCTTATACCCACCTCAATACCGGGCCTATTCTGGCACTTCTCTCCCACATGTACAAATCATCATTCTTTTGCTAGAAAATTACGCAGAACCCCCAAACATTATATATATTATTTTTAGCAGACACCCTAGGAAATAAAACGACGGTATTTGCGCAATCATTTTTTAAACGCCTTTTTTTGGGAAAAAAATGGTTTCATGAATTAAAAAATAACAAAACAGTAAAGTTAGCCCAATTTCAGGGCAAAAAAGTGCACGGTATACGCCGATAAATACGGTAATATCAGATGAACTGTCCAGATTGGCTCTCGAAGCTCTGTACTAACGATCCGATTATCGTACAATTGCTTCGAAAGTGGTATTTTTTCGTCGATTTCCAGGTTGTGTATATGGGCCATTAGGGGCGGTTCACATTGCCGCAACTCGGGATCCTACTTGTGAGACCCCAAGTCACTTGACATGTGAAATCCCATGATAGTCAGTAAGAGTTGTCTTTATTAGCACTACTGAAGTAGCTCCAACTTTAGAAAAGGTTCCTGTACTACTTCAAGGCGACTTCTGTCTGACTTGTGCCCATAGACATTAATGGAAGTCGCCTCCAAACCGGATCCTCATCTTAACTACTTTAATACCGGGCTTTTAGGCTGCATTCACACCTAAGCGTAGGCGATTTGCAGCGTTTTTTTTTACCGCAATTTGCCGCGACAAAACGCTGCGTTTTTTACAGCGGTTTTGTACAGGTCATTGCCACCAATGGAAAACGCACAAGCCGCCCGATTCGCGCAACAAAAAAGGGTCTGGGACTTGTTTGAAATTCAGGCATTCGGCTTTCGTTTGGGGTTCGGCGTTTTGCAGTGGAGATGTGAACAATCTCCATAGAGAATAATGTTATTTTTCCCCTCTAGCGTCTTTGAGCGTCGCGCTTCAGGCGACAAAACGCTCAGATGTGAATGCAGCCTTATACCCACCTCAATACCGGGCCTATTCTGGCACTTCTCTCCCACATGTACAAATCATCATTCTTTTGCTAGAAAATTACGCAGAACCCCCAAACATTATATATATTTTTTTTAGCAGACACCCTAGGGAATAAAACGATGGTCATTGCAACGTTTTATCTTGCACGGTATTTGCTCAATCATTTTTTAAACGCCTTTGTTTGGGAAAAAAATGGTTTCATGAATTAAAAAATAACAAAACAGTAAAGTTAGCCCAATTTTTTTGTAAAATATGAAAGATTATGTTACACCGAGTAAATAGATACCTAACTTGTCACGCTTTAAAATTGCGCACACTCATGGAATGGCGCCAAACTTCGGTACCTAAAAATCTCCATAGGTGACGCTTTGAATTTTTTTACAGGTTACTAGTTTCGATTTACAGAGGAGATCTAGTGCTAGAATTGTTGCCGGCACGCTAATGCACGCAGCGATACCTCACATATGTGGTTTAAACAGCGTTTACATATGTCGGCGGGACTTACGTGTGCATCCGCTTCTGCGCGCGAGCTACCGGGTACAGGGGCGTTTTAATTTTTTTAATTTTTTTTATTTTACTTATTTATTTATTTTTTTACATTTTTTTTATTTCTTTTTATCGCTTTTATTTCTATTACAAGGAATGTAAACATCCCCTGTAATAGGAAATGTGTGTGACAGGTCCTCTTTATGGAGAGATGCGGGGTCAATAAGACCTCACAGGTTGGAAATCATGAGATTGTGAAAAAAAATTCACTGATCTCATGATTAGTGTTGCTAACTAGCCGCAATCGCGACTTTTGTTTAATTCCGGGTACCCGGGCGTGACGTCATCACATCGCGCCCGGGCCTCCGACGGTCATAGAGATGACTGGTGACCATATGGTCACCAGCCATCTCTATGTTTCCTGCCTTCACTGGACAATTCTCTCTCCGGGCCCCCGATGGCACGAGAGAGCCCGGAGAAGCACCGGATGGCGGTGGGAGGGGGGATGTCCCATTCCACCGCCTATAAGAACGATCAAGCAGCGGAACTGCCTCTATGATTGTTCTTATCGTGCACAGAATCGCCGGCACTAACGAATGATATCTGAATGATGCCTCTAGCTGCCCCCATCATTCAGATATCACTGCATAAAGCCCAGGACGTCATATGAGGTCCACCCAGGATGGGAGATCCAGTGTGGACGTCAAATGACAATGGGCTGGTATTGAAGTGGTTAAAGGGGTTGTAAACCCTCCTGGTTTTTCACCTTATGCATTCCATGTATTAAGGTGAAAAACCTTCTGTAGTGCTGCAGCCCCCCTGTTTTACTTACCCAAACATGGTCATCCTCTGTCCGGGAACGAGCACACCATCTCTAGCTGGTGCCTTGTATCCTGATTGGATAGATTGATAGCAGCGCAGCCATTGGCTCCTGCTGCTCTCAATCAAATCCAATAATGCGGCGCCAGGGTGCAGGTCCGAGTCCTGCATTCTGTATGAATGGACATATATGCAGGACTTATATGCAGGTGTCCACCTCAGGAGAGCGCTTCTCCAATGTGGACACTCGATGTGGGGAGGAGCCACCAGTGCCGCTGGGGGACCCCAGAAGAGAAGGACCGGGGCCACTTTGTGCAAAACGAACTGCACAGTGGAGGTAAGTATGACATGTTTGTTACTTAACCACTTCCATACCAGGCACTTACGCACCTTCCTGCCCAAGCCAATTTTCAGCTTTCAGAGCTGTTGCACTTTGAATGACAATTGCGTGGTCATGCTACACTGTACCCAAACAATTTTTTTATCATTTTGTTCCCACAAATAGAGCCTTCTTTTGGTGGTATTTGATCACCTCTGCTATTTTTTTTCTCGCGCAACAACTAAAAAAATACCGAAAATGTAAAAAAAAAAAAAAGTTTTTATTTTTTCTGTTTATGACACAAAAAACGTTTTTGTAAATAAGTACGTTTTCTTTTTCACTGATAGGGGGCGCTGGTATGGGGCACTGATAGGCACTAATAGGCGGCACTGGTATGCGGCACTGATGGGCACTCATAGGTAGCACTGATGGGTACATATGGGTGGCACTGATGGGTACATATGGGTGGCACAGATTGGCACAGATAGGTGGGCACTGGGCATGGATGGGCACTGAGAGGTGGCACTAATGGACACTGAGGGGTGGCACTGATGGACACTAAAGGGTGGCACTTGTTTATTTACTATTTTGCCAATCAGTGCACATGTTGCCAGTCAGTGCCCATTTGTGCGCACTGATTGGCATCTATTGTGCCTATTTTTTTACATGTGGATGGCCATGGGGGATGTACCTGGCCATCCACATGCTGCCCCTTTCCCTGGTGGTCCTGGCGACTTCCCTGGTGGTCTAGTGTGGGCATCTGAGGGGGGGGGGGGGCTGCGCTGATAAACAATCAGTGTGAACCCCCCCTGTCAGGAGAGCCGCTGATCGGCTCTCCTCTACTCGCGCCGATCAACGGCTCTTCCTGTTTACATTGTGATCAGCCGTGATTGGACACGGCTGATCACGTAATAAAGAGCCTCCGCCGAAGGCTCTTTACCGAGATCGGAGATGCAGGGTGACAGACTGACACCCCACATCACCGCGTCAATAGACGTCCAGTCAGGATTACACAACCAATTCCCTGATGTCAATTGTCTATTGACCGGGCAGGAAGTCGTTAAAAAAAAAACAAGGGTTTATAACTCCTTTAATTGATGTGATTTGGATCTGACATTACAGGAAGATTACACAGGCATTTCCTCAAGTTGCTTCAAAGTCGTGCGAATGTTGTGACAAGTCGTAGTGAAGTCACACCAAAGTCGTGCCAAAATCGCATGGCAAAGTAGCACTGTAAGTCACCCGACTATCAGGTTGCGGCAGAGTGAATCGCGCCTTTAGTGATAGATTATTTTGAACATCACCCCACTTTTCTAACAAAACTGAAGCTGTAAAGTAAGAAATCGATACATTTTGCAAATACTAAATACTGATGACCAAGAAGTTAACTGTACAGCATGTGACCTTTTATTACAATGTAAAATAATCATCTACCGGTATCTGTATATTGAGCGCCCTCTAGTGCTGCTGCTGTACAAATACGGGATTATTATTTTTGCATTTGAAATAAAGTAGCAGGGCACATTAAATGAAGTGAAGTTTCACATTAAAAACGAATACCCAATTGTGTGCAATTTTTTCTTTTTTTAACCACTTCCATACCAGGCACTTACCTGCCTAAGCCAATTTTCAGCATTCAGCGCTGTCACACTTTGAATGACAATTGCATTCCACACTGTACCCAAACTATTTTTTTTTATCATTTTGCTCCCACAAATAGAGCTTTCTTTTATTGGTATTTCATCACCTATGTGTTTTGATTTTTTTGCGCAACAACTAAAAATATATTGAAAATGTAAAAAAAAAATTATTTTTATTTTTTTCTGTAATTTTTTTTGTAAATAAGTACGTTTTCTTCTTCAATTACGGGCACCGATGAGGTGGCACTGATGAGCACCGATGAGGCGGCACCGATGGGCGGCACTGATAGGCGGCACTGATAGGCGGAGCTGGTATGCGGCACTGGTGGACACTCATGGGCAGCACTTATGGATGGCACAGATGGGCACTGATAGGTGGGCACTGATGGACACTGAGGAGTGGTACTGATGGACACTGAGGGGTGGCACTGATGGCATTTCTGGGCATCACTTCAGTCAGTGCCCATGTTGCCAGTCAGTGCCCTTTTGTGGGCACTGATTGGCATGTATTGTGCTAATTTATTTTTGCCTATTTTTGCTTTGTTGTTGTTGTATTGTATTGTCCTGGTGGTCCAGTGTGGGCATCCGAGGGGGGGCTGCACTGATAAACAATCAGCGCGAACCCCCCCTGTCAGGAGAGCCGCCGATCGGCTCTCTGCACGCATCTGTCAGGCGCAAGTGAGGAAGAGCCAATCAACAACTCTTCCTGTTTACATTGTGATCAGCCGTGATTGGACACAGCTGATCACGTGGTAAAGAGCCTCCACCGGAGGCTCTTTACCGAGATCGGCGATGCAGGGTGTCAGACTGACACCCCGCATCACCGATCGCCGCACGCGCCGACATGTTATCCTGCTGGACGTCAATAGACGTCCAGTCAGGATAACACAACCACTTCCCGGACATCAATGTACTATTGACTGGGCGGGAAGCGGATAAAGAGGATTTTTCACAGCCCATGCTATTACACAGGAAGTTGTTCATCCCTTGTAAGAGCAATAAAGTTGATAAAAAAAAAAAATAGGTATCGGTAAATGGTATCGGCCAGTACTTGAGGAAAAGTATCAGTACTCGTACTCTGTTTAAAAAAAAAGGTATTGGTGCATCCCTAATGCATACCTCCCAACCGTCCCGGATTCCACGGTCCCGCGTTCACACGGCAAATGTCCCGCGATTCTGCGGGCCCCCTCGCGATTCTCGGTAACCCCCCGCTCAACAACTTTGATCTCTGCCCCCCCCGCGCAACAACTCCGATCCGTGGCAACCCCCCGCTCAACAACTTTGTTGGGAGGTATACTCATTTGTCCCTCATTCTGAAGTTGAAAAGTTGGGAGGTATGCTAATGATAACAGCAAAGATCTTCCTCTTGCTGAACTCCAGATCTTGATTATTTTGGACTTTTATCTGGGTTATGCAAAGTGTTATGACCCAAAACAGCTGGAATTCACCTTTCACTAATATAACTGAGAAATCTGAATTCTTTTGTACCTGTTTACAGAATAATCCAGATTGCCAGAAACTAATACTAAAATAACTGAGAGGTTCAGCTACGCACATACCAAGACACACAAAATGCTGCCACCTAGTGGTTCGTTAGAGGTACTGTCTGCTGCTGTTCATATGTTTATACTGTACATTTACTTATTTCAGGTACACACACACACACATATATATATATATATATATATATATATATATATATATATATATATATATATATATATATATATATATATATATATATATATATATATATATATATAGCACCATTAATTTATGCAGCGCTTTACATATACATTGTACATTCACATCAGTCCCTGCCCTCAAGGAGCTTACAATCTAAGGTCCCTAACTCACATTCATACATATTAGGGCCAAATTAGACAGGATCCGATTAACCTACCAGCATGTCTTTAGAGTGTGCGAGGAAACCGGAGTACCCGAAGGAAACCCACGCAGGCATAGGGAGAACATGATAACTCCAGGCAGATGGTGTCGTGGTTCGAACCAGCGATGATTTTTGCTGCTAGGTGAAAGTGCTAACCACTATATACACTATATACTGTGCTGCCCGTATATTAGAGCTGCACAATTCTGACCAAAATGAGAATCACAATGTTTTTTTGCTTAGAATAAGGATCACGATTCTCACAGCATAACATCATCTTTCACATTATACAAAAAAATTGGACTAACTTTATAGTTTTGCTTTTTTTAATTCATTAACCACTTCCATACCAGGCACTTACGCACCTTCCCGCCCAGGCCAATTTTCAGCTTTCAGCACTGTCGCAATTTGAATGACAATTGCGCGGTCATGCTACACTGTACCCAAATGAAATTGTTATAATTTTGTTTCCACAAATAGAGCTTTCTTTTGGTGGTATTTGATCACCTCTGCGATTTTTTATTTTTTGCGCAACAACTAAAAAAGACCGAAATATTTGATTTAAAAAAAAAAAAAAATCTTTTTTTTTGTTGTAAATAAGTAAGTTTTCTTCTTCAATTATGGGCACTGATATGGCGGCACTGATGGGCACTGATAGGTGGTGCTGGTATGCTGCACTGATGGGCACTCATAGGCGGCACTGATGGGCACTCATAGGCGGCACTGATGGGCACTCATAGGCGGCACTGGGCACTCTTTGGCAGCACTGATGGGCACTCATGGGTGGCACTTATGGATGGCACTGATGGGCACTTATAGGTGGGCACTGGGCATAGATGGGCACTAAGAGGTGGCACTGATGGAAACTGGGTGGCACTGATGGACACTGGATGACACTGAGGGGTGGCACTGATGGCATTTCTGGGCATCATTTGTGGGCACTGATTGGCATCGATTGTATTAAACAAAAAAAATGATTGTCTTTTTTTTTTCTATTTATGTTATTTGGGGGGCACTCCCTGGTGGTCCAGTGTGGGGATTCGAGGGGGGGCTGCGCTGGTAAACAATCAGCGCAAACCCCCCCTGTCAGGAGAGCCGTCGATCGGCTCTCCTCTACTCGCGTCTGTTAGACGCGAATAACGAAGAGCCGGTTCTTCCTGTTTACATAGTTATCAGCTGTGATTGGACATGGCTGATCACATGGAGTGGTGTTATGTTATGTTTATTCCCTTCTAAAGGGGTTTTGTAACAGTGTAACTGTCACCATTTTCAAGATATCATTTACTTATTTTGCTGCATAAAAGCTGTAAATGTAACTACTTCTCGTACGGCCGCAGGGTGGCTCTACTTCTCTGGGAGGCCGTGTTTTTAAGGCCTCCGCTCCTCCAGGCCACTAGAGAGCGCGTGTGTGCCCGCCGCATTCCTGAGATGCCGATGCGCGTGCCTGGCGGCCGCGATGTCCACCGGGCACTCGCGATCGGTGGTTACAGGACAAGGACTTGGATCTCTGGGTGGATCGTCAGTCAGTCACCCCCGAGTCCCGACACACGACACGAGTCACGTCTCTCTGAGACTGCAGGCGGCCGCGGGCTAGAGACTCCAGGGGCACGTGCATGCGCCGCGCCAGCGCCACCCACCGAGTCAATCCGACACTGAGTCACATGCCCGCCGGCGACCAATCAAGTAGAACATGGGCATGGCATCATGTGATGACAGACAGTGTGACCCGGGCCACCCAATCACAATTCACAATGCATTCACAGGCTCCATCCCGCCGGCCCTGAGGAGAAGTTAGACAGGGACATGACCCTGGACTGCCACCCGCGCCGTGCGCTCAATGTAACTATGGTAACGCCGCCAATGTAATGGCAACGGCGTTGGTGTTGGGGTAAAAGTAATCAGGTAGATTACTAGTTACCCCTTGATGGCCAATCGTTACGTAACAGCGTTTATTTAAACGCCGTTACTTACAACACTGCTCGTGAATCCAATAATTGTGAGATTGGCCACATCCCTGATAAATGTACAACAAAGAAAAATGTATACCCCCAGGGTGGGAATTTAAAGGCCAAACACAAAAACTGTATAAAAGATATTTATTAGGACAAAGGTATCTGTCGGTATTTGTTACAAATGTATACTCAGCACCTAAGTGCATAAAGACGACAACATATGCATGATACTATACATATACATTTAACATCACCAAAAATGTGTGTATACCGGGTGTGACAAGAACATAACAAACAGGGGGAACCAAAACATAACAAATTACACAAAATAAAACACTCTCCACAAGATGATGGAAATTCCCGACGCATTTCTGGCCTTTCAACAAAGCCACCATCAGGGGCCGCAGGAGTGGGTAGTTTGCAAATATTCATTCACTGATGAATAAGGTAGAGTAGCTCCTCCAAGTAATTTGGGCTCAGGACCAGATTCAGAGTGCCAAGGAGGCGGACATGCAAACCTCCGAAATGGAACAGGCCCAGAACAAGGGGTTGGACCGAGTCTGCTGGTATAGGTTCAATTCAATAGGGTCCTATACGGGTGTTTATGGATATCCTATAATAAGTATCCTGCACTGGTCATAATAGACTGTCCCGGAGGTGAAAGGAGCACAGTAGCGTTAATCCCGGTGCGCAGTGACGAGAAACAGGAAGTGAGAAATTCAAACAAAGAAAAAAAAACATTTAGAAGGGAAATGGAAGGAAAAGGTGAACCAACAATGGACTAGCTTAAAGGAACCTATTTAGAGAATTAAAAAAAGACGAACCTTTACAACCCCTTTAAGTGGTTCAACTGGTCATAAATTTATCAAATCCATCTATGGACAGGCTGGTTGTAGTGAAGTAGATCCATCAATTGACTGCCTGTCTGATTCTTTTAATGCAATCACTGCCCGGCGTCTACAACCGCTAGCAGTATTCATTGTGTTCTGCCGGTTGGGAAGGCTCCCTGCTCTCCCCATTGACAGAACACAATAGCACTGCTGTCAGAGTTGATGGAAAAATTTAGCAATTTTCTTTCCTTCCACCCCTGGTGGAAGGCAGGGCTGATCCTAGGGTCACAGGCGCCTGGGTGCAGACGTTTTTCTAGCACCCCCACATGGGCGTGGTCATATTACTAATTCCTCCCCTTTACATATGTTTCTATGGCTACGACTCAAACAAAGAGATGCTCCCCTAAGAAGTCTTCATCAGTGTCCCCCATCAGAGTCCCCCCCCAGCAGGTGTCCCCCATCAGAGCACCCCCAGCAGTTGCCCCCCATCAGAGCCCCCCCACGGCAGGTGTCCCCCATCAGAGCTCCCCCACAGCAGGTGTCCCCATTAGAGCCCCCCACATCAGGTGTCCCCATAGATCAGTACTTGTCCAATAGATCCCTGTAGCTCAGGCACGCTGGGAGCAGAAGCACATTACAGGGGGCGGGGCATACGTAGCATCTTTGGTTACTTGGAGGGTGGCACTCGGAGAGCATTTCTAGGAGTAAACGGGATGATTGGCGGCAGCTCCGGCCAACCCAGAAGCCTCTCATCACACTGCCTATGGGAAAAGAGCCAACACACACAGAGGGGGTGGGGCAGACAGGAGACTGCTCCATGCACAGCGGACAGAATTAATTAGTGGAGCCTTGTGCTGGAACGTGTTCCGGTACTAGGCTCCGCTGTGGTACCCAGCCCGGATTCGGGGGACAGCGGGAGGTATGCTAACTTGTCAGTTGCCAGCGGAGAGAACAAGCAGGATTTGGAACCGCACCACCCGCTACATGCGCTCTGCCTCTGGGCACAGACAAGGAGGAGGGAGGGGAGCACTTTGGAGCTATGGCGCCCCCACCTCTGCGGCGCCTGGGTGCGGAGCACCCCATGCACCCTGCACCCTGCATAATCTATGGGCTGCCTTAGGATCCGAAATTGTTGGATGCTGGAGTATGCAAATGAGGATTTTAGAATTAAATTGAACACATTTGTTTTACAATAAAGACATTTTTAACTTGTTTGCTTTTAAAAATGTTTAAATGTCTTGTTGCTTAGACGATGTAAAAAAATCAGAAAGAAATCTAAAAATATTGCCGTTATAAATATAAAAATTATGAATGAATGAATGAAAACTTGTATAGCGCGGCACATGCGAACTGAATCGCCTCTGGGCGCTTGTTGTTCCTGTCTCTTTTGATATCAAAAGAGATGAGTCTTATGCCCCGTACACACGATCACTTTTTGTGATGAAAAAAAATGTCATTTTCCTTCATGAAAAAAAATGACATTTTTCAAACTTCATTTTAAAAAATGACGTTGCGTACACACCATCATTTTTGGAAAATGATGAACAAAGTGACGGCACTCTAAAGGGGAAGTTCTATTTGCCTTGAGGCTGCTTTTAGCTGGTTACTTGTTAGTAAAAGACGATTCCTGCTTTTTTGTCTGTTACAGCGTGATGAATGTGCTTACTCCATTATGAATGGTAGTTTTACCTCCCGTCTCCTAACTTGCTTCTGGGCATGTGCGGGTTTAAAACGTCATTTTTTACGTAGTTTTGCCCACACACGATCATTTTTTATGACACAAAAAATGACATTTTAAAAAATGACATAAAAAATTCGAGCATGTTCGAATTTTTTTTTGGTCATTTTTCAGAAGACATAAAATGACATTTTGCCCACACACGATCATTTTAAATGACATTTTTAAAAATGTCATTTTTTTTCATCACAAAAAGTGATCGTGTGTACGGGGCATTAATCTTTCTCCTGAATGCTAAGTAGTTCTCCTCCAACCGAATACTGGTTGGCAAGGCGTTCCATAGTCTGGGACCTTGGACCGCAAATCTTCTATCTCCTATCAGCAAGAATGTGATCTTTTCTTTATTAATAAGGTACTTCTGTTATTTTGACAACCACAGAGACTTCTCTGACTCTTTTAGTGACCGTCCAGTTTATCGGTATTGCTTTCCTCTGGGCATGCTCCCTGATTGGAAACATCTGAGATTAGATATAATAAAGAGGACACAAAGATGGCGGCACAGGCGTCAAGCCATTGTGGCGATCCAGTTTTTGAGGAATTTAAACACATACACTTCACAGTTTGTGAGTTTTATTTTTAAACAATTTAATTATTTCCAATTTTCCCCTTCATTTGATGACTTCGGTCACAGCAGACAGCCGGGGAAGTGATGAAATGTCATGTCATTGGGGAACTGTGCCATAATAATGTGCTTTACTAAGCTGCACTCAGCTGGATAGGAAAATAAACACAACCAGAATGTTTGCATTTGTATGTAATGCATGGATGGCAGAGGAGAGAGTATAACCTTTGTAGAATATCATTTATTTGTTACATACGTGGCGGCACCTTCTTCTGTGGCCCTGTACAAAGTTACCAAGGGAGGAAAGTACAGATAATACAAAACACAACATGCCTAAAAATGAATAGATATAGTTCTCTAGCAGGCAGAAACACAGCAGAAGAGGGTTTACAATGTAATTTCTAGATACAGTGGAACCTCAGATTGCAAGTAACGCTGTTAACGAGCGTTTCGCAATACGAGCGCTGTATTTAAAAAAATCCTGACTCGAGTGTTGTCTCGCAAAACAAGCATGATTCCAGCCAAAGCGTTGTGCAGTACTGCGTTTGGCCTGAGGTGGGGGGGGTGTGCCGGAGCCAAGCAGAGTCGTGTGGAGCCGTTCCGAGCGTAGCCATTCGGAAATGCTTGGAAAACCTCGGAAATACTCAATTCCTGAGTTCAACTGAGCTGTCTTAAGCCTCGTACACACGGTCGGGCATCAAACCAACTTTCCCTTGAATTTTTGTCTGAAGGGAGTTGTCCGGTCACACCCATAGCATACACACGCTCTGACTTTTCTGCAAACTTTTCTAAAACTTTCCCAACATCACGTGGTTTTTCTGCTCTTTACCGCCACCCTTTGGTTAACTTCTGCTATTGTTGGTTGATTTTAACATTGGTTCTGAGCATGCGTATTTGCACTTTGTACAAAAGTCCGGCGGCTTGCTGTACACACGGTCAGACTTTGCACCATCGGACTTTTGTTGACGAAAAGTTTGTCCGTTTGCAGACCAAACTTTTTGTCCGATGAAACCCGAAAAAGTTTGTCCGATGGAGCATACACACGGTCGGACTAATTTGAAAACTTGCTGATTTTGAAGTTTGTTGGCAAAAAGTCCGACCGTGTGTACGGGCCTTAAGGGCCTTTCCGGGTTTTTCTGAGGCTCTCCGTTGCCCCCCCCCCCCACCTCTGGCCATTGCATGCCATTGAAGTCAATGTGGAACAAATTATTTTCATTTCCATTGACTTCTATGGGGAAGATCGTTTTGATATGCGAGTACTTTGGATTACGAGCATTCTCCTGGAGACATTAATTTTAGGCAATTTTTTTTTCCTTTACAACTCCTTTAAGCGACTTGGTAACCGTCGCAGGCCACCATGAGCGGAGCGGGTGGATGGCAGCCCACTCTACTCTATAGAGCCCACGCTACTTTTTTTGTGGATCGGATTGGAGGTAGGCATTTGTAAACAGACACAAGTCCATTTACATCTGCCACACCTTAGAGCAGGGGTGTCAAACTCAATTTCATCGAGGGCGGCATCAGCATTATGGTTGCCCTCAAAAGGGACGGTTGTATCTGTAAGATTAGATGTCCAGCTTATCCCTTCCCCTTACATTAGATGTCAAGAGCCCCACCACCATCAGAAATTGAGTCCTCGACCCTCCCTTACATCACAGTGCACCCCCCTTTCCTTATGCTGCTGCTGGGAAGAAGTTGGATGCATTGCTTGAAAACAGAAAGTAAGGGTCTGAAGGATGACTGGGATTCAGAGTACTGTAATTACCTTCATATCAAGCAGTTCTTCGATACACATTTCCAGACCCCGAACACCCAACTCCCAACCCTTTTCGAGAATCTATGTCTAAATTCACGCAGAAAAAGAGGTTTCATCTCCGAACTGTACTCTAACTTAATTAGCAACTTAGACGTAAAAACAAACTCCCATACATGATCAAATGGGAACAAGAAGAGAATTTTACATACTCCACAGTTAATTGAACAATTGTATAAATAATCTACATATGTGCACTAAATCCATTTCTATCAAAGAAACGGCCTTGAAACTATTTACAAGATGGTACTATACACCCACCAAACTTCACTCAATTTTCCCCTCGTCCTCCCCGTCTTGCTTCAGAAATTGTAATTCCTTGGGCTCATTTTCCCACATATTTTGGTACTGTGACAAAATTAAAAGTATCTGGCTACAATTCGAGAGATTTGCCTCCACAATCTCCGACAACAACATTACCTTAACATTACACAACTGCCTTCTTTTTTCCCCAATCACAGGTCTTTCCACTTGCTATATGAGATTGATACACACAATGGCCCAGATTCAGAGAGAATTGGATTCTCGTAGCGTATCAGAAATACACTACGCCGCCATTTTTTACCTGGCTCTACGTGGAATCCAGGTAGATTTTGTCCAGTAAACGACGGCGGCGTAGTGTATTTCTCCCGTCGCAATCCATCTACACGAGTAGGGGGCGTGAAGGATTTAAAATAGGCGCGTTCCCGCGGCGATCGAACTGCGCATGCTCCGTTCGCAAATTTCCCGCCGTGCATTGCGCGAAATCACGTCGTTACGTCATTCGTTGTTTGAGTAGCGTCGTTTACGGACATTTCTATTCCCGAACGAGTTACGCAAAAAAATAAAAAATAAATTAAATTCGACGCGGGAACGACGGCCATACTTAACATGGGCTACGCACCGTTAGACCAGCAAAAAGCTGGTCTAACAGTACGTAAAAAAAAAACAGACGTAAGCGATTGCGAAGACCGCTCGTATCTTCGTGGATCGCCGTAAAAACACATTTGCATATCCCGACGCATCAAAACGACGCAAACTCCTCCCAGCGGCCGCAAAAATATCGCAGCGTAGATCCGAAGGCTTACGAAGACGTAAGCCTCTCGGATCGAAGCCCGAAGCCGCCGTATCATGGTTTGAGGATTTAAACTAGTGATACGGCGCGCAAAATTTGAAATTACTCCTGTCTAACACCAGTTAGACAGGCGTAATTGCTCTGTGAATCTGGGCCTATATGCATAGCCATACATTGGTTGATAGCTTTCCATTGGAAATCACCTACGATACCTATTGGTCCACTCAAATCGAGAAATAATAGCATTAGCTTAATGGAAAAAATATTTCATATCCTACAAAACACCAACCACATATATGACAACAAATGGTCTCCCTGGTTTGAACATTCCTCACAGTTCTTTAACCCTATCTAATCTCTTTAAACGTCTCATGGACTAGTTGTTACTGTTTTATTTCTCCATGATGTTTTCGTTACTCCAGGCCCTAAGCTTTCTTCTAACATGTATAACAGACTATGGTCTTCACAAGTTGTCTTATACCCTGTACAGAGACTGACTTTGTATATGTCTTAACCTTCTCTATATATACTGTATGCCTTATTTCTTGGATTTGTACCACCACTTACCTCCAACAATAAAAGTTTGTAAACAAAAAAAGAAATACATAACATTTGCTCTGATTGACATAACAAAATAAGTATGGGAAAAAATGAATATTGAAAGTTTTGAATATATTGTTTACTGAATATATAAATAAATGTTTAAACGAAAAAAAAAAAAAGAGAGGTGCGAGGGCCGCATGAAATGGCCTGGAGGGCCGCATTCGGCCCGCAGGCCTTGTGTTTGCCACCTCTGCCTTAGAGGTTAATGGTGGGTCCGATTGGATCGGCCTGACTGGGTGAAAGGGGCCTAAGGCTGCTTCCACACTAATGCATGGTTGTTTACCCACACCACGAGTGCAACACAGTTCACTTGTGGCTTTCCTGCAGGTTAGCTGCACTTTGCCAAAGAGTTCTATTGTATCCTGTAGGTGTGGCGCACTTTCAGAAAGCACACCAGATTCGCAGGTAGTAGAAGTCTATAGCTCAGTGCAGGTAATCAGTTTAAAAGCAGCCCAGATATGCCCATATATACACTGTGATTTTAGTAATAAACTGACTTTTAATAACAGTATTCTATTCTATTCCATCCCAGAGCAGGAGGTCGCGGGCCACATCAGAGGGCTCCGCTGGCCACATGTGGCCACTGGTTGGGCACCCCTGGTCTAATGAGAACCTCCAAGGCCAAAGATAGCTGACATCCTTCAAAATGGGGTGGGTTGCGAGGCATTGTGGATGCAAAGATGGTGAAAGCCATTGGGCGCCAGACACTTCTTCTCCATTCTGCACACCCCCAGCTCTCACCAATGTCAGTCTGCAATTGTGACCGGGAAGACTACCCTGCAATAGAGCGATCTAAAAGCAAGGCTTAAACCGCTTCTGGAAGGGACGACATCAATGGCGATGAGGAGGATGGTCTATGTGGACAGCTTTACCCCTGCAAACTTAGATCTGTCTGTTTTCATCATCAACCATGTGACTTGCTAAATGTTGTACCTTCATTAAATGTAACCATATTGCTACACTTAAGGCTCGTACACACGGTCGGACATCCAACAAAATTTCCCTTGTATTTTTGTCCAAATTGATTTGTCCGGTCACACCCATAGCATACACACAGTCAGACTTTTCTGCAAACTTTTCTAAAACTTTCCCATCATCATGTGGTTTTTCTGCTCTTTTTTGCTCTTTACCGCCACCCTTTGGTTAACTTCTGCTATTGTTGGTTGATTTTAACATTGGTTCTGAGCATGCGCATTTGTAAATTGTCCAAAAGTCCGATGGTTTGGTGTACACACGGTCACACAAGGCACCATCGGACTTTTGTTGCCAAAAAGTTGGTCCGTTCGCAGACCCAACTTTTTGTCCGATGAAACCCAAAAAAGTTGGTCCGATGGAACGTACACACGATCAGACAAATTTAAAAAGTTGCAGATTTTGAAGATGGTTGGCCAAAAGTCCGACCGTGTGTATGGGGCTTTAGAGGCGTCTCTCTAGTTTTATACTCAGTTGTGACATGACACTACTTGTATATCAAGACATCGCTTGTATATCAAGTCAAAATGTATTTACAAATTTTGCTTGTCTTGCAAAACGCTCTCAAACCAAGGTTTTACTGTATATTTTAAAATATTTGAGTTTAGTTTTTCTTGAGCGCGCTGCAGCAACCCAACTATATTTGAACTATGTGCATGTTTGTTATTAATCCAGGATTCAAAGAACTGAAGCCAGAGAATGAAATTTACACCAAGATTGGAACTGGAAATGTCAACAGAGGCCCATGTCACCTAGATGGATATCCTACACAGTACACTGTGGGCCTATAGCATTTCTTCATAGCAGCCTGCAGAGGGCAGTGTGAGACCTGCTAATCACCATACTTTTTAAAAGCTCGTAATTTTGTAACTTTCTTTGAACAATGAGCTTTCACTCTCCCCCAGATCACCTTCTTTATGTTCTGTTTTTATTAAGCTCTGCAGTCAATTTATCCAGAGGACCATGCAAGACTTTTAATTGGCTGTTTAGCTTTGGATCCATGCAATTGAATTCACGTGGGACGTCATTATTTGGGAGAGTAGCTTTAACAAAACTAATGTTTGAGTTACAATAGTACATGACCTGTGATTGTTAACAGGTGGGACGGGACGCCCAACCTGTAAAACGCTTGAGTTAAAGTTAAATGCTTTCATCGAGTAAAGGGTTAAACGTCGTCACGCAACATTAGTGAATCAAATTTAAAATTAGCACCTCATTATGCTCTGTTTAGACTGAATGAAAGCTAGAAAAACTTACAGAGCTGTATTATTATTGAGGATTGGATATCCAATACTGGACACAGTCATCCTGTGTGCGCGGAGTGTGCATACCTTTGGGCAATAAAAAAGAGGCAAGGGGGCGCGCCACCCAGTAGGGCCTAATCGGGGACGACAACAGAAGCTGGTTGGTGTTTGTATCTGCGGTAGGTCCTGGTGTCCTGTTTCACTGTGGTGGAGGTGCCTGCTAGTCAGGCGGCGTACACACGACCGAGGTTCTCGCTAGAAACCAGCGAGAACCTCGCTGGAAGCTGCATTCCAGCGAGAACCTCGGCCGTGTGTACGCTCCTGGCTCGCCCCGCCCGTCGGGAATCCCGTCGAGCGAATAGAGAGAACGCTCTCTTTTTGCTCGACGGCCCGCCTGGATGAATGGCTGGTTGCCATTCCCGACGGGCGGGTCGCCGATTTCGATGGCCGGCCGAGAGCCTCGACGGGCGGAACGATGTGTTCTGCCCGTCGAGGTTCTCTGCCATGTGTACGCGGCTTCAGTGTTTTAGCTCACTACCATTTTATTTACCAGCCTTTCAGTGTCCGGTTACCTTGATCCCCGGTGGATGGTCGAGACCCTATTGGATTGCCAGCCTCTCTTGGCTCTCCTCAGGTGGACTCCCCACCGAACAGCTTCCTCTCAAAGGAACAACGCTTGGGATCTTCTTAGAATTTGGGGTCCAGCCGATCACTGGGGCCCAGCCACAGCTTAAATGTTCCAGACCAACGTGGTCCAGGAACACTGGAAGGCCATTTCGCTGGGGCGCCGTGATGTGGTCACCGTAAAGGTGGGTACCACACTGGAAGAAAACCCAGACCAATGACGTCTGTCCCATAAATACCCTCCCCCAGCATGCACAGCGAGGAAAACCCCTCCTGATAGGCTGCTGGGGAAAAACACCCAAACCCCGACTCCACTGCTGCCACCTGTTGCCCTGAAGTGATATCAGCACCCCAGAAGCGACAGAATGAGCCCACAGCACAGCCAGGCTGAGACAGATATGAACATTGGAACGAATTAGCCTGGTCAGAGCTAACTAACTCTCTGACCTCCTCTAGATTTAATTAACACCGGTTCTTAGAAGTAACCAGGCGCTATACACTAATATGGAACTTGACTCTGCCAGCTCTCACCCTCTGTCCAGAACTGTGCTGCTTCCCGGTCTCCACTGTGGAAAAAGGTAAGACACTGCTATGGGAGGGAAGGGGGGCCAAAGGTTACTGCTATAGGGGAAACGGGGGGAGGGACACCACTGTTTTATGTGTGTGGGGGGGGAGTAATGAGAAGGGGGCCGAGGACACTGTTAAGGGCAGGGTCACCCCCATAGCAGTGTCCTCTACCACCCTTCACATCACCCCCACCCCCCCTGAACTCTGCATTCTGAGCCTAATAAACTCCTGATCCCTGCATTCTGAGCGCAAAGCACTCCTGATCCCTGCATTCTGGGTGTAAAACAAACTCCTGATCCCTGCATTCTGAGTGCAACGCATTCCTGATCCCTGCATTCTGGACGTAAAACAAACTCCTGATCCCTGCATTCTGAGTGCAACGCATTCCTGATCCCTGCATTCTGGGTGTAAAAAAACAAACTCCTGATCCCTGCATTCTGAGCGTGAAACAAACTCCTGATCCCTGCATTCTGAGCGTAAAAAAACAAACTTCTGATCCCTGCATTCTGAGCGTGAAACAAACTCCTGATCCCTGCATTCTGAGTGTGAAACAAACTCCTGATCCCTGCATTCTGAGTGTGAAACAA
Source organism: Rana kukunoris (assembly GCA_029574335.1). Classification (NCBI taxonomy): domain Eukaryota; kingdom Metazoa; phylum Chordata; class Amphibia; order Anura; family Ranidae; genus Rana; species Rana kukunoris. Next base: position 40,157,510 of record CM056053.1, on the reverse strand, counting down.
ACTCCTGATCCCTGCATTCTGAGTGTGAAACAAACTCCTGATCCCTGCATTCTGATCGTGAAACAAACTCCTGATCCCTGCATTCTGAGCATGAAACAAACTCCTGATCCATGCATTCTGAGCGTGAAACAAACTCCTGATTCCTGCATTCTGAGCGTGAAACAAACTCCTGATCCCTGCATTCTGCGCGTAAAACAAACTCCTGATCCCTGCATTCTGAGCATGAAACAAACTCCTGATCCATGCATTCTGAGCGTAAAACAAACTCCTGATCCCTGCATTCTGAGCGTGAAACAAACTCCTGATCCCTGCATTCTGAGCATGAAACAAACTCCTGATCCATGCATTCTGAGCGTAAAACAAACTCCTGATCCCTGCATTCTGAGCGTGAAACAAACTCCTGATCCCTGCATTCTGAGCGTGAAACAAACTCCTGATCCATGCATTCTCAGCGTGAAACAAACTCCTGATCCATGCATTCTGAGCGCAACACACTTCTGATCTCTGCATTCTGAGGGCAACGTACTCCTGATCCATGCATTCTGAGCACAATGGGATGGGGACTTCTGACATAAGGAGGGGGGGGGGGGTTCTGATGTGATGCAGGAACCTCTGATGTGACGGGGGACCTCTGATGTGAAGTTAATTTCATCAAAGTGATTGTGTGCATTGCCCCAGGCTTATGTTTCCCATTGATAAGTAACATTAATTGTTTTAAAATTTTAGACTGGGGTGCCTCAAGATTTTTCCTACTTTTAAAGGGTGCTGCAACTGAAAGAAATTTGAGAAACTCTGGTCTAGAACACAATGAAAAAACAAGCACATTATTAAAATTCTCTCTTTTGAACTGAACTCGTGGGGACATCTTGAACTGTTTAACATGGTGCCACCACCAAAACCTTCAGATTACAATGTTTAATTCCCAAGAAGGCATCATTAACACTCCATTACAATGTAAACAGCAGAAGTCTTGTCAAACACAAACTATATTAAAAAGCTCTCTTCCCCATACATAAGAACATAACAAAGTGTGACCTTATCTTAAGTTCAACATAACCAAACTCAGTTCGCTGATAGAGCACATTTATGGGCATAAGTGACCTAAGTATTTAAGTGCCAAATTCACAGAACCATCTGCCTTGTTCTAGAGTCATTAGAGATATTTGGTCATTTTTCAGCACAAATCTAACATGTTTTTGTAAACTTCACATTCTAACCCGTGTGTTGTACTGTCTTTTTCCTATGAGGTCTGTCATCGCTTTGAGATTATATTAGTGAAAATGGACATGTTTTGCCAATAACGCCACTAGAGCTCTGCAAATCTAAAGGAAATGTTATCTTTTAAGTGCATGTTAAGTCTCACTGCTGGAGCAGTCTCACTGCTGGAGCAGTGTTGTCACCATGTGCCGTTTCCTCTTGAAATATAAAAATGATTACAATATATAAAAAAAAAAAGTATAATCATCAAATATAATCAATCAGAAAAATCAAATATGTTAAATCATAAACAAAAATGTGCAATACTTCAAATCCACATGCACACCAATACTATGGGCCAGATTCTCTAAGAATTTCGCCGGCGTAGCGTAAGCCATTTACACTACGCCGCCGCATCGTACTAGAGCAAGTGCCGTATTCCCTAAGCATTTGCTCCGTAGTTTGCGTTGGCGTAGCGAAAATGACTCAGCGTAAGCCCGTGTAATTCAAATGGGGCGGCTTGTTTTTAAATTAAGCGTGCCCCCGCGTCGAACGAACTGCGAATGCGCCGGCCGGGGAAAAAGCCCAGTGCGCATGCTCCAGCTCACGTCGGAAAGCACCGTTGAACCCGACGTCAAAACGACGTGATCGTCACTACGCAATGCCCTATTCGCGAACAAGTTAGTAAGACGACGTAAGCGACGGAAAAAGCCGACGCTGACCCGACGCCATACTTAACCACTTAAGGACCGCCTACTGCACATTTACGTCGGCAGAATGGCACGGCTGGGCACATCAACGTATATATACGTTGGTTTTAGTACCCAGCCGTGGGTCGCGGGTGCGCGCCCGCGGGCGCGCGCCCGCGACCCGGTCCGAAGCTCCAGGACCGGGACCGCGGGATTCGCGGACCCGATCGCCGCTGCAGTGCGGCGATCCGTCCCTGGAGCGGAAGAACGGGGAGAGCCGTGTGTACACACGGCTTCCCCGTGCTTCTCTGTGGCCGGAGCATCGATCGCGTCATCCCTGTAATAGGGGGACGCGATCGATGACGTCACACCTACAGCCACACCCCCCTACAGTTGTAAACACACACATTAGGGCACACATTCCCTACAGCGCCACCTGTGGTTAACTCCCAAACTGCAACTGTCATTTCCACAGTAAACAATGCAATTTAAATGCATTTTTTGCTGTGAAAATGACAATTGTCCCAAAAATGTGTCAAAATTGTCCGAAGTGTCCGCCATATTGTCGCAGTCACGAAAAAAATCGCTGATCGCCGCTATTAGTAGTAAAAAAAAAAAAATTAATAAAAATGCAATAAAACTATCCCTTATTTTGTAAACGCTATAAATTTTGCGAAAACCAACCGATAAACGCTTATTGCGATTTTTTTTACCAAAAATATGTAGAAGAATACGTATCGGCCTAAACTGAGGAAAAAAAATGTTTTTTTATATATTTTTGGGGGATATTTATTATAGCAAAAAGTAAAAAATATTGCATTTTTTTTTAAATTGTCGCTCTATTTTTGTTTATAGCGCAAAAAATAAAAACCGCAGAGGTGATCAAATACCACCAAAAGAAAGCTCTATTTGTGGGAAAAAAAGGACGCAAATTTTGTTTGGGAGCCACGTCGCACGACCGCGCAATTGTCTGTTAAAGCGACGCAGTGCCGAATCGCAAAAACCCCTTGGGTCATTTGCCAGCGTATTGGTCCGGGTCTTAAGTGGTTAACATGGCATCCGACGGCACCCGACGGCATCCGACGGTACTTTGTAAGGTTACTCCTCATAGAAGCAGGGGTAACCTTACGAGTTCGTAAACGACGTACGCGACGACGGGGCGGCGTAAAAGCGATCGGGAATCGGCGTAGTAGCCTCATTTGCATAGGCAAATGAGAAAACAACGTAAAGGCCACCTAGAGGCCGGAGTTGTCATTACAACTACGATCCGCAAGTGTAATGGTATTACACTTGTCGGATGTTCAAGTGAATCTATGCCAAAGTGATGCTAAGCATCACTCGCATTGATATGAGCCAAAAAAAACTGCGATATGACGGGGTATCTGAGATACTCCGTCGTAGCGCCGCTGAGAATCTGGCCCTATAGGTGTTATGTAAATTACCCATCCAGTCCTCCATCTGCTTTCTTGCTAAAACAACCGCCTCCATATTTAGTGAAAATCACCTCCACTCATGTGTAATAACTAAACGCCTACCCCCTTTATTTTACCTCCTAATTTATAGGAGGTCATAATTCACATCAGAAAGGTGATATCATCTACTTCCCCTTATAAGCCAACGCAATGGAAGACACCACTCCTTCTTCAGGTATAAGATTGCTCCAAGCCCCTTCTCCCTTCTCCAGGGTTAAAACTAATTAACAGACATAAAAGACACCATCTAAAGCTTCCAGTCTTCACACAATTTATTTAGTAAGAAACAAGATTACACACAAATGTAAACTGAAAATAATATAGATTACTCTGCATCCAATTTCTCATGGCAGTCTCTTGATCTAGCACAACCCCCCCCCCCCCCCCCGCGTGATTGACATCCAGGGCTGGTGCTACCACTAGGAGGTCAAACATTCATTAATGGGCACTGGTAGGCTGCATTGATGGACGCTGGTGATGTTGCATTTGATGGGCGCTATTGAGGCTGTATTTCATGGGCACTGGTGAGGCTGCATTAATGGGCGCTGGTGAGGCTGCATTTGATGGGCGCTGGTGAGGCTGCATTTGATGGGCGCTGATGAGGTTACATTTGATGGGTGCTGGGCCCAACCCTAAACTTAGTCCAGAAGTGGTAGAAGTCCAATTTGGCTTCAAGTGCTTACCCTATGTTTCCAAGTGCTGCCCAGGGTTACAAGAGGTTCTGTTGCTTTCATTATTTTCCATGAAAATTAAACTAAGTAAATTTATAATTTAGTACATGGCTACATTAGGATGTGTTTTTTCTTATCTGCCTGGAGTGAGGCTTTAAATCTTAAATGCTACTCATGTAACCTGTTGCATATCACCAGATTGTAGCTCAATGATATGCAGCTTAGAAAGAAAACTTCAACATGTACAGAATTGCTCAGCATAGAAGACAATGACTACAGGTGTTCCATGAACGATGCCAAGTAATATGAAACAGATAAGACCTCAGAGGCATGAGGTGAGGAGGAGCAGCTGGATGGGAACTGCTGCAGGAAACTAAACTGACTAATAAGAATACTCAAAACCATATTTCATCTGCAGCTAATCTATAGATTATGTGTTAAGTACTGCAAATTTACACCCAGAAGCACATGATCTGTACTTTAAGGACCTCCAGACAGATATAAAAATCCACCATTTAATACAATTTACATTTATTATATAATATGTATATATATATATATATATATTAGGGCTGTTACTGATCAAAATTATTGTGTTCGATTATTCGTTTTGTTTTTTAATCGATTAATCTACTAATTTCGATTAATTATAACGCACATACAGATCCAACTACTTTTAGCTGATCTCCTTGCAGGCTGATTCTCAGTGTAGCTACCAACCACTGGAGAAATGGATAGCAGGATACAAAACACACAAAGGCAGCGCTCGATGGGAATAGCATTAAAACTTTTATAGTCTTCAAGTAGGTAACCAAATAAATATTGCACTGGAGATAAAATCGATGGAGCTACATAAACTGTAAAAATGGTGCGAGTAATACCAAACGGTACCAAAAGCAGTCATAAAAACATGCAGCTAAGTATGATACTGGTATAAAAATGTGTACAATGATGTCACTGCTGAATCTAGATAAGGAGAGGTTAACATCAGTGCATCGGGATGTAGATGTCCCATGAAGGGAACTATCACAACTCCCAGTGGATGGCTGTAGAATACCAGGTTGATAGAGGGAAGTGATAGAGGGAAGTGTAACAGCCCTTGTGTGTAAGGTGATAGTAAGGTCCCGCCGGCATGCAGATATGAAGGCACAGCAAAGGAGCCCTTCAGAAGGACACAGCAAGCCCTGCCGGTGTCCGTGACATTACCGGATCTCCGGCAGAACTCCCTGAAGGCCCAGAAGCCGGCGGAGAGGCGAGTACCAATCAAAAGAATTTTAATCGATCAAAAATATTTTGATAGATCAAAAAAATTAAAGATTAATCGATTAATTAAAAGTTAATTTGCACAGCCCTAATATATATATATGTGTGTGTGTATATATGTATGTATAAGTATATACTGTAAATAGAAATACAGTGCCTTGAACAAGTATTCCTTCCCCCTTGACATTTTCCACATTTTGTCATGCTACAACCAAAAACATACATGTATTTATTTTACAATATTTTTGTTGAATTCAGCTAAACTCACAAAACAGTCAACAGATGCCACGGTCAGTGGCAGAAAGTGTATTAAGAATGATAACATATATATCACAGATAAATAGGCCTTTTATATGGTATAGCTAATAATTACAAATATAGGCAAACGGTAGCCAGGTGAGGATACCCCATTACCTTAATGGTCTATAGGAAAATAACGAGCCATGTAATTCCCAATGGTCAAAAGCCTAGAAGTACGCTAAGCAAGCAGTATTTCAAAAACAATCATATAACAAACATCATGCAATACCTGAGACTGACCTATGTTTGTATATAAAAGTCCAGGGGTCCTCTCGATTTTATGTGATAGACCAACACAAAGTGGCACACAAGTGTGAAGTGGAAGGAAAATTATAAATAGTCTTCATTTTTTTTTTTACAAATAAATATCTGAAATGTGTGGCATTCATTTGTATTTAAGCCAAGGAACACACCAGACAGGTCAGGGATAAAGTTGTGGGGAAGTTTAAAGCAGGGCTAGGCTATAAAAAAAATACCAAGCTTTGAACATCTCGCAGAGCTCTGTTCAATCCATCATCCATAAATAGATAGAGTATGGCACAACTGCAAACCTACCAAGACATGGCTGTCCACCTAAACTGACAGGCTGTGCAAGGAGAGTATTAATCAGGCGGTGTACACACGGCCGAGGTTCTCTGCAGAAACCAGCGAGAACCTCGCTGGGAGCCGCATTCTGCCAAGAACCCCGGCCGTGTGTACGCTCTCGGCGAGCATCCCGTCGGGAATGCCGCCGAGCCGAAATAGAGAGCATGTTCTCTATTTGCTCGACGGCCCGTCGGGATCAATGGCTGGTTGCCATTCCCGACGAGCGGGTCGCCGAATCTGACGGCCGGCAGAGAACCTCGACGGGCGGAACGATGTGTTCTGCCCGTCGAGGTTCTCTGCCGTGTGTACGCGGCTTCAGAGAAGCAGCCAAGAGGCCCATGGTAACTCTGGAGGAGCTGCAGAGATCCACAGCTCAGTTGGGAGAATCTGTCTACAGGACAACTATTAGTCATGCACTCCACAAATCTGTTTTTTTATGGAAGAGTGACAAGAAGAAAGCCATTGTTGAAAGAAAGTCATAAGAAGTCTTGTCTGCAGTTTGCGAGAAGCCATGTGGAAGACACAGCAAACATGTGGAAGAAGGTGCTCTGCTCAGATGAGACCAAAATTAAACTTTTTGGCCTTAAAGAAAAACACTATGGGGTAGATTCACATACATTGGCGCATCTTTATGCGGGCGTAGCGTATCTTCTTTACGCTATGCCGGTGCAACGTTGAGAGGCAAGCATGGAATTCACAAAGCAAATGCTCCCAACGTTGCACCTCCTATATGAGGAATAACTTTACGCCGGACGTAACCCTTACGCAAATCGCTTAAAACATGCGCCGGGCGCAAGTACGTCTTGAATCGGCATATCTTACTCATTTGCATATTTAAAATGGGAACGCCAGATGTGTCCAGCGTAACTATGCGCCAACGATATGCCGGCGTTGGCAAGTTACGTCGGGCGGTTGAAGCCTTTTTTTTCGACGTATCTAGCTTAGGGAATCGGCGCATTGATACGACGGCGCACATTTGTACTTACGACGGCGTATCTCGAGATACGTCGGCGTAAGTGCTACGTGAATCCGGGCCTATGTGTGGCGGAAACTAACACTGCACATATCCCTGAACACACCATCCCCACTGTGAAACATGGTGGTGGCAACATCATGTTGTGGGGATGCTCTTCTTCAGTATTGACAGGGAAGCTGATTAGAGTTGATGGGAAGATGGATGAAGCCAAATACAGGGCAATCTTAGAAGATTTGTTGTTATCTATTTCAGCCTTCCAATGCTGCTTACTGCTATTGCCAGCTATAGATGGGGGCGGTGCCGAGTTTTTTGTATTACAGTCATGTTTGTATTGGTCCAGCAACGCACCAACATCTTTGCAGCCATTGAGCTACATGCTGGGTGCTTGGTGTGCTCCTGTACCTTTAAGAAGGGGTGGGCTCCCCTTCAGTCCTCCTGTCCTCACCTATCCATCAGAATGCTTGTGCCTCCACTGTGGGAACACTTATATTTCAGCATTAGGACCACAGACACCAGGGTGCTGTGGCGAGACTCTGTAAGGCCCCTTTCACATGTCCGCTCCGTTCGTCCGCTCATTACAAGTCCGTAAACGGACTTGTAATGGGCCCCTATGGGAGCGGATCCGTTAGCGGATGATGCATCCGCTAACGTCCGCAAGATCCGCATCCGTTTTTTCGGACGGAAGAATGTCCTATTTTTCTTCCGTCCGGCGGATCGGATCGGATGCAAACGGACAGACGGTCCGTTTCCATCCGATTCCCCATAGGGGATAGCGGAGGAGAGACAGGGCGGTCCCTGCATAGTGTGCGGGGACCGCCCTGTCCGCCCGACAGCTCAGCCGAGACCCCCCGCTGAGCCGACGGACACACGGAGCATTACGTATGCATTTGCAAATGCGTGCAGACTAAACCCCTGCTTTTAACGCATACTGTTAGAAAGGTTTAATTGGTTGTTTGCGAGCTGGTCGGTAAATAGGCTTAGGTTTTTCCTGGGTCTTATCCTTGGCTTTGTTGTAATCTTATAAGAAAACCTGTTATGCCGCGTACACACGATCACTTTTTGTGATGAAAAAAACAACGTTTTCAAAAACGTCATTTAAAATGATCGTATGTGGGCAAAACGTTGTTTTATGTCTTCAAAAAAATTACCAAAAAGAATTTCGAACATGCTTGAATTTTTTGTTTTTCAAAATGTAATTTTTTGTGTCATAACGACGTTTTTAAACCTGCGCATGCTCAGAAGCAAGTTATGAGACAGAGCTTCAATGGAACAGAGTGCCGTCGAACGTTGTGTACATCACCACGCTTTGCTAGAGCATTTTGGAAAAACGATGGTGTGTATGCAACGTCGTTTTGGAAAATGAAGTTTGAAAAACATTGTTTTGTTTCGTCACATTAAACGTTTTTTTTCATCACAAAAAGTGATCGTGTGTATGCGGCATTAGAGTCTGCAAAAGACTTGAGACTGGGATGGAGGTTCACCTTCCAGCAGGACAACAACCCTAAACATACAGCCAGAGCTACAATGGAATGATTTAGATCAAAGCAAATTGATGTGTTAAAATGGCCCAGTCAAAGTCCAGACCTAAATCCAATTGAGAATCTGTGGCAAGACTTGAAATGGACTCCGGCAATGGTAATAGCAGGAACCGCCAACTTTCATTAGCTTTTTTTTGCGAGCTCGGATCAGGACCTTTTTATATTGCACAGAACCAGTGGGCTGGACAAAAAAACTGCAAAGAAAAAAACAGGAAACTCAATTAACAGTAACCCTCCCCACCCGAGCAGCATAAAACTGTACTTGCCTACATGTATGTGAACCCTGATTCAAATTACATTACATTTTTTAAAGCACTGTATATCATTAACAAATTACATAAAAAATAAAAAATAAATAAAAATTATACTTATTTTCACCCTTCTTCATTCTTCGTTGTGTTTCAGTGCTGCTGATCCTCTACAGTCTCTTTGCAACCACTGCCTGTCTACATGCACTCCAGCAATGACTGCACAGCATTTCCCAACAGTGAACCTGAACTTGTAGTGCCCATCGGAAGTCCATATGACAGGGTGACAATAGAGCTACACAGCTTGGTAGACAGGGCAGAGTGTTGTCACCCTATGCCAAGAAATGTTATAGCAGGATCACCAGCTGTGGATTTAAACACTTTGAAAATTACTTTTGAAATTACATGAACATATGAAAGCTTTCATGAGTTACTATGTATAGTTGTTAGTAATTGTGTTAGTAGTTGCATATATTTTTTAGATGAAATTCTGACCCACTGGGCCTGCAGATAAATCACACAAAAAATGGCTACCGCAGTATTTTTGCCTTACAGTCGAGCTACAACACTACAACAGCTCTTAAACTTGCTGCCTATAAACATCAAAGCTGCTAATATAGTGAAATTGTTGCGGCTTAACAATGCTAACTGGAGACGTAAGGAGACCTTTTGGCCCGTTTGTTTTTCTCCGTTCCCATCTTTGTTCCTTTGCCCCCCTCATCATGCACTTGGAATTAGTCATGTCTTCAGGCAGGAAATTGGAAAGTGGAAAATAAAATCTTAGCTTATGAATACAGATCCTCTGTAAATAACATAACTGATCTTATCTCCATTTAATCTCATTAGGGGGCGAAGAAAATAAATAAATAAAAAAAGCTTTGTGGTGATATAACACACTTAGGCCGCGTACACACGGCCGAGAACCTCGACGGGCGGAACACATCGTTCCGCCCGTCGAGGTTCTCGGCCGGTCGTCAGATTCGGCGACCAGCCCGTCGGGAAAGGCCACCAGCCATTCATCCCGACGGGCCGTTGAGCAAATAGAGAACCTGCTCTCTATTTGCTTGACGGGTTTCCCGACGGGCTGGGCTCGGCGAATCCGTGCACACGGCCGAGGTTCTCGGCAGAATGAGGATCCCAGCGAGGTTCTCGCTGGTTTCTGCCGAGAACCTCGGCTGTGTGTACGGGGCTTCATAGCGTTATTTCTAGACGTGGTATATATGCTTATCCATAAATAATATTATATTTATTGGGCCTACATACAAACCAATGTAAGTGGGTTGATTTACTAAAGGAAATTAGGCTGTCTGTCCATTTTGCAAGGGAAGGTGGTGCCTTGCAAAATAATTTGCCCCAGAGCTTAGGAAAAAGGGGAGGGCATGGGGGACATGAAGACAGTTGCTAAGACTGACCCAAAGTATACTCCAACCCAAAAAAGTTTTGTAGTGGACTATCTCGGTACTGATATACAAAATACAGATCTTGGATAAAAATGTAATCATTTATTACATATAAAAAGACAAACATAGATCACATTAAAAAAGTATCAAAAACAATATACAAATACAACATTTTCCCAAGAGATATCTGTTGAAGATGTTTTCTCATAGATTAACCAGTCCTCTACTAGTTTCATGGTACATAGATCTCTTCGTCAGAAGGAATAATCTATAAAACAAATGATTAAAGCGGGGTTTTTTTTTTTCCAGGACATACCTTGTTATGGTCTCTTTTCACACCCGGCTATCCCGCGGGACTGGGCATTTCCAATCACAGGCTGTGATTGACGTTCCTTAGACCGGCGCATACTGCGCGTCACGAGTTGCCGAAAGAACCCGAACGTCGGTGCGCAGGCGCCGTATAGAGCCAAACCGACGCTCGGGTTCTTTTGGCATCTCGTGATGCGCAGTATGCGCCGGTCTAAGGAATGTCAATCACAGCCTGTGATTGGAAACGCCCAGTCCCACGGGATAGCCGGGGATGAAAAGAGGCCATAACAAGGTATGTACTGAAAAAAAAAAAAAACACTGGCATACTGTCAGTCGGATGGGTCGGCTCCGTGTCATGTTAGAATTTTTTTTGAGGGTGAACCCCCGCTTTAAATAAAACACAAGGACATATATACCGTATATACTCGAGTATAAGCCAACCCAAATAAAAGCCAAGGCACCTCATTTTACCACAAAAAATGGGAAAACTTATTGACTCGAGTATAAGCCTAGGGGGTCCATCTCCATGTCTCACTGTGCCTCAATTTGCCTCACTGTGTCCATGTACATGCCTCACTGTGTCTACGCCTCACTGTGCCCATGCCTCACTGTGTCCATTCCTCACTGTGTCCATGCCTCACTGTGCCCATGCCTCACTGTGCCCATGCCTCACTATGCCCATGCCTCACTGTGTCCATGACTAGACTGACGTTTAACATGGAGGTCTATGGAAGAGGTGCCCGGATTTGAAAAATTGGTGCTCCCCGGCCGTAGATCCCCTAAACAACAAACTTTGCACACTTGTAGAGGAAGAGTCCAGGGGACCTACGACAGGCCTGTACCCGGTCCCCAAAGTCCGGGAGATCAGGCGCAAAAAGCTGACATTAGTATAAGCTGAGGGAGGCATTTTCAGCACAAAAAAATTTGCTGAAAATCATGACCAATCCTATTTCTGACATTTGGTGTTTGCAAGTTAAAGCACATATTTTTTTCTAGAAAATTACTTAGATTCCCCAAACATTATATATATATTTTAGCAGAGAATCCAGAGAATACAATGGCGATTGTTGCAATATTTTATGTCACACAATCACACGCAGCAGTCTTTTAAACGCAACTTTTTGGGGAAAAATACCCTTTCATGAGTTAAAAAAAAACGAAACAGTAAAGTTAGCCCCATTTTTTTGTATAATGCGAAAGATGACGTTACGCCAAGTAAATAGATACCAAACATGTCACGCTTTAACATTGCACACACTTGTGGAATGGCGACAAACTCAGGTACCTAAAAATCTCCATAGGTGACACTTTAAAAATATGAACGATTAACAGGTTAGAGTTACAGAGGAGGTCTAGTGCTAGTATTATTGCTCTCACTCTGACGATTGCGGCATAAACTCACATGTGTGATTTGAACACCATCTACATATGCGAGCGTTACTTCCATATGCGTTTTCTTTGCTGCGCGAGCTCGTGGGGACGGGGCGCTTTAAATTAATTTTTCTTATTTATTTATTTATTACATTGTTTTAAAAAATAAAATAAAAATTGATCACTTTTATTGCTGTCACAAGGAATGTAAACATCCCTTGTGACAGTAATAGGTGGTGACAGGTACTCTTTATGGAGAGATCGGTGACTAAAAGACCCCAAATCCCTCCTTTGCACTTTAGAGTATTTAGATCGGCAGAAACGGCGATTACGAATACTGTATTTTTTTTTTTAAAACCAGCGCCATTGGCAGCCGAGTAAAGTGGAAGTGACGTTGTGAAGCCGCTTCCGTGTTTACAGAGAGAAGATTAGAACAAAGCCGTTTCCAGCTTCATGTCAGCCTGTCTCTTGCCAGAGGGGGTGTCAAGGGCTGCAACACGTGTGAATGATCCCTAGGGAACACATGATTCTGTTCCTAGGGTGGAGAGAGAGCCAAACAACTTTTATATTTTCCTGTGTACTTTTCTACTCTTTAATTTTGTCTGCTCTATAAATCCTCATAAGTAGGTCCAGTAGCAGGACTGGGAGTGGGGCTGCTCACAAGATTCTCTGTAGCACAAGCAGAATGCAACCACATCTGAAGAATGTTAGGCTGTGGATAAATGTCGTATAAACTTGGGTACCTGCAGGTTATTGTGGTATACAGACACTTGTCAATGTACTGTATGTAGCACCCTCTAGTTAGGATTTTTGTTGGCAGTGTAGGTACATTTAGGCAGGTCTACATGGTTGCTAGGCCTGTTTGTTTTCATTCTGGGCTGGGAGTGGCTCAGGGTAGCAGTTGGTGACTCACAGGTTGCATAATTTTACTCTCTCTCTTCCTTCTAGAAAGTGCTAGAAGGAGAGAGGGGGGAAGAGAGATGGCGCTGCCTGGGGTTAAGGAGCCTTGACCAATCCCCAACTTGGATTGGCAGTGGGAAAGCCTCCTTAAATACCTCAGCCCAGCTGGGGAGGAGTTGTCAGGTCGAAGATCTGGAGTTAAAGAGTGTGGAGGCTGTCAAAGCCGGCCCATGAAGAGCTCCCCAGTCTGGGGGGGGGTGGGGGTTTGACCCTGGGCTGGGCTAGGGTGCATCTAGGAGGAGTGACAAGATCCTTGAAGGAGAGGCACATGCGAGAGCAACCAGAGGACAGTGGGAGAGAACACTTCTGGGAGTCTCCAGTGAGGACTACTGGTCGCATCTGGGAGGACTGGGGAGGCATGCCTGAGAGAGCTGGGATATTGCAGTTTTAGATGGGTGCAGAACCAGAAGAGAAGACTGTGGAAAGGGCAGTGGAAAGAGGTCATTGCAGCCAGGCTGGCTGGCAGGGCCTGAAGAGAGCTATCTGGGAGCCATAGCTGAATATAAGATAGATAGCCCCAGAACAATTTCTTCACCACAGGGGCCTGGGGTTTCTGCCCGCAAAAGGCAATTCATTGAGGCCTGGCTGAAGCAGTGCCAGGCCTACCCAGGCGGTGCTACCTAGCCTGGAGGAGTAACAGTCTGCAGCAAGGGAAAAGGCTGGAGGAGGAACAGTCTGTAGCAAGTTAAATGCTGGAGGAGGAATAGTCTGCAAGAAAGGAAAGTGCTGGAGGAGACTGAGGTAGTAACACAGGGAGTGTTCATAGTTTGTCCAAATTGATTGTTCTAAAATTCACCAAATGATTGATCTAAAATACGCCAATTTGTTGTTCTGAAATTCCTGGGCATCACATAATTCCCAAATCTCTATCCAAGTTTAATCCCCTCAAATAAAAACAAAACAAAACAAAGATAAATGCTGCCTGTGTAGAGATGTTTCTTTGGCTTGGATATGAGGCAATATGCTTTTGGTCATTAAACCTTCGTATCCAGAATAAATGATTGGATTAGTTATATGGAAGAGAAGGAATTAGACATATTTCCGTAATAAAAGTATAATTTATAATTCCGGAAGTTCCACACGCTAAAAAATAAAAACTGGACAATTCTGCTTTCTTCTATAATATTTAGAGCTGAACTCCAGCACAGTTGTTCAAGATCCGTCTCCTGTACTGGAATTGCTTACTTCAATCACTTGCTGGGGATTCAGATTTTTATAATATCAGAAGGCAAACTAAAATATCCATGCTGCTCCAGGTAGGAGAGAGTATCGCAGCATGGAAGTTGTTGTTTACCTTCTGTTACTAGACTGCTTTCAGAGCTTTCAGTAGGCAGGCGGGGTGGTCTGCATGTCCAGCTGTCAGAGCGGATCTGCCAGAATGGAGTGATTAGGAATGGTAGTGTGTGCCCAGCTGTGTGGTGTGAGTCAGGCCAGGAGGGTGCCGGCACCATGGAGAAGGAAGAAGAGGTGGAGGTCAGGGTGGAGGGTCGCCCCCACTCTTTGCTGAAGCTGCAGCTAAAGACCTTCTCCTGTTGCCCGGGACACAGCTTCCCCTCCTGGCACCAGATTCTCTCAACTGACTCCAGCTTCTGCGGGGTAGTTGAGATATGGGGGGATTGGTCATTCCCAAGGTGTGTGTGATCAGAGTGACCTTGCCCCCCCTCCTGTGACACTGCCCCTACCTGTCCCACTGCAGCCCTCTTGTCATGCTGCCCCCTACCTGTCACACTGCAGTCCTCTTGTCACGCTGCCCCCTATTTTTCTCACTGTCCCCCCTCCTGTCCCACTGCCCCCCACCTGTCCCGCTGCCCCCTTCTGTCCCACTGTCCCTACCTGTCCCGATGCCCCCCTTCTGTCCCACTTGCCACCCTTGTCCCACTGTCCACTTTCTGTCACGCTGCCCCCACCTGCCATACTGCCTTTGCCTGTCCCTCTGCCCCTTCTGTCTCTTTACCCTCCTCCTGTCACACTGCCCCGTGCCTGTCCCACTACCCCCCTTCTGTCCTGCTCCCCCCTCCTGTCACACTGCCCTCTACCTGTCCCACTGCTCCCCCTCCTATCCCAAGGCCCCCCTGTTCTGCTGCCCCATCTTGTCCCACTGCCCCCTCTTGAAATGCTGCCCCCTTCTGTCCCACTGCCCAGATACCACTCTCCTGTCACAATGCTATTCTGTGTAAAAATGGCAGGTGTGGCAAGAGGATGGTGTGTGTGTGTGTATAAATCCACAAAATTAACCTTTGCCTGTGTAGAAAAATCGAATTACGCCCCAGCCTTACTGTCCCTGTCCTGCCCCTTTCCTTCAATGGAGGCTCAGCATCTCTTGTGGGTGTTGTATATGGTAGTCTGAAGGAAAATTCAGTCTGCCTAGGGATGCCAACTTCTCCAGACTGACATCTACTTGTTAGCATGGGGGAACTGCAAGCTGTCTGATTTGTACTGTTGCTTATCCTGGTAGCCAAACTACTTCTCCGGGGGCCCAAATACAGAAGGCATTTTTATATTTACCGATACATAACTCCTTCCAAAAAAAACAAAAAACAATGTTTGCTTTTGAGAGGAGAATTGAGGCATGTTTTCAGGAAGCTATGTATAGCAACCTGGGCTGGACTTGGGCTTGACTGGGCTCAAGCCCATGGGCCCCCGTTTACGTTAAATTTTTTTCAATAATATGTCAGTCATTACATTTTTCATTTAAAGTGTGTTGATTGGTCTAGCATTTTTACCTGTTCTAGGGACATTGATAACTTTTGTCCTCCGTCCAAGTAGACAAACTGTCTTTCTTTTATTATTACCCTTGTGAAGCTATTTTTGCAATATTATGCCCAGTGTCTGTCCTTTTGCTGGATGTGGCATGTTACTTTGGCTCCAATTGCTGGATTTTCCCTTTGAATACATTGCACTCTGACTTGTGTCAGTGCTTTTTTGTGCCCATGTGTATTATACATCATGTCCTTCGGGACATCGCTATGTTTACTATTGATGACTACGTGTCATCATTATGCGACGCGGTCGCGATGACGTCATTACGCCCGGTCATTCTTCTGCACATGTGCGGGCATCCTAATGACACTATTTATAGCTTTGGCGTTTACCGATGGACAGATGTGACGGCTCGTACGGTGGAATAATATGACCCCTCTCCATCTGACAAGTACAGCGGAAGCTCTTTCCTTGCCAGGCTATTTGTGGTGATATTGGGTTATTTATTCCCCACACACACATTCATTTTATGCTGTTTTGCTTCCCTAGGCATATCCCTTTGAAGTGGGAGAATACATAGCTTGTGTATGTATCATTTTGTTCTATTTAAAGTAATGTATAGAAGGTAGGGCCCGAAAGTGACCCAAGCCCAGGGGCCCCCACCACACTAAGTCCTGCCCTGACAGCAACCTGCCAACTCCTCCCATCATCTATGATTTGCCTGCATTGCAAAGAGAAGCACAGAAACCCAGCGATGACAACACTGTTTCTAAAAGGTATATGATGAAAACTCAAAGGTTTTATTTCAAAATTTATTTAGCATATTGATGAGGTTGAAAGAAGAATTTTTGGAGAATGGGGGAGAGAGATCAGAGCAGACTACGCATCCCAATTAATAATAAAGCAAAAAGGAAAAATAGGTAACAAGCCTCAGGACTTTAAATGTGTCGAATATAGAATAATAGATTACAATTTGATAAAATTTGAAATTTTATTACAAAGATAAGAACATGATAGAAATATTTTTTCATCCTTATCAAAATTAGTTTGTTCTATTCAAAGCATTTACACATGCTACCACTCTACATGTTTCACTTTTATACAGCATCTTCAGGAGATTCAGGTGTGTTGTATTGAATGCTATAGATAACAAGGAAGACAAAAAATAATTTCAAGAAATTCATTCTTGTCTTCCTTGTTTTCTATAGCATTCAATACAACACACTTGAATCTCCTGAAAAAGCTGTATAACGTGAAACATGTCAAGTGGTAGCATGTGTATATGCTTTGAATAGAAAGAACAAACTATTTTTGATAAGGATGAAAAAATATTTCTATCATGTTTTTATCTTTGTAATAAAATGTCAAATTTTATCAAATTGTAATCTATTATTTTATATTTAACACCTTTAAAGTCCAGAGGCTTGTTACCTCTTTTTCCTTTTTGCTAGGTTGAAAGGAGGAATCAGAGAAGGCAAGATATAAGCAGATTAAACATCAGCTTTAATGTTACATACCATGAGTTTAGCACAGTTCTGTATAACATATACTGAAATATGTCACATGCTTGTGTCACAGTGAAGACCCTGGACTCTCTCACTGTCATGTATAGAATCTTAAGACAACATCCCAAATGTCTTGTAAGTGCAAGAATGTTCAGGGAGTTATGGCATCCAATTTTAAGTCATCTTGATTAATGTACAGATGACAATGATAATACTTCACAGTAAAGCAGACAAGGGGGGGGGGGGTCATTGCACTCTATTACGGGAACTGTCCTCTCCATACAGAAATGCATCGTCTACATCTGGACATTTTTTTAGTTACAGTACGTGTTTTTAGATCCATCCATCTTTATTGCATTTAATAATTCTGTAACTGAAGTAAAAATCTTCAGGATTTACCCAAACCCCATACATTATAAACATGACAGGGATAATATATGATTTTCATTCCATTAGTAAAAGGAATCCATTGCTTTTGGTATAAGCAAGCACATCCTTTGCAGTATATCAAGATGATAATTTGCATTACAGTAATCACATGTCTGAAAACAATTACAGGCTCTGTGATAATGGAGAGCAGTGTATGAACTATGATTGAGATTGAGGATGTTGGATGAGAGGGCCAACAATAGGGATTCACTATGGGGCCCCTTTCCTGTCCCTTTTACATTTTTCTTCCTAAAGAAAACCTGTACTTAGAGCAATATGTGGGCTGCTATTTGTGACCTCATTCTCAGGATGCTAGCTGCCTGGTTGTGAGGCTGAAGCCAAAGCTAAAGCTCAAGTTTAGGTATGGCAATTTACATTGGTTCAATGTTAGTATGCACCAAAATTATAAATACCAAAAACAGGCTAGTAATAAACTAATGTGTAACTAATGGCACATTAGTAATATTAAAAAACTAATATGTCTAATGTTATAAATGCATCAGTTACCATGTTTGCAAGCATTCTCTTGCCAATTGATAAAATTAAATTATATTGATGACCTATAAATAAAAAAAAAAAAAATAGAAAAAAAACAAAAAAAAACAACAACAACTAAATGATATAGTCCATAAGTGCTTGAATAGTTAAACGATAAATGCTGAACACCAGTGCTCTGTGCAGAAATCCAAAAGCTAATAGATTAGCGTGTCCAAAAATGTGATGAATCCTCCACCAATCATTAGAAAATGCTCCTTACCAACTTGCCATGATCCCTTTTGACAGGAGATCACTGAAAGCATGTAATCAAAGTTCTCACTCCAACCACGCAGCTCAGACAAATCCAATCTCTCTTGCAAGTCGGGTACATATGCTGATGACCTATGACCATTATTGGATAAGATTCATTGCTTAAAGATTGGATTTGTCTGAGCTGCATGGTTGGAGTGAGAACTTTGATTACATGCTTTCAGTGATCCCCTGTCATAAGGGATCATGGAGAGTTGGTAAGGAGCAATTTCTACTGATTGGTGGAGGATTCATCACATTTTTGGACACACTCATTTATTAGCCTTTGGATTTCTGCACAGAGCACTGATGTTCAGCATTTATTGTTTAACTATTCAAGCACTTATGGACAATATCATTTTTTTTTTGTATTTATTGGTCATCAATATCATTTAATTTTATCAATTGGCACGAGACTGCTTGCAAACACGGTAACTGATGCATTTATAACATTGGACATATTAGTTTTTTAATATTACTATATGCCATTAGTTACACATAAGTTTATTACTAGCCTGTTTTTGGTATTTATAATTTTGGTGATTGAATTCCTTTAATTAATATTTATATCACATGGTTAGGGGGTAGCGTGATTTATTTTTATTTTTATATGTTTTCCTGTACCAACTGTTTACATGTTAATCGCAGCTCCCAACTGAACAAACTGCAACTTAGCTTTATAGGGCCAGATTCAGGTAGAGTTAGGCTGGAGTATCAGTGATACTCCAGCCTAACTGTCACTTTGAGCCGGCGTTTTTGTTTTCTGTAACCAGAAAACAAGAAACGCCGGGTTGGAGTTCCTATACGAGCGGCGTAATTGTATTACGCCGTCGTATCGGAACTTCAATTTTAAAAATG
Organism: Rana kukunoris; assembly: GCA_029574335.1. Taxonomy (NCBI): domain Eukaryota; kingdom Metazoa; phylum Chordata; class Amphibia; order Anura; family Ranidae; genus Rana; species Rana kukunoris. The sequence continues at coordinate 40,138,253 of CM056053.1, read as the reverse complement.
GCGCGGGCCGTTCCCGCTGATTAACGCAGAGAATATGTTAATCAGCGGGAATCGGAAATTCACGATCGTATTCGGGCGCGACGCAGTGACTTTTCGATGTTTCCGTAAGAGATACGCGGCATAAAGATAAAGCAGCCCCCTAGTGGAGTATCCTATGTTAAGTATGGCCGTCGTCATCGCGTCGAAAAAAAAAAAATTTGAGTCGTTTGCGTAAAACGTCCGTGAATGGGGATTGACGTCATTGACGTTCCCTGAAAGAATTTGGAGCATGCGCACTGACAGTCGACGCATGCGCAGTACGTTCGCCGCGGGATCGCGCATAGTTAACATAATACACGCCCCCTACCCGCCCAATTTGAATTCCGCCGGCTCATTTTCCCTACGCCACCGCAACTTTAGGAGCAAGTGCTTTGTGAATAACAGTACTTGCTCCTAAAGTTTCGGCGGAGTAACGTAAATGAGAAACGTTACTCCAGAATAAAGATCCACTCTCCTACCTGAATCTGGCCCATAGTTGTTCTTTTCTTTTTAGCACTTTTTAGCACAGTTGTTTCCTTTTTTTTCCATATTACCTGAAAAGTGCCCATGCTGAGTGAGCAACTTCCTGTGCTCACAATGCAGCAGGGGAGCCACTTGGCACTGGACCCAGAAGCTAGTTGAGATCATTGGAATAGTTGTGTCTACTGTCGTGCTTTCCAGCTTCCCACAGGTATGGCACATACATACTCACATTGGTCCAAGGTGGACCAATATAACAATGTACAAATTGCCATACCTAAACTGCAGTTTCAAAGCAAACCTTACTTTAATATGCAAGGTCTGCTTATGTTGCTCCCACCACCTGCTTTTAAAAAGAAAGACAAAAAATAAAACACTTTGGGAGAAAAACATAAAAAATGCTTCCAGGCTTCCGGCCAGCTTATCCAGACTAGAGAGATATAAGTGGGTCTTTTTGCCTAAGCTGTGCCAGTATCCCGCCTTGAGGCCCAGTGACATTAGTGACGAGAATCAGGAAGAATTAATCTGATTTGTGTAGCATTGTCAGCCCACTGTGCAGGCTCCTGAAAGCTTACTACAGGAACGGCACATTCCTGTAGCCCAGCATAGTCAATTTGTGATATTACAGGCAGTGGCTCCTCCTAGGCAACTCAAGCTCTTTGATTGACAGTGGCTCCTGTAGAGCCTACCACTGTCAAAACTCTAAGGCCCTGTACACACGATCAGACATGTCTGATGAAACTGGTCTGCAGACCAGTTTCATCGGACCAGTTCGATGGTGTGTACGGCCCATCAGACCGTTGTCCGTCAGACCAAAGTTTTAAAACATGCTTTAAAACCTGTCTGATGGAACCTGTCCGTCGGACAGGTTTGATGGTTAGTACACAAAAGCATCGGACCAAAAACCTGCGCATGCTCAGAATCAAGTCGACACATACTTGGAAGCATTGAACTTAGTTTTTTTATCACGTCGTTGTGTTCTACATCACCGCGTGGTCTGATCAGATTTTGGTCCGATGGTGTGTACGCACATCAGACCATCAGACAAGTTCAGAGTTGTCTGATGAAAACGGTCCGTCAGACAAGTCTCCTCAGACATGTCTGATCGTGTGTACAGGGCCTAAGACTGCAAACTGGTGGCTGTGACATGTGCAAGGGGGCCTGCAGATGAAGAGCCCCTACCCACAACGCCCAGAAAGCAGTCATTTGACTGGACCGGGGATCTATTCAGCTACATTGATCCTAGCCGTGGGCAGTGCTGTCTCGAGCCAGGGTGCTCAGGATTCTTTTGTAAGTGCCACATATGTTTTTTTATAATATTTTTTAAGTAAATAGTATGATATGAATCTATTAATCTATCATTTTTATTTTATTTTACGTTTTGAGTACTCCTGGATACTTTCATTGGCTGCAAGATTTATCATAAGGATCTACTTTATTGGTTTGTTTTATAAGAGTGGAGTGGAGGTCAGGTTGGATCAGTGGTCAGGTTCCATTTTTGTGATTTTAATTTAAACCAAGATTAGAATTTGTCCATTCAAAGAAAAAGCAACAGGTTCATTAAATTAGTGGCCCCCAGCAGCAAAAACACACATTCCCTTTGCTCAACCACCACTTCCAGGTATTATTATTATAACTATTATACAGGATTTATAAAGCGTCAACAGTTTGTGAAGCACTTTACAATATAAAGGGAGACAATACAGTTATAATACAATAAAATAGGGTTAAGAGGCCCTGCTCATTGGAGCTTACAGTCTAATAGGGTGGGGCAAGTGATATAAAAGGTAATAACTGTGAGGGATTAGCTGATTGTAGAAATAAAAATTCAGTTGTTGGAGGTGGGATAGGCTTCCCTAAAGAGATATGTTTTTAGGGATCGCCTAAAGGTGGCCCAGAGTAAGAGATAGCTGGACAGATTGAGGTAGAGAGTTCCAGAGGATCGTAGATCGTAGGTTCGTAGAGCCAGAGACCAGCTTCAAAGTGATACGCACGGTCGCCAAATATCACGTAAAACAACGTATGCGTCAAAGAAAAATCTTTTTTTCGAGCCGAACTGGTTAACCGCTTAAGACCCGGACCAAAATGCAGGTAAATGACCTTGCCCCTTTTTGCGATTCGGCACTGCATCGCTTTAACTGACAATTGCGCGGTCGTGCGACGTGGCTCCCAAACAAAATTTGCGTCCTTTTATTCCCACAGATAGAGCTTTCTTTTGGTGGTATTTGATCGCCTCTGCGATTTTTATTTTTTGCGCTATATACAAAAATAGAGCGACATTTTTGAAAAAAAACCAATATTTTTTACTTTTTGTTATAAGAAAAATCAAATAAACTAAATTTTAGTCAATCATTTAGGCCAAAATTTATTTAGCGATATGTCTTTAGTAAAAATAAATCGCAATAAAAAAAAAAAAAAAGTTACCTAGCGGGAACAGCGACACTAATACAGCAAACAGAAAAATGATCGCTTAGTGACGCTGGCAATAGGGAGTGAAAGGGTTAACTAGGGCTGTGATCAAGGGGTTAAAACTTTATTAGGGGGGGTACGGGGGCTACCCTGAACCTAACACTAACTGACTGTCACACTGACACTAAATACAGTAATCATACATGTATGATTACTGCATTCAGTGACACTGTGACAGGGGGGAGGGAGGGGCGATCGCAAGGGGTTAATGTGACTATGTGTAGTGTGTATCAGTGTAGTGTTGTGCAGACTCACTGTGCGATGTGATCTCTCCTCAGCGGTGGTTGAAAAAAACGCTGAGGGGAGAGATCACATCGCTTCCTCCTTCCTGTGTTTACACAGGAGGAGGAAGTGCAGGCGGGGGAGCGCGCGGATTGGCTGGGAGCGATCCGAAGGGGGCGGACAAAAACGAATAGCCGCCCCCTCATCTCGGATCGCTCGGCCAGCTACAGGGACCGCCGTATGTACGGGGGGGGGGGGGTCCGATCGGACCCCCGAACCCCCTCAAGGCACCAACGTATATATATACGTTGATGTGCCTGTCTGTGCCATTCTGCCGACGTAAATGTACATGCGGCGGTCCTTAACCAGTTAAAGGACAGGTCAGGGTTTAGTATTACACAGGCTCGTTTTAAAAAGGGTTTCGTTTAAGCAAGTTTTGTGCCATCCATGTATATATGTCAGTTAGTAAATAGTCCGAGAGCAGACTGAAGAAGTGAGGTAAGGAGTAGAGAGATTTGGGGGTCATCGGCATATAGATGGTATTGGAAGCCATAGGAGGTTATCAAGTGTCAAAGAGAGGAGGTGTAGATAGAGAAAATACAGCATATCGACAGTGTGAGATCATCTAACAAATATCGACCCACTCTTGCTTCTGGAGATTTGGATTGAGATTTGGTGATGTAGCTACTATGCTGCTCATTGTTTCTTTGCTGGAGAAGAAGCTGTACCTGATGATCTGCAGTGCAAGTATCTGCCAAATATACTTTACAAATAGTGTTGCTCTGTCAAATCAATAAAGTATAAAACACTACTACAAGTGAAGATAAAAATCGGCCAAAAATATTAATAATAAAAATGCAGTAAAACCTTGGTTTGAGAGTAACTTGGTTTGAGAGTGTTTTGCAAGACGAGCAAAGTTTTTAAATACATTTTGACTTGATATACAAGCAATGTCTTGATATACAAGTAGCATCATGTCACAACTGATTAGAAAATAGAAGAGAGGTGCCCCCAAATGTAGAAATATGGTTACATTTAAAGTAGTTGTAAACCTTTAAAAAATAAATAAAAAAAAAGACATGGCCCAGCAAGACAAAGGCTCACAAAGGATTACTTCGGCACATGCAGACACAGGGAGATATCTCCTAAACTGTGCAGGTTTAGGAGATATCCATGGTAGCTACAGGCAAGCCTTAATATAGGCTTACCTGTAGCATAAACTTGTTATAATGGGTTTACAACCACTACAATGAAGGTACAACTTTAGCAACATATGTCTACACTTATGCCTCGTATACATGATCACTTTTTGTGATGAAAAAAAATGTAATTTTTCTTCATGAAAAAAAAAAAGACATTCTTCAAACTTCATTTTCAAAAATGACGTTGCGTACACACCATCATTTTTGGAAAATGATGAACAAAGTGACTGCAATCTAAAGGGGAAGTTCTATTTGCCTTGAGGCTGCTTTTAGCTGGTTACTTGTTAGTAAAAGACGATTCCTGCTTTTTTGTCTGTTACAGCGTGATGAATGTGCTTACTCCATTATGAATGGTAGTTTTACCTCCCGTCTCCTAACTTGCTTCTGGGCATGTGCGGGTTTAAAACGTCATCATTTACGTCCTTTTGCCCACACACGATCATTTTTTATGACACAAAAAATTACATTTTTAAAAATGACATAAAAATTTAAGCATGTTCGAATTATTTTTTTGGTCGTTTTTCAGAAGACATAAAATGACATTTTGCCCACACACCATCATTTTAAATGACATTTTTAAAACTGTCATTTTTTTTCATCACAAAAAGTGATCGTGTGTACGCGGCATAAGAGGTGCCTGTCTTCTCTTTTATACTCTGTAGCTCCTACTGGATTTTGCTTCTAATCCCCTTGTGGAGGCTTCCGTTTGTAGATGGACATTTTATGGTTACACAACTTATCACATTGCTATAATCTTTTTATATGGACTATAAACTGAAGGCCCTAGGAATAAATGTTTGTGGAACAAATCATTTGATTTTCCATTATTTCTTATGGGTAAATTTGCTTTGATATACAAGTGCTTTGGATTACAAGCATGTTTCTGGAACGAATTATGCTCACAATCCAAGGTTGTACTGTAATAATAATTACTGTATTTATCGGCGTATACCGCGCACTTTTTTGCCCTGAAAATCAGGGCAAAATCGTGGGTGCGCGGTATACGCCGATAGCCGCTTTCCCGTGCCGAGTTTCAAATACTGCGCCGGCATATACCGAGCGCAGTACACTCGGGTATAGTCGGGCAGACTCGGCTCCTCTCGCGCTGACGTCCTGGACGTACAGGACGTGAGAACGAGAGTAGCCGAGCCTGCCCGACTATTCACGAGTGTACCGCGCCTGCATATACCGAGTGCAGTACACTTGCGTATAGTCGGGCAGGCTCGGCTCCTTTCGCGCTCACGTCCTGTACGTCCAGGACGTCAGCGCGAGAGGAGCCGAGTCTGCCCGACTATACCCGAGTGTACTGCGCTCCGTATATGCTGGCGGAGTATTTGAAACTCTGCGTGGGAAAGCGAGGAGGACGCCGCGAGGACGCCGGACCGCCGAAGAGGACACCGGACCCGCCGGACACCGGACCCGCCGAAGAGGACACCGGACCAGACGAAGAGGACACCCGAAGCCGCAGACGGACGCCGGACCGGACGAAGAGGACACCCGAAGCCGCCGATGGACGCCGCGCAAGACACCAAAACGGTAAGTACAAAAAACTTTTTTTCCACAGGAATGGCGGCAACTTTAGGGGTGCGCGCTATACGTGGGAGCGCTCTATACCCAGATAAATACGGTAATAATTAATATGAAGTATCTCCCAGCTTCTGCTCACCCCACCAGTCATCAGATCACAAGTAATCAGGCTCTTACATGAGGAAACAAAGCCCTGCCTCTTCCAAGATGGCTGCCTCCACATAGAGACACAGTGCAGAACAAGACACACTAAGTCAGCCCGGGGTATAAGACCACCTGCAGGAAGCCTACAGCCAGTTTTGGTTACTAATTCTCCCAGATGACAATCCCCCTAGGCATAGAAACGCCTACTCCCGCGGGGAGAAGTAGATTGAAAAGATGGATTACAAGGTACGTACAGCATAAAAAAGTAAAAAAACAAAAAACAAATTGCGGACTGTACTTGTTACAAGTATAAGAAAGTTGGTCAGATATACATGTTATTAGGGTGAACCTCCGCTTTAAGCAACAACAATAAAAAGGGAAAAAAGTCTCCCCATTGCAATATCACACTAATAAGGGTTCTTTGAAATCCGAAGTGCCTCACTTTCAGTGGGTGGCCAGGCCCGGCTATGATTGAAGTTAATGCCACCAATTCCTCCAGATCAACGTTTTCCTTTCCTGAAAAGATTAAATAAACACAATTAAAAGAGAACGCACAGACAATCACCAAGCAGAAGCATTACAAACAGAACACAATACCCTAAAAACCAACATGAGTCTGTCTTTGAAAAGTCTGGGAAAGTAGAGGTGAATTCCAGGACTGGGTTCCCCCGTAGTGAAGAGATCACCTTGGCATTAGCAATGTTTATTTTAGAAGTTATCATAAGTTGGGACATGGCTGGGCTCTAAGCATCTAAATAAGTTTGGGCTGGAGCCTCAGCGCCTGGACACCACCGCGTGTAAAGACAACAATCTTCTCTTAGGTCTCGAGGTTCTGGGCCCCTCCTGGTCATGGATCCGTGTTTGCTTTGGAAGGACAACCATAAACAACTAGAGGATATTGCAATAAATGATTTGAGGCTTAACTGAGGAAACAGAGTTTGTCATATGAGGAATCTCAGGCTGTGTTTGCTTTTGCTGTATGCAAATAAGAAAATAAAGTGAAAGATAAGCTTAGAAAAATAAAGTATCAGATGACTGAGCAAAAAAAAGAAGAGAAAAAACGATCTAATGCGCAATTTATATGAAATTTTTTTTGTTTTGTTTGGTTACAGCTAAAAAAAAGATAAAAAAGATCCCTAGTTTAGAAATTCCCAACTGTTTCTCTTTTGGACCAAAACCTTTCTGCCCTTTTGTTCCCTATAACTGATCCTATTTTATGTACAGACCTGTGTTTGCATCATGACTGTCTAATCTAAATAAATCATGCCATGAAAGATACTGGCCCGGATTCAGGAACGATTTACGTTGGCGTATCAAAAGATACGCCGTCGTAATTTCAAATGTGCGCCGTCGCATCTCTGCACCGATTCACAAAGATAGTTATGTCCAAAAGCAAGGCTTCAGCGTAACTTGCCAGCGACGTAACTTGCCTACGCCGCTGTATCGTGGGCGCATAGTTACGCTGGACGCAATCGGCGTTCCCATTTTAAATATGCAAATGAGTAAGATACGCCGATTCACGAACGTAGATGCGCCCGGCCGCTTCATATATGCGATTTGCGTAAGGCTTACGCCCTGCGTAAAGTTACCCCTCATATAGCAGGCGCAGGTAATGCAAAGGTATGGGCCAGGGAACGGCGCCGTGGAATTTTACGTTGCGTACGCAGTTTACGTAGTATTACGTGAATAGGGCTGTGCGTAGGTTACGTTCATGTCGTAGGCAGTGTTCGACGTATCTTAGGCTAGGGTGACCAGACATCCGCAGTTTCAGGGGACAGTCCCCTGATAGAGGACATTGTCCCGGACCAAGTCTGTCCCTGGTTTTGTCCCCAGATTGGATTTACTAGGGGGCAGGGGCAATTTCAAAGACATTCAGTGCAGAATTAAAATAAAAAAAATTGAATTACACCCCCCACTCCGCCGTGCCTACTAGCATTCTGATGATCACGTGCTGGTCGGAGTGGAGGGAATATTTCTTCAGTTTCAGGCGCATGCCCATTCAGCTTTGCTCACAAGTTCTTCTGCCTTGGCTCAAATTCTGGCCAGCCACCGCCTATGTTCTTGCCTTCCCTGGCGGAGTGATCTTCCTCCGCTCCCTATTCAGTAGTAGCCGGGGACCGAAGAGTAAGACTTGAGAGGCTGTGAGGTGGGCGGCGACGGGCAGAGAGTCGATGATTGCCGCTATTACTAGTAAAAAAAAAATGTCCCCGGATTTCATTTAAAAAATATGGTCACCTTATCTTAGGCAGCTATTTCGACGTAACTGTGAGCATGCGCACTGGGATGCGTCCAAGAGACGACGCATGCGCAGTTAGTTAGTTTTTTAAGCTGGCGCCATCATTTGCATGGGGTCACGCTTCATTTAAATATATCACACCCACTTCCAGCCCACTTCCACCTACTTTGACTTACGTCGGCTTACGCCGACAACTATACGCAACGTGGATCACATATTCTTCGTGAATAGCAGGCTTGCTTTTCTACGTTGTGCCGGCGTAGCGTAAAGACGGTACGCTACGCCGGAATAAATATACTCCACACTATGTGAATCTACCCCACTGTATATGGGCTGCCAATGGTGAATGAGGATATTGCATTTAAAAACAAAAATTAATATGTTGCATATACAGTGTTTATTATGCTCTGTAGTTTAATTCATGAAGCTTTGGTTTTAAAAAAGGAGGATGTAAATTCTCAAAAGTGATAGTGGATTGAACCATAGAGTGCAGCAGGTGACCAGGAAATTGACACTCCCAGAAATGTTGAATTCTGTAGAATGTTTATGTAGCGCCCTCTACCATAGGTAGGTGTTAGAGGTGAGGATTGTTTGTGGTAGCTGCCAGGCAGGTACATTTAGACAGGCCTATGCTGCATGCTAGGCCTGCTTGTTTTGATCTGGGGGCAGGGAGTGGTTAGTGTAGCAGTTTGTGTGACCACCTGTCTTCAGTTCTTGGTTGCCTCCCCTGCTTCCAGGTAGAATGTTCTGGAAGAGGGGCAGGGCTGGGAATTGGAGTGACAGGGAGTTCATGTGAGGAGCCCTGACCAATCCCCAATGGAATTGTCAGGGGGCAGGCCTCCTACTTAAGCTCAGGTCCAGCCCACTGCAGTTATTGGCTGAGTAAAGTGAAGAATGGAGTGTTAGACTGCAGCAGGAGGCTCATCCCAATCTGGGGAAGGGGGTTCGCGCCTCGGCGGAGGAGCTCGGGAGCTGGGAGGAAGCCTTTCTCCTTACACAGTCATCGAGGAGGTGTTCTGGAACAGAGGAGCTGGAGAAGCAGTCGGTATGCATGTCCGGGTAAATTCTTTACCAAGGACTCAGGGCAGGAGAAGATCGGTGAGTGAGGCACAGTGGATATCTGGAAGAGGCATACCAGGGGAGCTGGGTGCAAGGCCAGAGGAGAGACGGTGGGGTTTTGTGTCAAATCGATATGGCCTGCAGGCACAGGATTTGCAAGTCGGGCTAGCTGGGATCAGTAGTCCACCAACTATCCAATGTTGCTAAACAACTAGGCCACCAAGAAGGTATACTGCAGGCCCCTGGCCTATCAGAAATCTGAAAAGTTTCAGTATCCATCAGGGATTGTTCACTCTTGGTGTAGTGTAAAGATGATGGGGCGGAAAGACTAGCTCTGTACAGGGAAGTTTGTGCAGGAGAAGAAGAGTCCTGGGAGTAATAGTCTGCAGGAGTGTGTGTGCAGAGGAGGAGTAACGGTCTGCAGGAGGAGATGCAGAGGAGAGACTGTAAATGTTAGAGTCCATCATTTCTGTGCAACTGAGTCAACAGTTCTTTAATATTGATGGCAAAAGTGATCTGTTCTTTGGGCATCCCATACCCCTTCCCCAACCAAGTTATATCCCCCCAAATAAACAAAAGCAAATGACTGTTCATTGTCTACTGGAGAGGGATGTGTGAAGGTCTGGCAGCAGCATGAACATGGTGGATGTTAGTAACTAGTAGCAACCATCCATTTATTCAACAGGTTCTCTTCACTACAGCAGAGATCAATAGCAAGAGCAGCAAGAGTGAGGAATATTCCATTTCTACTTTGCAGGGAGCGCTTTATTGTATAGGACTCGTTTTAATGGCACATTTTTATCTATTTAATCTCTATATTATTTGTAATCCAGTACTGGTTAAAAAAAAATTAAAGATTAAAATAATTTATGATAATTATTTTAAAAAGGGAGTCTGGCATGTCTTGCAGGATGCTTACAAACATTATCAATTGTTTCTAAGAGATCCTATAGGTTGTGGAGTCATTATGGGCTTTTTTCACTAATGGATCAAAGGCATGGAGATTATTGGCTGTCAGATATAGATGATAACAATAAGGATCACAACAAAATTACAACAGTTAAGGGTAATTACTGGTTTTTACTTTACAGATGTGTATTGCATGCATCTAACAGGGACCCTCGGAATGAAGACTAATTGCAGGGCTGGGCCATTAAAATCAATGGTATCAATCTTCAGTTTTGCAGTGACATGAAAGCTTAGTGATAGACTATATGCAGATACAGTAATTTTTCTAGTAAATTATTATTGCACTTAAAGAACTTCAAAACATTGCTTTAAAATTTAAATTAGTCATGTTGGGTATACAGTATTATTGGAAAATATATAGCATGTGAAATTATCAGGGACTCTTTTTATATTGAAGCAAAACAACAGCCAGAATGATTTTTGTAATTGATAAGTTTCGTTATTATTTTAATCTGTGTTCCCATTAGGGATTTTCCCTTCATATCCTGTCCTGATAGGAGATACACTTTAGTGTCAAAAGTATTGAGACACCTGCCTTTACACACACATGAACTTTAATGGCATCCCAGTCTTTAATGGCATCCCAGTCTTTACACACGGTCGTTTTTTGCGATGAAAAAAAACGACGTTTTTTAAAACGTCATTTAAATTGATTGTGTGTGGGCAAAACGTTGTTTTTTGTCTTCAAAAAAACGGCCAAAAAAAAATTCCAACATGCTTGAATTTTTTGTGTCGTTTTTCAAAACGTCGTTTTTTGTTTCACAAAAAGTCACCGTGTGTACCAAAAACGTTGTTTAAAATGACGTTTTTCAACCCGTGCATGCCCAGAAGCTAGTTATGAAGCGAGCTTCAATGGAAAAGAGTGGTGAACGTAACCTCGCTTTTTGTCAAAAAACGATGGTGTGTATGCAACATCGTCTTTGAAAAGTGACGTTTCAAAAACTTCGTTTTTTTTCATCACAAAAAATGATCGTGTGTACGCGGCATTAGTCCGTAGGGTTCAATATTGAGTTGGGCGGCCTTATAAGCTTCAACTCTTTTGGGAAGGCTGTGCACAAGGTTTAGGAGTGTGGCTTTGCTGTTTTATATTTTTGCATGTGACTTTGTTCTTTTTCAGGTGAACCAGATCTCCTATCAAGCTGCTGGAGTGTGGGTGGTTAGAAAGAGAGTGAGGGTCGTGTAAAATATGTTGATGTAACTATGCTGTGTGTTAATGTTGAATCTGTAACATTCTTTTTCTTACCCTTACCCTTCCCCTTACCCTTTTTCAGACGATGAGGACATTGTCTATTGTAGTGGGGGGGTATGTAGCGCCCTGCTTCTAATGAATAGGCGCTATGATGTAAATTTAGTGTTTGTCTGAATTGTAAAAAGTTCAGAATTTACTGATCGCTAAGTCTGTGGCAGGGACTTGTCCGTGCATTGAACCGGCAGCTAGGTCGGTGTGAGAGGCCTATCCGGTTGTTGGAAAGATCGAGTGACAGAAAGCTATTTGTTCTCTGGATCCAAAAAAGTCATCCGTGATCTTCAAATAAGGTATCTGATTTTCCCCTAACCCTCTATGCTACTGCTACCTGAAGTTTGTTTAATAAAGCATTTGGAAAAAAGTGATTGGCGCTCACATCTGTCTGACATTGTTCTAAAGTTGACTCTTAGGCCGGGTACACACGATTGAACATGTCCGCTGAAACTGGTCCGTGGACCAGTTTCAGCGGACATGTTCGATCGCGTGTACGGCCTATCGGACCGTTTTCCAGCATACAAAAGTTTCTAAACATGCTTAGAAACCTGTCCCCTGGAAACCTGTCTGTCGGACATGTTCGATGGTTAGTACACGAAATCATCGGACCAAAATTCGACGCATGCTTGGAAGCATTGAACTTCGTTTTTTCATCATGTCGTTGTGTTCTACATCACCGCGTTCTGGTCCAAGGGGATTTTGGTCCGATGGTGTGTATGCACATCAGACCAACAGACCGCTTCAGTCTGGTCCGATGAAAACGGTCCGTCGGATATGTTTCCTCGGACATGTCTGATGTCTGATTGATACCTTAGTTCTGGGATGGTAAAAAGTGAGGTAAGGGCAGGACCCAAAAATTATTCTCAGCAGCTCCTACGGGGAAGTGCTACATGTGGGGGCTCGTCCGGGATCTGCTGTTGCCCCTAGCAACTCAAATAAAGACATTAACTGAGAGTCTACGCTAAAGAAGGCCTTGGACTGTGTTTTAATTTTTCCGGGACAATAGGGGTTAATTTCAGACCAGTTTCTAACTGCGTAGGCTGCGGGCGGAGCCAAGAAAGACCCAAAAATTATTCTCAGCAGCTCCTATGGGGGTAGTGCTACACACGTCCATCGGACAATTGTTGTCGGAATATCCGATTGTTTGAACAGGCTTTAAAGCAGGGGTGGCCAACCAGTGGCCCGCGGAGCCCTCTGATGTGGCCTGTGACCTCCTGCTCTGGAATGGTCGGTTGGCAAGCCTAGATCGGAGGTTGCCAACATGCCATACTACAGCATCAGTGTTGTCAATGAAGCTGGTGGTAGAGGAAGAAAGCGGCTGCAGAGTAAAGCCCCATAAGCTGATGCTTCCTCTACAGCGCCGGCTTTTGCCACAGGTGGAGTCTATGGCAACGTTCAGCTAATCCGCAGGATAGAGACAGGTGCACTACGCTGCACCCGCGGTGTGGGTAAATCGCAGCTCATCAGTGTGAAAGCAGTCTTAGGCCCTTTTCACACGATCAGCCCAACCAAATGGGACCCTCAATTCACCTTTATAGAGCGAAAGATGTCTGTTTAGGCCCGCCTACACCTCAAATCTGAAAAACAGAAGGGAATTCGTTCCCTTTCATCTGGGCGGATGGTAGGGCCTATAGAGTAGCCGTGACCTGTCATCCGTCCGCTCCGCTCATTGTGGCCCGCGACTGGTTACCAAGTTGCTGAAGTGGCCCTCGCTCTTCAAAAGGTTGGACACCCCTGCTTTAAAGTCTAGGTTCACATCTGTGTGGGGTGCCGGAATGCGTGTAAGCACATGAATGCCTGCACACAAAACACAGTGCTGCACAGAAGATTTGCTGGGGTGGCATTAATTCCTAATGGCACCCCACTAAACTAAAAAACAAGGTGCAGTTTCCCACACATGTAAATGCATGGTGAAAAAGCACCATGCGGTTTCTGTGCAGTCATGTTTTAAAAAAGGTGCAGCTCGCAGAGACGCATACTCTAGATATGCATATTTAAATTGGAATGCACTGTCTGTTTATAGAGCTTTAAAAAAAATATATATAGCAATCGAATATATATCTTCTGAAATACATTTTGAAATAAGCATCAATTCATAACAACAATTATAATAAACACATCTGAATATAGAAAAAAATCTGAAAATAAATCATTCTAGCATAATAAAAATGATGAAATTAAATAATTCATTTACCAAATGACTTTGAAATGAAATGTAACAAATGTTTCCATAGTGCACATCTCTAGTGAATGGGCCATCAAAAAATGATTTTTAGTACATAATAAGGTTGAGGCATTCTGTACATGCTTGTCGTTGATGTAACACCTGTATAAAGCACCAGAAGCGTCTGACCTGGTTTCTATGAGTCTGGAGGCAATGGTTGCCTTGGCTTGCTGTTGACTGGCATAAAAAAAAAAAACAACCTGTGAAGCTCTTGCGTAACTCATCAAAAACATACAGTATTGTAAGGAAAAATAAAGTCTTGAGAAAAACAAAAAAAAAAAAACAAAAAAAAACATACAGTATATCCCAACTTGATAAACGCATGGAAAAACGCAAGGGGTGTTCAGTACATTTGAAAACCAAATGCCTATTTTTAGTAGGTTCATGTTGTTCTAAGGAATCCTAGTGACACCAGTCTCTCACGATACAATGGGAAGTGTGAAATTTTAGAAGAATTCCTTTTCATGTCCCCACTATCCTGCCAAATGGCACCTACCTAAAACAGCTTGTTGAGTATTCTCCCTTAGAGGAATACTCCAGCACACAATGCATCTCCACCATATGGAGCAACATTGATCTACCACCTGTGTAAACCAACATTGAGGGAAATTAATTCTGCTAATGAAAACACTGGTGTTCATGTAACCGAAGCATTTGCTATTTCACGTGTATGGATGTCGTCATAGAGCTGTATGGTACATTTTTCTTCTCTATGGGACTTTCTGGGTCCCAAATATGTTTACAGCTCTATTTCAAAGACAGGAAGACAACTCTAAAGCCCCGTACACACGGTTGGACATCCAACAAAACTTCCCTTGGATTTTTGTCCTAATTGATTTGTCCGATCACACCCATAGCATACACACGCTCGGACTTTTCTGCAAACTTTTCTAAAACTTTCCCATCATCACGTGGTTGTTCTGCTCTTTTCTGCTCTTTACTGCCACCCTTTGGTTAACTTCTGCTATTGTTGGTTGATTTTAACATTGGTTCTGAGCATGCGCATTTGTAATTTGTCCAAAAGTCCGATGGTTTGCTGTACACACGATCGGACTTTGCACCATCGGACTTTTGTTGCCTGAAAGTTGGTCCGTTCGCAGACCCAACTTTTTGTCCGATGAAAGCCAAAAAAGTTGGTCCGATGGAACGTACACACGGTCGGACAAATGCGAAAAGTGTCGGATTTTGATGTTGGTTGGGCAAAAGTCCGACCGTGTGTACGGGGCTTTAAATTGACTTTTACATATGTAGAAATGCTCCAGCCTCAGGAAATACCAGCAAAGGATGATTCAATATTTAGAAGATTTGCATTAAAAATACCCCAATATGCCACCAGATTAAGAAATGAAAGAAAAAACTGTTGAACAACAAGTTCAGAACAACAATTGAAAAGTTGCCCATTAAAAGATAACACACACTGTAACAAACAACATACTTGTCTTCAATCCAGAGCTTTTTCCTACAATACTTATTTTCCTTCACTAGATGACTTCATTCTTCCCCTGTGAATGGCTTCCTGCTAGACATGTGCATTAGTTATCTTCCGAATGCATTTTCGACCGAATTTCTGGGATTTTCGTGTTTGTTTTAACAAAATGATAAATTCGAACGATCCAAAATAAAAAAATGCTTTATTTTCTTATTTATAATATTTGCGTATCATTGCGACAACAGTTCAATATAGACCATGACAGTGACAATAGCGATCTGTGTCTATCGAATGTGCCTAACCTAACTCTATTAGTCCAAGATTATTCGACATAGAGAGAAAAGATTCAACGTTATAGAGACAATAGTAAAAGAGCTGTTAGTGGTCGGGGAAGTAAAATGATTATGAATGTTATTGGCTGAGTAGGAGCAATAAAATAGCTTGTCATGAAGATTCGACGAACAGTGGCATCTTAAGAGCATTATAGGCCCCCGGGCAATACAGTGCACCGGGGGCCCTGTCTACACAATCACGCAGGAGTATAAAAATGCAAATTGAACCCCCTGGTAGCGGCTGAATAGCGCCGCCAAAACAATGCTAAATCTCAGCTACAAATAGTGGCGATGGTGCAACGCCCCAGTGTGAAAGTCATCATGTGCCAGGCCCAGGCCCAAGCAGAAGCAAGCAGCCAATCAAATATAGTGCTCAATGTGGATTAAATAAATTATAATTATGCATAGCAATAGCTGCTGTGCCGGCGCCGGCGCCGGGGGCTATATTAGTGCAGGAGGCGACTGAATGATGCTTGGCCGGCGTGCCCATGCGAAAAGACAGCCCTGTCGACGAAGCAGCTAAAAACATACGATCTCCACGAGCTGACATTTATGGTCAAGTGCTCCGCCCATAGGCTATAGAATAATTTTAATGTTGTTTGACTAGTAATAATAATTAATAATTATAATTATTAATAGTCAAACGATATTAGAATTCTAATATACCTTGTGGGCGGAGCATTTGACCCAGAAATGTACGATTGCGGCATTGTACAGTTTAGCTGCTTTGTCAAATCTTCTTAGATTGACAGATTCAACCTTAATTAATTCGGATTTTCGTATGAATGTATTTTTTAACAAAACAAAATAAATAAAGTAACAAAATAATTGTATTTTTCGCATGAAACCGAAATTTCGAAACAAAATATTTCAGTGTACGCATGTCTACTTCCTGCATCACTGAACCAACTTACCCTGAGCCCAATTGTCATTGATCCACCCACAGCCTCTGACCAGACAATGAAGAAGAAGTTATGAGCTCATCTCTCTGTCACTCTGCTATCTCTTTTCTTATCAGCAAGTTCCATGTCAGCACCGATTGCCTGTTTGTGCTGCTTCTTCCTCTCACATGCCAGCCCTGCTGTACAGGAACTGAAAGAGGCTGATACCATGTTAAACACAGGTATTTACACTGCTTGCATTTAAAAAATATAGCCACTTAAGGACCGCCTCCTGCACATATACGTCGACAGAATGGCATGGCTGGGCACATGCACGTACAGGTACGTGCTGTGCTAGTACCCAGCCGTGGGTCACGGAAGCGTGCCCTGGGCGCGCTCCCGTGACCCGGTCCGAAGCTCCAGGGACCGGGACCGCGAGACTCGGGGACCCGATCGCCGCTGTAGTCCGACGATCGGTCCCCCGGAGCTGAAGAATGGGAAGAGCCGTGTGTAAACACAGCTTCTCCGTTCTTCACTGTGGCGGCACCTGGGGTGTAGTTGTTACTCCAGGCCAAGGGTGGCAGCAGCTAGGTCAGGGTGATTTGAGTATTCTCATTCGGCAGCCAATCAGTGGGGTTTATCGTCCTGCTGTGCATGCTGGGAAGGGGTATTAAAGGGACAGATGCCACTGGACTGGGGTCATCGATCCTGAGTCTGTCATCCCAACACCCCCGTGTGTGGCCCTCCTGGCCGGGGGTGCGTGTTCCTGTAATCCTGGCTCTGGGCCCACATTGGTCCAGGGTTGTGATCTTCTGAGTAGGCCCAGTAGGCAGATTGGGTCTACGCATTGGAAGGTGATCCTGTGCTGTCTGTCCTGAGGGAGGAAGCCGCTTGATGAAGGACCTATCTTGGAGAGGACCGAGCACGAGGCTGGTGTCTCAAGAGAGGCCCTGAACTTCATTGAAGGATGCACCATTTACTGAAAGGCTTGATGGTGATCACCAGTCAGTTTCAAGTTCTACAAGAAGTTACTCTGGAGAGCTCCGGGTGCCGAATGCTGTACTGTGAGGATTCTGGACCGATAAGTGTCTCCATCTGTGGGAAGGTCTGTGGCAGAGACTGTACCATTTGTTTTTCTGTCTGTCATACTGGCTGCTGAGTTAGTGAGAGAAACCTATCCGGGTGCGCAAAACTCACTCTGGCTGGTGACGAAAGCTGGAAGCAGGAGTGTTTCCCGATTGAAACTACACATCTGAACCTATTTACCTGTCAGGCGGCGTACACACGACCGAGGTTCTCGCTAGAAACCAGCGAGAACCTCGCTGGGAGCTGCATTCCAGCGAGAACCTCGGCCGTGTGTACGCTCCTGGCTCGCCCCGCCCGTCGGGAATCCCGTAGAGCGAATAGAGAGCAGGCTCTCTATTTGCTCAACGGCCCGTCGGGATGAATGGCTGGTTGCCATTCCCGACGGGCGGGTCGCCGCTTTCGACGGCCGGGCGAGAACCTCGACGGGCGGAACGATGTGTTCCGCCCGTTGAGGTTCTCGTACGTGTGTACGCCGCCTCACCCTTCCACTTCTTCCATCACTTGGAACACGACCGGTTTTCTCGGCAAAAATCAGCAAGAAAACTGCTTTCTTGCCGAGAAAACTATTCGTGTGTACGAGGCTTTCAGGTTTCTCGTCAGGAAATCTGGCCAGAATCTTGACGAGATAAACCTGCGCTCTTTTTTCTCATCAAGATTCTTGTTTCCTGACGAGAAATTCGAGAGTGTGTATACTTATCCGTCGCCGTGGAAACCTGCGCATGCTCAAAATTACTTTGACGCATGCGCGGTAGCTTCCGCGGCATAGGTAGGGTGAAGCTAACGAATCGGCATCGAATGTGACGAGCGCACGCTCGTCGTACGCGATGATGTCACACGTTCTTGCCTTTTTCAAGAGAACCGCGGTTCTTTTGAAAGGCCAGTGTGTACAATCGGGCGGCAAGAGATTCTTGCCAAGAATCTCGTCGGGAAAAAAGTTTTTTTTTTCTGACGAGATTCTTGCCCGTGTGTACGAGGCCTGAAAGTTTAGGTTGGATTTAGGAGATCAAGTGCTCACTGTAACCTCAATTACTTGTCTTCAGAGTAAATCCTGACTTAGAATTATATGGATGTAGTCCATCCTCCCCAAGGCTTGATGTATAGCTTGTTCAGAAACGCCCTTCTGCAATGCCATTCTTTTCTGAGCATTTGAAGACTTTCTGTCAACTTGCAGAAGCCTGCGTGTTCTCCTGTGACCTCCCCCATGTAAAAGGTGTTTTGGCCCCAAAAAACTGGATTTTTATTGCTTTTCCATGACTTGTAAATTCTTCAGATTTTATATACGTGAATATTCCAGGAGATCAGCAGTTTGTAAAACACTTCAACAATTGTGTCTGGAACCATCATTCCACAGCCAAAAGTCTTTTAGATCATGCATCTTCCCCCGTTCTAATATTTGATTAAACAAGAACCTCTTAACTAGAGATGAGCCCAACAAACCTGGGTTCAGCATGGGGCAGATTTGGCAAACATCTATACATTTCAGGTGCCAAATCCAAACCCCATTGGTCTATGGGAGCCGTCAAAAAACAGTAATAAACCATTTCTAGGCTTATAGCTAAGGAATACCAAAAAAATGCCATGGAGACAAGGAGAAAATTATTTTGTGTGGCGGGGAGCAGCAATTTTAAAATGGTTAAAGGGGATTATTAAAAATTCTAAATATAATATATTGCAGCTTAGTAATCATTAGATGTGGTGGCTTTATCAATCTTATTTTTTTTGGCTACCCACTTCTTGTGTCATCGTGGAATCTTTCCACCACTCCCTAAACCGCCTATGCCATTTAAAAACACTTGATTTCTTCACTCACATCTTTACCAATTTTCACACAAAATTGTCATGTAAAATTTCTTATACAACTTCGTACAGACTGATCTGCGACCCAGGCAAGTGCATGTTAAAACTTGTCAGAACATGCTCTCATGCAAATGGCTGTGTGACTCACCACTATAGTGCTACGACGCAGGCATTCTGGAAATTAAGTTGTACATAGGGCTTGGGACCCAATGAGACATTAAAACAGTGGCCGCGTGTCCATAAAGGGCGCTGAAGCCCGCCCCCCTCTCCTAATCACCCCGTGAAGCACACACAAGACGCTTACCACGCCTTGTTCATTCCCTGACTTAGTTGGGGTAGGTGATACACTTTGGTGGAGGTGGGTCAGTCATTCCCTGTGACCTTTGACCTCTGGGAACCCGCCTTCTGACCTTTGACCTCTGGGGGAGGTCCCTGTACCAATTCCTGAGTCCTAGCCTTATTCTTCAATGGAAAAACCCTAACCCTAACCCCTAACCCTAGGCCCTAACCCTAACCTTAACCCTAGGCCCTAACCATAACCCAAGGCCCTAACCATAACCCCAACTGACCTTTGACCTATGAACTTTAACCCTAAGTGCATCTCCACTCAGTGACTCTCCCCACCCAGAACCCTACCTTTCCCAGATCCCGCTCTGTTTGTTGAAAAAAAACATAAGTGCATCTCCACTTAGTGACTCTCCCCACCCTAAACCCCTACCTTTCCCAGAACCCGCTCGGTTTGTCGGAAAAAGGGGAAAAATATTTTTTTTAGGCTTGCTCGCTTCGCTCACTGGCACAGTGGCAGCGTTTGATGGGCACAGTCGCAGAATTTGATGGCACAGTCACAGAATTTGATGGCACATTTGCAGCATTTGATGGCACAGTGTCAACTTTTGATGGCACAGTGTCAGAATTTGATGGCACAGTGGCTGCATTTTTATGGCACAGTGGCTGCAATTGACGGCACAGTGGCTGCAATTGATGGCACAGTGGCTGCAATTGATGGCACAGTGGCTGCAATTGATGGCACAGTGGCTGCAATTGATGGCACAGTGGCAGCATTTGATGGCACAGTGGCAGCGTTTGATGGGCACAGTCGCAGCATTTGATGGCACAGTGGCAGCAATTGATGGCACAGTGGCAGCGTTTGATGGCACAGTGGCTGCAATTGATGGCACAGTGGCAGCGTTTGATGGCACAGTGGCTGCATTTGATGGCACAGTGATAGCATTTGATGGCACAGTGGCTGCCATTGATGTTTTTTTTTTCATGTTTTTTTAGTTTGTTTGAGCCCCACACCCCCCCCCCCCCAATTTTCTTTTGCACCAGCCGCCACTGTATTATACCCAAACAGGTAATAAGCAATCAAAAAGCCCTACAGCAACCTGTAAGGTGGTACTGTCTCATTGGGTCCCAAGTCCTACTCCATAGAATCCATGGTTTATATACATTGCTCTGATGAAGACCATAAAGCCAGAAACAGCTGTATGCAGTTTGGAATAAGTGCCTCTATACTACAGTATTAGGTTGTATCTGTACTATACATCAATGGGTCTGGAGGTTCATTTGTATGGCTTTGCTCACTGTCCCGGAAGAGTCACCCTCTTATTTTTGGGACTTGTGTCAGAATGAGACATGTGAATACCTTATCTTCTATGAAGGCTTTCCTGTACTATTGTAAGAGCATTACAGAGAGGCATGTGTGGGTGAGACCTTTGGAAACCACTGAACTCAGAGTGACCCATGAAAGCTCGGTCATTACACTTTAATAAAATGTGGTCAGACAGACAAATAATTGTCATCTCTTGGGAATAATCTCAGGAACAGCCAGTTGGCTTCAAAATGTATCATTCTTTCAAGGAAATCTTGCTGCAATTTTCTGTAATAAATTACTATTTACAACATACAAATGTACAGCTAACATAATGTTTACCATGCAAAGATAAAATATAAAGTTAGATAGGAGTAAGCTGTGCAGACCACCGAGTGGAAGATGAGGTCATGTATGTGTAGCACTACCCCCGAAGGAGCAGCTGGTTTGTTTTGGGCGGCATGTTACCTCATGTTTCTCCGGTGTCTAGGAGTGTTTGGTGAAAGTTGTAGTAACGGAATGTCCACGACAGGTGTCTTTTTCTGTGCTCTTTATTACACAGCCGGGTAAAAACAATAAAACCTGGTGAAGAGTAGGGGTTTAGTAGATATGTAGATAGCAGATTCAGATGTCAGAAATAGGGAAACAGTCCTGCTCCCACGTGTAATGTCTCTTTCACCACTCTAGCCAGAGTGGGTGTAGCGCACCTGGACAGGCCACTCTCACCAGCCTGGCAGCCAGAATGTCACTCGGACCTTAGGAAAAAGTCTCTGCCACAGACCCTCCTGATAACTGAACAGTGGAGATAATCCTCCTTATCAGTCTTGGCACCTGGATCTTCTTCAGCTAGTTTTGAATTAGGATACCGACTGACAGGTGGTCAAAATTTGGCCTCTCAGTGTCAGGTTATCCTGGTCCCCGATGGATGGTCAGGCCCCTATCGGAACACCAGCCTCTCTTGGTACTCCTCAGGCAGACTCTCCACCGTACAGCCTCCTCCAACTTGACGGACGGCCCAGGACCTCCTTAGCTGGGACCCAGTGGATTACTGAGTCCCCAAGTGGCAGATCAATTGCTCCGGGCCAACGTGGTCAAGAAGCCAGGATCCTTTGCCAGGGCGGCGTGCATTGGCTACCCTAAACGTGGGCGCCACACGAGGAGAGCCCAGGAAAATGGTGTCTGCCTTATCAATACTCTCTCCCAGCATGCACAGTTAAGCCAACGCCTCCTGATAGGCTGCTGGGCAAGAGAACCCAATCCTTGACTCCAATGCTGCCACCTGCTGACCTGGGGTGGGATCAGCACCCCAAAAACAACAGAATGGACCCACAGCACAGCCAAAGCTGAGACAGAGACCCAAATTTGAACAAATCAAACTGGTCAGAGTTAACTAACTCTCTGACCCCCTCTAAATTTCACATAGCACCAATTCTGGAAAGTAACCAGGCGCTACACATGCTAAAGGATATCTAAACCCAAGAATAAAATGTAATTATTGTTGGTGGCTGTATTGGTTTTCCTTATGCAGGTTGGGTACATTTTCAGCAAGTACAGAAAATACTTGTTGATCTTGCCAGCAATTCAGTGGCCTTACGGTGAGCTAGACAGGAAGCAATACAATCCTATCTTTCTCATGTAAACTTCTAATCCCATCATTCTGTATTTATTTGAGATTAACAAAGGCAGACGTGTTTGTAGTCCAAAGAAAACACCAGCTGCAATCAGAAAAAAAAAATCAACTTTAACTTTATTCCCCCGGACAACGTGAACCAGAGAGTCTCTGCCTGCGACATCCTCCTCTGGTGCTGATTTTACCCACAAGGCTTGGCTTGTATAGGTCTGACTCTATGATTAAGCCCAGCCTTGTGTGTGAAATTCATTGAATAAGAATAAAGTTACTAGCATTTGAATTTTTAGGGTGAAATGGGTCTCTTACTTTGTGCAGTCTGTGGAGGTTAAAATGATCTTCTGCTGTTCAATACCCCGATACTTTCACCAATATTTAGAGTCTAGCCTGAGTGACAACCATGGCTCCTTCCATAGATACAAAGAATAAATGTGAGTAGCCATCTAGGGACAGGAAATTGTGTTATTCGCAGGATTACCAGGTGAAAATAAAGAAAAGAAAAGCCGGAAAAATAAAACAAATGCAGCCAGCACATCTAAGGACTGGTAAACTGCAATATATTACTTTTTTATTTTGGGTTTAGATACGGGCGTGAGCTGAAAATGTGATTCTAACAATTCACATATATACCTGCTTCAAAATTGCGTTGCAGTGGATCATGATCAACTGCATAGGTTGCTGAATTGTAAATATGTAGCCTGTTTCATTTGCAAAACATTTGAGGTTATGTTCAGCCAGTTTTGCAATCTAGACATGCCTGCCAGACAACAAAGCCAGTTTGTATTCCTTACTTTTCACCGGTCCAGTTATGCAGCACATTAACATAAAAGATGGATCTCATACTAAGTTGATAGTCACTATCACAGTTAAACCGATTTGTCCCAATGAACGGGGTACCTCTACAACTATGGGCTAAACATGGAAACAAAAAAAAGGAGGGCAATGGGGAAAGGGGGGACCGATAAAGCCACCCCACAAGGCAGAAGTTGCATATGGAAAACTAGCAACGGTATTAAGTTTGATAGTATAGGCTTTATCGTGTACAAAAAAATGACAGGCACAATGGCCCACCCTCCAAACATTAATTAAAAATGTTTTTAAAAGAGTAGACAATGTTTTCACTCACACTCGACACACCAGGATGCCACCCACAGATGCCCGCTGTCACGTACCTTACCTGGTGGGTAGAGCCTGGTTATGCAGAGGAAGGCCTCTCTTGCACCTCTGACTCTGGGCCCTTGGTAGTGGATACAGGTAGTGCAGGAGTGCAGAATCACACGAGTGTCATCTAAACTTGCTGGTTGGGCTGCTGATCCAGTAGTTCGCCAGATGGCAGCGGGTCTCTTTGGGCAGGAACAGGCTGGTACTTAGATGAAGAGCAGGTCCTAAGGTAGCTGGACAGGGGCTAGCAATTTGGTAGCTCTGGAAGGGCTGGAACTTAAGCAGAGTCAGACAAGCCGGGTCATACACAAAACGATCAGATCAAGTACAGAGAATGGTCTAAGGATAAGCCGGGGTCGATGCAAGTGGAAAACAGGAAAAGTCAGAAACAAGCTGGGTCAATACATGAAGAGCAGATACAGGACACAGGATACTCACAGAACGCTGTAGACGAGACAGCACTGATCCTGGGTGCTGATCCCATTTGCTGCCCTTATCTGTCACGGAATGCGCTGTGTACACTCATACATGTGCACATGCGTACACATGTTTCCATTTACGCACATGCGCATTTTTCGTTTGCACGTTAGCGAGCGTTCTTCTTTCAGGCATTCGGGGAACACGGATTCTTATTATTCTCTCTTCTGAGCCTTCCTGACACAGGCATACCTTAGCAACATCCACAAAACTTCCTAGTATCTATGCCTTTGAGCTTTGGGTAGGGGGTCATAGGGTGCTAGCACATCTAGTTTCTCTACTACCTTTGACAATTCTGTGAAATCACGGCTAAACGATTGATACATTATAGGAAGGAAATAACAATGTACTATAAGGTAGATCCAATCATAGGCTGCAGCCTAGCATGAAACCAGTTGTGCTAATTAGTGTCTCCAATCAGTCCCAGGTATACCCCCCTAGGGGGTTTGTATATAAATTGACACAAGGTATGGAATACATCAAATTATGTATAGCTGGCCAAGTAGGGGGAATGCTTGTAAATTCAAAACCCAAGTCACATATGAATGGCCCTCATAGTCCCTCATCAGGTTACCATAGGGATTCCTAAAGTGTAGGGGGATACATTCAAAGGTGTGGGTGACAGTCCATAGCCAGTCCTTGTAACAGATTAATAATGGCAGCACAACAAGTTACTCCATGCCAAATTTGGAACCGGTAGATGGCTGGGTTGAAACTTGCTTTAAAGGAATAGACTGATACACAGGCAACTTCAGATGTGAGACCACTCTCTAATGTTGAAAAGACCAGCATTAACGCCGTATTGGCAGCAAGGTTAGCCCTGTATCAGTGTGTACTGCACAGACCGCCCGGGTGGGAGGTGCATTTTGCATACACCTACATATTGCTGCTTCGTCAGGACATAGAGACACTCCATGGTCGTGTCTTTTAAAGCAGAATTATGTCCCTTTCCATATTCATAATCTGTGAGAGTCCATTAGGGTCCATCTAGTGTCAGTTTTACAAAACCTATACACTGCAGAAACAGCTCAAACCCCTTTGGTCACCAATTCATTAATTTACAAACATTTACACATCTAAAAGTTTACTTAAGATCCGTTTTTTTTATCATAACCTACATATTTTATTGAGCAATTCAATAATAGCCTTTATACATAGTACCTATGCAATAACTCGTCCCTGGGGTTTTTCAATATCACCCCATTGCATAGTTTAAATGAGTCAAATCAGGGTTTGAGGAACACTTTGAGACTCATTTCATTATCTAACCCCTTCAGTGTCATATATACTAATCTAAAAATCCATAATTTATCCTTTCTCAAATTGTGATTTTATCATAGTCACCACTCCAATTTGTTCGTTTATGGGGAAAAAAGCCTTTTTCTCTAAGTCCCCTAGATTGTCCATAATGGTACTCAGCGAAATTTAATAAAATAAAATAAACATGATGCGCAATTGCCGTTTAGTTTTGCCCACATATATTTTCCTACAAGGGCACTTCAATATGTGGTAGCCCAGTTAATAAACTGCTTATTGTTGTATTTATTCATGCCATCAGAGTCGGTAAACACCTTAGAGCAATCAACATATCTGCATATAGCACAATGGGTACATCACCCTTTAGCTCTGGGAGGTCCATTAACCAATTTCTATTGGGTGTCTTGACAAATTCTGAATGAACTAGTGTGTCGTTCAAATTACTGGATCGATTAGCCACAAGGTAAGGCCTTGGACCTTCTATGTCTTTCAGATCACTAGATCATGTCAGTATGTGCCAGTGATCACCTAGGATTTTACCCAGTTCTTTCCACTGTGCTCCAAATTTTGTAAGTTGTCAGTGGTCTCTGTTGTAGTACAGAGAGGTTTAGGAAAATCGCTTCTCATTTTTTCACTAGCAATTTTTTTTAGCTCTCCTCAAAGTACGGTGTGAATAGCCCTTTCCCTGAATCTATTATACATCTCATCTGCTTCCCACCGGTAGTCAGTCTCAGACGAGCAGTTTCTTCTTATTCTCTGAAACTGACCGACCGGTATACCTCCGACCAGTGATCTTGGGTGGTGGCTACTCGCGTGGAGCAGAGTATTGTCAGCTGTTTGTTTCCTAAAAGACTTGGTGACAAGACTTCCATGTTCAAGTCTTATTGAGAGGTCCAGTAAGGAATATGTGAGATGTATATTTCTTGTGTTACAGTTCAGCTCATCGATAAACCGTACCAAGTCCTCCTGTGAACCCTCCCAGAGCATAAGTATGTTGTCGAATGTACCTTAGTCACAACTGAACATTGCCAAGGTACATTGCCAAGGTATATACTACCTCTTCCCCCCACCAGCCCAAGTTAAAACACGCATGTGCTGGTGCCCAGGGGGGACGGGGCACCTATCGTGGTACCTCCTATTTGTTGGTAATATGAGCCAATAAACTGAAACATTTTGTTCTTAAGTGCGAGTTCCAACAGCTCAATAACAAATTTATTCTGTGCACCTAGGGTCGGGAATTTAGCATCCAAGAAGTGGAATACCGCTGCTATGCCCCATTTGTGGGGTCTGGGAAGGACATACCACTGGGCTTGACTGGGCTCAAACCCATGGGCCCCATCCAATATGGGGCCCCGTCTGTTTACGTATTTTTTTTTTTCAATAATATGCCAGTCATTTAATTTTTCATTTAAAGTGTGTTGATTGGTCTAGCATTTTTACCTGTTCTAGGGACATTGATCATGTTTGTCCTCCGTCCAAGTAGACAAACTGTCTTTCTTTTATTATTACCATTGTGAATTTTTTTTGCAATATTATGCCCAGTGTCTGTCCTTTTGCTGGCTGTGGCATGTTACTTTGGCTCCAATTGCTGGATTTGCCCTTTGAACACATTGCACTCTGACTTGTGTCAGTGCTTTTTTTGTGCCCAAGAGCATGATACATCATGTCCTTCCGGACAATGCTATGTTTACTATTGATGACTACGCGTCATCATTATGCGACGCGGTCGCGATGACGTCATTACGCCTGTTCATTCTTCTGTGCATGACACTATTTATAGCTGCGGCAGCTACTGATGGACACACGTGATGGCTCGTACGGCGGAATTATATGATCCCTCTCCACCTGACAGGTAGAGATTTGTTCAAAAATGCTGATTCATCTATAAAACAAGTGTATTTGATTGAGGAATTGAATCATTCATTCAAACCCATTTTTTTTTAAAATAAATCTGATTTATTAAACATTTTTAATAGACTTCAGCAATTAACATAAATGATGTAATTTTATTTAGTTGTTTGTTCAGAATCATGATCTCTATTTTTATTCTCATTTTATCCAGAATTGTGTAGCTCTAATACATAGCTTGTGTATGTATCATTTTGTTCTATTTAAAGTAATGTATAGAAGGTAGGACCCGAAAGTGATTCAAGCCCAGGGGCCCCCAGCACCCTAAGTCCTGCCCTGTGTGGGGTATAGACGTGTAGATCGACTCTACATCTATACAGACGAGAACAATTTCCCCATGGAAGATCAAGTCTGTCATTTTGTTTAGGACATCCCCAGTATCCTTAACTTAGGATGGTAACTCAAACACCAAATCCTTGATGATAGAGTCAATGTATTTACCAATCCTCTCCATGTGACCCCTTATTGCAGATACAATAGGCCTGCCCGGGGGATTACTCTCATTCTTGTGTATTTTGGGGATGATGTAGAAAGTGGGAATGTTAAAGTTCTCGACTCTTAGGTATCCAAATAATTTTTTCGTTCGTAACTACACCTCAAAAACAAAGAACAACTTTTCATTAATCAAGGAGACCAGTTGGGGGAATGGATTAAAATCTATTTTTTTATAGGTCAGGCCATTTGCCAATAGGTGTCGTACCTATTTATCCACCTCATCTTTTTGATCTAGCTTTTCTCTCCCCAAAAATATTAATTTGAAGCAGACCCTCCTGAGGAAGAGACACAGATCTTTATAGAACTCAAAATGGTCCATTTGGTCTACTGGTGAGAAGGACAAGCCTTTACCCAAGAGTGCGATATGTCTATTCCAAATAACAGTTAGACAAATGACCTTCTTATCATCATTATTTTTAATTTTAGGTATCATATTAGTTCTTAGTGAACTACTACTCCTAGTCTTTGTATTTCTGACTCCAGGTCCTTGTTCAATCGTCTCTCCTGGGTTTTCCATTCTCTTTGGGCTTTCACCTTTCTCTTCCTTTTCCTCCTTCTACTCTGCCTCCTTTCAAAATTGTCCTGGGCATCTGGGGAGATTCCTGATCTAAAAAAAACGACAGTTCGTTGAGCCTCTTCTTCACTCCCTGATGTGGCTTGACCAGTACTAGATCCCAGACGCAAAGAATTCATTCCCTGTCTGGACCTACTTCTCCCTTGCTGTGAGGTTGAAAATTACCCCCTTGGCACAGTTCTCTATGTCTCACTTAAAGAGTGTTTAGTAGTTTTTACATTTCTTTGGACCCTATCAATTTCTTTTTTAAGCAAGTATTTCCAGTTTATCTCTACTCTTAGGCCTTGTACACACGATCGGACATATCCGATGAAAACGGTCCGCGGACCGTTTCCATCGGATATGTCCGATCTGGAGTTTGGTCCGATGGCGTGTGCACACCATCGGATCAAATTCCCCGCCGGCGGACGGCGCGGTGACGTGGCGGTGACGTTGACGCCGCCACGTCACCGCACCAGGAAGTAAAACACTTCCGCGCATGCGCCGAATCCATGCGGAGCGGGACGACATGTCTGCTGGTAAGTGTACTAACCAGCAGACATGTCGGGCGGACAGATTCCCACCGGATAGATTTAAAGCATGCTTTGAAATCTGTCGGGTGGACAAATCTGTCTGCTAGCCCATACACACGATCGGAGATGTCTGCTGAAACGGTCCATCGGACCGTTTTCAGCGGACAAATTCGATCGTGTGTACGAGGCCTTAGTTATTTGGTCCTGAAGTATAGTCAATTGTACCTTTTCCTCCACTAAAATAAGTTTCATGACTTCAATACCATGATCTATGCATTGTTTTTTCTAAAATATCTCTCTGTCCTTAAATGAGTTGCAAGAACAACACGTTCCCTTAATCCTCTAGGGCTGATTTTATTATTAATATAGGATTTCAAAGAAAGGATATCCCACTTCCTACGTAAGGATTCAATTATAAGTCTCTTATGTTCCTTAAACAAAACTTTTAATTTATTATTTTTTATGGTTGAACTGGATGGACGTTTTTCAACCTAACTATGTAACTATATAACTAAGTATGTAACTATGTAATTTAGCTTCTCATTTTCTGATTGCACACCTTTATTGTTGTCACAATCAAATGTAGCTCTAATTTCCTCATCCAATTCATCACCTAGTATAAAGGCCATTCTTCTAATGTGCAAAACTCTAATAAACTTGTAGGGTATAGACTGTTTCAACAGTGAAAGGTGTCTGGAGGATTACAATTATTAGTAAAGAGTCACATCAAGAATTGCTGCCTATACGGCGTTAATGTAGGTCTTTTTAACATGAAAGAATGGTCTCACATCTGAAGTTGCCTGTGTGTCAGTCCATTCCTTTGAAGCAAGTTTCAACCCAGCCATCTACCAGTTCAAAATTTGGCATGGAGTAACTTGATGTGCTGCCATTATTAGTCCGTTACAAGGACTGGCTACGGACTGTCACCCACACCTTTGACTGTATCCCCCTACACTTTTAGGAATCCACATAAAGGGCCAGATCCACAAAGCATTACGGCAGCGTATCTCCAGATACGCTGCCATAATTTCAAATTCCCGCCGGCGTATCTTTGTTTTGTATTCACATGTTATTACACTGTCGTATCTCAGTTGCATACTTACGCTGGACGCTAGGGGTGCTTCCGTTGTGTGTCCGCGTAAAATATGCAAATGAGCTAGATACGCCGATTCACAAACGTACGTATGGCCGGCGCAGTGTTTTTACGTCGTTTGCGTAAGCGTCGGTCTGGCGTAAAGTTACCCCTGCTGTATAGAGGTGTACGTAATGTTAAGTATAGACGTCGGGCCAGTGTTGATTTTTCCGTCATTCACGTCGTTTGCGTAAACCGTTCGCGAATAGGGATTTGCGGAGGTTACGTTCACGTAGTTTTCATTGATGTTTTGCGACGTGATTTCACGCATTCGCACTGGGATATTTCCACGGACGGCGCATGCGCCGTTCAAAAAAAAAGTCAAATACGTGGGGTCATGTTGATTTACATGACATCACGCCCACAGCTACCTTATTTGAATTGCGCGGCCTTACGCCGCAACACTTACACTATGCCGCCGTAAGTTACAGCGGATAGTGTTAGTGGATAAGGATACGCCACTGTAACTTACAGCGGCGTAGTGTAACTGGGATAGGCTATGCCAGCGCCAGCCCTTTGTGGATCTGGCCCATAAACTTGATGAGGGACTATGATATGAGGGCCATTCATATGTGACTTTGGGGTTTGAATTTACAAGCATTCCCCCTACTTGGCCAGGTATACATAATTGGATATATTCCATACTCTGTGTCAATTTTCATACGAGCCCCCTAGGGGGTATCCTGGGACTGATTGGAGATGCGAATTACTGCAATAAGTTTCATGCTATGCTGCAGCCTATAGTTGGATCTACCTTATAGTACATTGATATTGCCTTGCTATAATGTATCATTAGAGCCATGATTTAATGGAATTGTCAAAGGTAGTAAAGGAGTTAGATGTGCTAGTAGCCTACAACCAGCCCTGTATGGGGCAAGTATTGCTCAGCACCCTATGACTCCCTACCCAGACCTCTAAGGCATAGATACTAGGTTTTGTGGAGGCTACTGTGGTATGCCTGCATGTGCGAGTGGCGTCCTGGTGTGTTAAATGTGAGTTACAACGTTGTTCGGGGGGCGGGCCATTGTTCCTGACAATTTTTTTTCTAACTGGTCACTGACCTGCCCTCATTATAATGCCCTCCTTATAATGACTGTCAGGGAAGGTGTATTACCACAGTGTTCTGTCCTCCTGTCAGGAAGTACCCAGTGTTAGATTGACTGCTTTGTGGAAAATGGCAGTGCCTGACTCTCTCACAGTGCTGTTCTTCAGTTTTGTAGTGTAGTGAGTCTTACTTTACATAGAATTACAGAAGGCTAATATACAGATGGATTCAGGTACTTGCCATACTTAGTTATTCCCGTACCAATTGTTATTAGTGAAAACACAACTAATTGTCTGCTTAGATATTTGTGTGTGACCTGGATACATAAAAGAAAGGATGGCAAACATTATTGTGTCTTGCCCAAGCACAGCACTGAAAGCCTTCTGTCACCCAGTTTAAGAGGAGGCTTAACAGTCCACCACAAGTTCATTTCTTCCAGATGTCCCTCCAAGCTCTAATATTGTACTTCCTCCAGATGTAACCTTTTGTTGTTCCTAACTTTGAAGCAACATGGGAAATAGCATGCATGTGCTAGATGAAACCAATAAAATAAATGTTTCAAAATTCCAATATATTTTAATTTCTTTATAGAATATCACACTGTTCCTCCTACAGATGGAACCAGAGTCATCGCCATGTGACATGCAGACTAACGTATGGAACCAAAGTCATTTTTACTAGTATATAGCAGATATCACAGAGGGATCCATCTACATTTCAGACTAGTAAGGCTTTTGCCTAAAAAATAAAATTGTTAGGAAACATGGTGCAGATCATGTCAACCGATTAGATTATATTTTGGTGGGAGCTACAGAATGGTGGATAGATCTGGCTGGTTAATATAGGCAACAACATTTTTGTCTTAGTTTTACAAATTAGTCACATTTACTTTATACTTTAATTCCCCTTAAAGGTTAATCTTTAAAGATTAGGAGTGGAAGAGATATCATAGAATGAAAGGTAACACCTTTTTAATTTTGAATAAAGTAAGGGAAGGTTATAACCCCTGTCAGATTTTTTTTCTCATCTGTGTCCTATTGAGGAGATTTCCCTGCCCCATAACCAATACAGGATGTGCGAGGAAATCCCTCAAAAGTGAGGGAATGCCTAGTTGTTACCAGGGTCACCATAACTATATGTCCGCATTGGAAGATCTCCCCTCTATTTCTGTTCTGGCAACAGCCCAATATGTGGGATTTTCTTTAACCTTCAGTGATAATTGGGAAGCACAAGGCGCTACTAGTGATGTGCCCCTGGGGGTGGCATTCCAGAGGTTCCAAAAAAAAAACTACGGGGTTGGGACCCCACCGAGTTTTACCAGCACTAGTTTACGTCACTTTGCTCACACTTCTTGGGCGAGTCTTCTGGCTAGCACAAAACAATTTTTATATTGGCAGGAAGGCCCGAACAGAACGGTCCCATATCTCCTTTTTGGTAGTCCCCCGCTGACGCTCTTTGCTCTTTCATACTTTGAGCCTTCTTAGCAGGGCTGACACCAGCATACAGGCTGCTTAGACAGCCATCTTAAGGCACCAGGTTGGTGGAGCGGTAAAATCTGAATACCCAGTCCCTGGGAAAAGATAGAGTGGCAGTGGATGATACTGCATGTCGGCAGGTAGGAAGGGTCTGTCTGTGGTTCTAGGTAAGGATGTCATTGCGTTCAACTGTGGAGCATGGGAACTGTATGAGTTGTCTTCTGCCTTTCCCATAATAAGAAAACCTCCTACTTCCGTTGGGCTGTCCAGGATATCCACCATGTCTCCTCAGCTATGTTCTCCTCCCAGTGAGGCGATCGTTGGCTCCTGTAGTGGAGGACAGGCAACATGTACTTCGTACTTCGTACTGCAGTCCAGTCAGCAGAAGCTGGCTGAGAAACTCACCATCCTCAATCACCAGGGGGTTGACATACTCACCTGACTCTACAACATCAACATCAAAAAGGTAATCAAAATGCACCTTCACCTGTGTAGGCAAAAATCATTGCACCGACCCTGCTCTGCCTTAGAAAGCTGGGTGCTATGGAAGCACCAGTGTATGCATGTTCCATTACTGGGCTGTGTGCGTCCCCAGACACACACAGCACTGGTACGCCATGCCCCCGCTTCCTCCTTACAGGAGTTTGACCGACACCAGCAAGAGCCTATGGCTTCTGCTCTTCTCAGTGTCTCCTGTGAGACCAGGAAGTAAGAGGAGCGGTGGCACAGCCAGGACAGCGCTGAAGCAGTGGCAGGAGTCAGGTAAGTGTTTAGAGATGGGGGTTGGTAGGACAGGTAGTGTTTTTTTTTTACCATAATGAAGAGAATGCATTAAGGTCAAAAATAAATAAAATAAAAATTTGTTTTTAGAAGCACTTTAAAAGTTATATGAAACTTTTGAGAGTGATTAAGTACAAGTGATTGGGTTTACTGTATATATACATTTCCAGGATGTAGGAGCTCCAGCCACACAGAAGATCTCCATATTGTTTTAGGGTCCCTAGTTATTCCTAAAAAAAAAAATTCAAGGCTACAATTGCCAGGGGATCTTTTAGGCAAGCCGAAAGCAAAATGATTTATATATATTTTTTAAATATGTTTTAGACACAAACTGTAAAAACCATGGGCCAGATTCAGGTACATCTGCGCATTATTGGACCGGCGTAGCGCACCGCCTTGACGTTAGACTGGCGCAATGTAGCGGCGCAATCACCCTATTCTCGTCGGTTTTACGCAGAAATTTGCACCTGCGCAACGTTATTTCAGAGGCGCAAGGCGGAGTAATACAAATTGGGAAGGACGTGGGCGTGTTACATTAAAATGAGCCGTGACCCCATGCAAATGAAGGGCCGGCCGGCCGGCTCGCGCATGCGCGCTTGAAGCAGACCATGGTCAGCACCTCTGTGCGCATGCTCACAACTCGGGAACGGCGCAATCAGTGAAATTGGAAGTGGACCAGGGCAACTTAGTGAACTACGCAGACAGCATAAATAGACAGACACAAACGCACTTCCTTTGCAAAAGTACATCCCTTTGTATCCCTCCCTATACAGCAAGGTGCTTTGTTCTGTTGTTTATTAGCGTTTGTTTGTTTGTTTGTTTGTTTGTGATGTGTCTTTGAGAGTGATTTTTGTCTTTTATGTGTTTTATTTGTTGTTATTTTGTTTAAATTATATTTTTGATGGCCATTTTTTATTTTTGCTGGTCAATTTTTTATTTTTTTTGGTTCTGTTTGTGTATGATTTGGGAATGTGGGGGTGATATTCCTGCAGGAAAAGGGGTGTCACCCTCAATTTTGGTGGAGAAGGGTTCCCCAGGACCAGGGAGAAGTGACCCCCAGGTCCGTGTGAATGGTGTATGAATGTACAGTGACATAATTGGAGCCTTGGCGTGGCGTTGCTGCTCACAAGTCCTGCATGGTGGACTGGTGCCAATCCAATGTGATGAGGATGTGGGGTGTGTGTGCTAGGGACCACAGTGGTGTGCATGCATGCATTCTCATTATGCCATGATTAATGTGTGTGTTTAACGTGCAAAGATGCATAATGTGAGCTGGCATGAGATGGGGTCATGAGATGGGGTCCCAGTGCATATGCAGAGTCACCTTGAAGGGAAAAGACAGGAGGATGTTAGTAGTGCATGTGCCCCTTGTGATGTGTGCATCATGGGGGGGGGGGCAGTCATGCCTGCCACCCATGTCACGCACCAACCAGCCAGCTGTCCCCATACATGTTCTGTTCGCAATCTGTGGGGATGGGGCTCTGATTGTATATGTAGCTGTCATGGGTGTCATGGGTAGTGTCATGTGTTGGGCTGGTGATGTCCTCCTGCAGGGTTGTGGGTAATTCCATGATGGCATGAGGGGTGAATCTGAAGATGCGAGACACCTCAGAATCACCCATGCCATAGATGTCTAGGCGTGTGTGATATATCCTCTCCCGTGAAGAGTGAAGAGTGAAGATTGAGGGGCTTGTATCAGCTAAGAATATTGTATTAGATTAGATTAAATTGAAAAGTTTATATAAGCCCAAAACATTTTTATAAAAAAAAATCCTGTGCCCTTATCAGTGCCCTCCTCAGTGCCCTCCTCAGTGCCCTCCTCCTTCTTTGCTCATCTAAAGTCAGTAGTATAGCTATGAGCATGGATGCCACTGGCATGTTGGCATACAGTTTGTTGGGCAACATGTGTGACTGCTCAGCTCCTCACTAACATTGTTGCTTTATCTGACATGTAGACGAATTTTGTAATTTTAGACCAGCTTTTATATGGTCTAATTTTAGACAGGACATTTAGCTGTTGCGCACACTGCGTAGCCTGCGCTGCACCAACGTTCTTTTGTGGATCCCCGTAACTCCCTCATTAGCATATTTGAATAGCAAATCAATGGTGTGCCTAGCGCAGTTTTGCGCGGACGGATGCGCCTGTCTAACGAAATTACGCTGGACAAAAAAAGTAGATTTCTTGCGTATCTCGTTTTGGGGATGCTGTGCATCGAAACGCACGCGCACATTTAGACTTAAGCCGCGCATCTCCTGTTACGCCGGCGTAATCGCTCTGTGAATCTGGCCCCATAAGTTTATTAATAAAAACATATTACCCTCAAGAGTATATCCCGTGGGATTGTTTGGGATTTGGAAATGTTGTAATATCAAAATTGTGAAATAAATTACATATTCAGCAATATGTGATAACCTCTTCTATGGGTCTGTATCCATTTTCATTAAACAGAAACACAATCCAAAGACAATATCCCTTTCTGTGACCGCTGTGCACCACCCCACTTACAGGCCGCAATCTAGCACTATATAACAAACAGCAGGAAGACGCCAACTAATGCTTTCCTTTGCAATATTCCAACCAGTTGTTATTTTTTTTTTTTATATCAGTAAGATTTTCACTTAAGCCCCAAACTTTCCAGAAATGTCCCTTTAAAAGCATCTTGTATGTATTAAATGGAAATGTTATAGAAGTTAAATGAAACATTCAATTCATCCCTGCTGTGCCACATTATTAATCTAAAAGTTTTTACTACCAAGGGACACAGGTCCAAAAGTATATCTGCTATATGGAGTTTACCCAACAAGCATCAATAAAAAATATTGTCAGGCCAATAGTCCCTTAAGAACGTATCGAGTAAAGTCGTCCAGAAGTCTAATTGTTACACCACGCTGGATATTGCTCCATTTTCATCTCCTAAAATTGTTTATTCTTGTCCAAAGTGTCCCAAAGAGCCCTTTAGTTAATATTTACTATAAAAGCTCTTATATGTTTTATACAAGCAGCTTACAAATCAGGCTCATGTTGAGAAGTAAAGAGGAAATTTCTGCCAATTTTTGAAACAATGGGAGTGTAGAGGGAAAGATGAAAGGGAGTCTTCTCCCACAATGCTCCATCACTGTGTGTGCGCCTTGTGTTACTGAGGATGGGGAGTCTGAGCATGAATAAAAATAATATACTGATACCTGGAGTTTTACTGGTGGAAGAAAATGTGTTGCAATATATAAAATCTAGAGAAAGATAAACTAAACTGATGCTGGACTTACATTTTTTAGCTCTTAGGTCATATTTTATGGGCTACCACCCATGATCAAAGTTCTTTAGTGCCACACAATGTTGCACATATTAGTCAAAGGAAATAAACTGGATCTTCCCATCAGGGCTGTCTTAATGAGAGGGCACACCTGGGCACTGCCCATGGGCCCCAGCTGCATTGGGGGCCCTGCACTTTCCCCAAAGCAGCTGGCCCGTGAGCCCACGCTGCCCTGAAATTGGGGGCCCCATGATGGCACTGAGAGTGATAGATACACAGGGGAGGCAGTCTGCCTTCTACCTACTTGATGTCTGTTTACCTGCACTGTCATCATTGTAGGGGCCCCAGAGCATTACTTTGCCCAGGGGCCCATGATGCTATTAAGACGGCCCTGCTTCCCATGATCAGCCCTTGTGTACAGCTAGTCTTAAAATTGAAGAGTTTTTTTTACAAACAAGGTTGGTTTTTATTGAGAAGACATATTATTGCGAATTACAGACATCGAAAACATCTACGAGAGTTCAGTGATTAGTTAACAAGGGCAAAGACTTTCTTAGCACATAGTACGCAATTAAATGATCAAAAAAAACTGTACACACACAGAATAAGTAATAGTACAGTCCAGAGGCACAGATTTCGAGCTAGGAAAAGAAAAATCAAAAAGAAAAAAATATATAAACAAAGGAGGGTGGGGGAAAGGGGGTACTGTCCAACCTTTAATGGATCTCTGGAGTCATACAAGAGGTCCTTCACAGCGGGAAGATCATATTGGTTAAGTCCCAGGTAGCCATATCCGATCATATTTCTGGGGGCAGCCTCTATTAGTATAAGTCAGCTTATACAAAGGTAAAACAGCATTTTTTTTTGTTTGTTTTTTTATTGGGGCCATTGAGTCAAATCAAATATGGTCTTAGCAAATGTGATCTTTACAGCTCAGATACATACAAATATACTTTTAAAAGAAATTTGTGCGTTGCTCATGCAGCTGGTTCACTTTATTACCCTCATATTACACAGGGCTGAATACTGTTTCCCGACCTGAGTATGACAGTGCTGGGCCAATTACCAAGCACCGGTGCTGCCATATGAGAGGAAGTAAAGTGAATAATATGCATCTTCATACCAGGACATACTGAGTATTTTCTTCAATCTCAAAAATTGAATGGAGCAGCAGAGGAGCAAATGGAAAGTGAGTGTGTTCTGCTTTAGAGGGGGTATCATGAATCAGTTGCTTTGTTCTGCATTGGGAAAGCATAGGTTTGCTTAAAGCCGAAATGGGCAAAAATAAAGTTTTACCTTGCAGTGGGGTTGTGCCTGCACTGCAAGGGTTAACTGTTAATTTTTGTCTAGGGGATTGGAAAACAGAGATATACTTACCTAATCCCACAATCCTCCCCACACAAGACTAGTCCCTGTGGATCCTGCCCCCCTGCTCTAGTGGTCTTGTGCGGTGGACTGTTCCTGATATCATCAAACCCATAGACATGCTCAGGACATGAAAACATCAGGAACAGTTTACCATGTGGGGGAGTGTTAATTGTTGCTGGAGCGAAGGATCGGGTGGAAGCTTTTTAGTTACCCTTGTACAAAAGGAGCAGTTTATCCGTGCAGGCACAGCCCCACTGCATGGAAAAACTTTTTGTTGCCTAAAGTTGGGCATTAAATAAGGAAATTAACAATTTGAAAACCAATCACAAATTACTTTTCGATGTTCTAAGTGGTCAAACCAATGGCTGTCAACTTACTGAATAAAGAGAACCACAATTGCAGTTCCAGATATCCATTCATGATATTTAAAATATATAATTACAATAGAAGATTTCAGAGACTGCAAACACTGCAAGATAATTTCAGAGACTAAGGACATGAGGCAGGTGTGGGTGGAGAAAGGTACATGATGTTATATGAAACCACTAGAGATGAGTGCTCTTGTGGCAAATGAATGCTCCTTCTTCAGAGCTCTTCAGCCCTGGGGCCACAAGCTGGGCACCGGGGGTTTTCAACTGATGAAGACACTTTGATTGTTCTGGGCTACTTTTTTGCTAGGGATGCCAAGTCAAAGGTGAAGAGTCAAAAGTGCTTTAATAATTTTTTTAACAATATAATTTTTTATGATGTTGCCAAATAATTAATAAAACAAGTTGGACTCTTTACCTTTGGCTTGGTGCCACTTGTATATTGGTTTGAAATACTTGGTTGGGACCGACTGGGGGGGGGGGGGGGGGTCCCTTTTTTATATGAGCTAGTATATGAGTAATGGAGCCAGTGAGCTCAATTGATTAGTGTACATCCTTCATCCCTAACTAATGAGTATTCAGAGTCCCACTCCACCGCCACTTGGATACGTTTCTCTGGGCTACTTTCCATTAGTACTCTCTTGGGTTATGTTACATCAGTATTTTCTTCAAAATATACAAAAGTAAAATATAAAAAAGACATCTACAATTATTTGCTTTTTAATGAAAAATGAAGTTTTCACACATTGCATAGGCTTTTAATATGTTTGTTGTCAAGCATTTCCCAGAATTCCTGTAATCTTTGTCAGTTTTGCAAGTGATCGGCTTATAAAACTTTTTTATGGAAAAAAAAAGTATTTCAAAATCAGCACAGAGGTACACAAGCCAGATAAGACCAATATGGAAAATACATTCAGTTGATTAGTCTGTTGTTTCCAATAAACATGGTCTGAAAATAACATTAAGTCTGTTTTTCCTACAGATAATTCATCATTATAAAATATTCCTTTTTTTCAGGCTAAAATGTACAGTTAAGGAAATATGGACAATGTAAAAACAGTATTGCAATTTTCTTTGGATTTGAAAACAAACCACACGCCCATACTTGACAATATCACATCATACATATAGAAACAATGCAGTGATACCAGTGTAAACATGCCCTCAGATTTATAATATATTGCACAGAAAAAAATGAACTGAAGTCTACATTTTGCCAAATTAGCTGCTAGCCCAAGGACAGATGTGTTCTTCCACACAAGCTTGACAACAATATGGAGTCAATGTCAGTTTAACTGTTATTTTATATTTATGAGACATTTGTATATACTGATCCTAGGCACCTTTCACTGTTAATCCCTTAAATCCAACATTTTGGTGAATGTGCCATTCTTGAGACCTAATAACACAACATTGGAGCCCTGAAGGATGGGGAGATCTTTGTGTCCCCATAATGCAATGGATGTTTTATGTTTTGTTGTTATGAAATAACAAATATATTAAAGATTCTGATGATAATACCGAATCTCACCAGTGGAATCCACAAGGCATGGACGAACCCATCATATATATTAACATGCTAGAATCTAATATTGGAAGAGCAGGTTTGGGAAAATCAATTTTTTTAATCCCATTCAAATGAGGAAAATTGTAGTAGAATCAAGCAGCTACACAGAAAAGTGTTTCTATACCCTAGTGCAAGTTGATTAGCAACCAGCATTGGGCATATATGGTGCAACATATGACATAAGGACATCAGATGCCAGACCTTTGGCACAATTTCACTGGTGCCTGAGATGTCTCATTGGTTTGCTCTTTATGTTTCATACTTTTTTTTTTGTAAAGGAAGCAGGTGAAGCCCAAAAATGGTGGTTTCTAAAGGTGTACTAATTGTAATGTTTAGCAACAAAAATGTGTTGAACGTCAAGCATAGGGTTGTAGCACCCACTGCTTCTGTCAAATGTGATATGTGTGCTTGCTTTGCTGACCCTATTAATAGCAGTGATGCAGTATGATATACTTTACTTTTTAGGCATCTGACAGTTCCTATAGAGGTGCTCCTAAGTTCTTCTGCTCCACTGGCACAAATTTGAGACAATATACAGTACACAATTGAAGACGGTGTTGTTGGCAATACATATAAATTATCATTCTTGATTGGAAGCCACCAACCATACAATCAGCAAACATACAATACATAGGGCGCCTATAGCAGTTCTGGTGGCAAAACCTTATTTTTTATCTTTTCATAGCAAAGTCTCGGAGGTATGAGTTACTTTGTACCCTCGATCCTAGTGAGCATAGCTACAATTTTACCTAAAATGGCCCCCTTCACTGTGAATCAGCAACAAGCACACATAAAGTCATTCATTTTTCATTGCACATATTCTATAATAAGACATGACCTTTAGAACATTCACACAACTGTATAAAATACCAAAAAACATCTATACTTAGTTTCTAGAAAGTATGGCAGAGGAAATAGGGATTTGTGCTTCGCCTGATAAAGTATTGCCCACAGTTTTTTTTTAAGGCACTTTCATATAAGCAGTCACTCAATGCCGCACTCCCTTCTCAGTGATGCATTTGCGTTTTGTTCCAACATGGAGTCAATCCCGTATTGTTCACAGAACAGTAGTGGTTTTAGATTTGGTTGTAGACTTGTACAATCCCACAGGTACAGTAATTCAGGCACTGCCTTCGGTTACGTTTTCATGAGACCTCAGTTTCAAGTCTGTAAAGTTTTCATCTTTTGTGTCCCAGCACAACTGCATAGAACCTGGTAAAATTCATGTGAAACCTTTTCTGAGATCTTTTCAAGGGGTTGGTTCAGCCCCACATGGAACCAACTCAGCATCTGATTGATGCGGTACATTCAAGAAGGCATCTTTTTGGTAGAAAAATAACTTTCCATATTGCAGTCAGAAAGAATTTGTCAATTCATGCTTCAGAAGCCTTGTTTGTTAACTTTTCTGTGTCATCCGTTAAGTCTTCCTGCGGTGGTCTGGCCCGGTCGAAAAATCCACACTGGAAAGAAAAAAAGGATCATATTTTAGTAATTCTGTAACATTTATAAACATAGATGCAGATTGTTGAGTATGAAGTGGTTGAAGATAAGCACATCTACTGTATATGATTTACATGCTCCTTCCATGTGCACGGGAAGGTTTGAGAAACAACTACGAATGCTTGTTCATAACAGTGAGCATGTAATCATTAAATAGATTAGTGTCCATTGGTGGGAAATGTGAGTGGAGTTTTGTTTCCTGTCATGAACTAGTCATGTCTGAATAAGCAAAGTAATAGGCGTAAACTACCAAAATCTGATTTCTCAGCAGGGTTTCTGGGTTTATCTTCACCAACAAGGTGGGGAGAGTAACAATCCAAGAGGTTATCTAGGTAGAGATGCTACTTCTTTGAAGCGTGAGTTACCAGCTAGGGCAATCTGGACATCTTACAAGGAAGTTCCATGGAAGGCTGAGAAGAGTGCTCAGTCACCTGCTAGAGTTATATCTCTTAGAGCCCTTGGAGGATGCAACCAGAGCCACCATCAGGGGGGGTACAGGCATTACACCTGTAAGGGGCCTGATGATCCCCAGGACCCCTTACAGGCCTGGCTGGTCCCCTCCCGTTTCTATTTATTTATTTATTGCATTACACCTGTAAGGGGCCCAATGGTCCCCAGGGCACTTAAATGTGGCACTGTAATGTGTCATTGCATAAGTGTCACCATTGTAAAATTTCCCCCCTATTCCTGCTCTGGTGAAAGCTCAAAATTCTGGATTTTCCTTTACAATAAAGCTGGATATAAAAGTACTGAAATTCGTCTGGTTCAATAGGAACCGGCAGAAGTTCGGTCTGTGTGTACCCCTCTCTGTTCCACAAAAGCTGGTCGTTAGACTGACTTCCTGCTGAAAAACTTAAAATTTGATCAGCTGGGTAGCCCCTGCTGTCAGAATACAATAGCACAGCGGGAGAGGCCCCTGCATCCACATCGCTTGTGTGGATGTGGGGATCAATGAGTTTTATTTTGCTCAACACGCTGGTTGAATGAAAAAAAATAAGTACCCAACTTAAAGGAACACTAAAGGTTCGGTTTTTATTAGATTAATTGATTGCTGTAAGCTAGAGCATTTAAATATCGCCTACCTCGTTTTTCCTTTTGACCTCCAAAATACTGTAATCCAGGTTTGAAAATGCCATTTCCTGTTTCTCCTCTTCTTGCTTTCCACCAGCACCTCAGCTGTTTGGCATGATGGAAAGCAGAATGTGCTCAACCCCTCCCTATGACTACAGCCCTGCGTGAAGATGCTCTCTTATTCCTCACAGGCATGGAGGCTAAGCCTAATGGGAACTGTAGTTCCCATTAGGCCGTGATGTAGCAAGAATGAACGTGCACTGCAAACCAGGAAGTCAGTGAGAAAAACAATTCAGGGGTGACAGAGGTGAATAAAACAGCTCGAATTCAACAGGTATCAAACTAGTTATAATGCAAAACATTACTTTTTACTATCAGCTACTGTCAGACTTTAATTTAAGAGGAAAATATTTTTGTCTTTACAACCCCTTTAAGTCCTGGAGACAATGGGCAGCAGAACACATAGCGAGGATCAATCTCCCCAGTGGGAACACAAACAGTAACAGACAGCTAAGAGAGTTGTTAATCTTTCCATGCTTTAAAGTGTATCTAATGCTTTTTTGGGGGGGTTTCTGTACAATAGGGAAGGATTATAACCCCTGTCATCTTAGCTTAAAGTGATGAGATATTATACATGTTTTAGTTTTCATCAGAACAGGAATAGTGGGGAATTATTCCAATGGTGGCACTGGTAATGGTGATTGGTGTCCAAGTGGGGATTTTCCTCACTTCTTATATTTACAGGACAGAAAATGAAGAAAATCTCCCCAATTGGACAAAGATGCCATAATATAACTTTGAGAAGAGTTTCAACAGTTCCCCACTCTAAACAAAATGAGAAAAAAGTATCATCTTTAGATACACCTTATCCTTCATTGAAATATTGCCTGAAAGGGGTTGGACTATTTTAACCATTTGTGGATATTGAGCATGCAACGCACCCAAAAAAAATTACACAAGGCACATGTAGCCCTTCTACCAAGCTGCTGCTTCCCCATTGGTCTTGAAGGGAAATGCTTCCTCATTGTTCTTGCTGGCAACTCCCAGCTGTCAAAATGACATCCATGAGTTGTTGTGTATATATAGCAGCTACTACAACAGCTGCTGTCTCAGGGACTTTCTGACATTAAGATGCAGGATTAACAGATACAAATTAATATTATTGTTACTTTTGTATTTTCTTTTTTCCATTCATCTGCAGATCAAAGGATGGGCATTGTCCAACATATGATTTCAGTTAAAACAATTTGACAAGTAACATTTTTTTAATTCCTTTTAAACCATTAACTACCCTTAGTTTACCCTAATCAACACTATTTAACTAATTCTTCCCCTTTCCCATTAGTTATCATTTTCCTGCTGTTTA
Organism: Rana kukunoris; assembly: GCA_029574335.1. Lineage (NCBI taxonomy): Eukaryota > Metazoa > Chordata > Amphibia > Anura > Ranidae > Rana > Rana kukunoris. The sequence goes on along the minus strand of CM056053.1, from coordinate 40,094,413 downwards.
TTTTAATTATGGGTTTCTAACCATTAATATTTAAACTTATATCTATTTTTTTTGATCATTATTTTATTAGTATTAGGGTTGTCCCGATACCGATACTAGTATCGGTATCGGGACCGATACCAAGTATTTGCGGGAGTACTTGTACTCGCGCAATTGCTCCCGATGCCTGGCCGAATACCTTTTTTTGTATTTATCAACATGTTCTGTGAAAATTCTTTGAGTTTTTTACTACTGCGTGACAAGCAAATAAAACATTTTTATTCATTTTTACTAATTTTTATTCTTTTATAATGTCTTGAGTTAGAGTTCTTCATAATTCTAAAGAAAATATCCTTAGTCTGTATTGTGGTTTGAAAACTGTCACGACATTTTATAAAAGTATCGGTATTCGGTATCGGCGAGTACATGAAAAAAAGTATCGGTACTTGTACTCGGTCCTAAAAAAGTGGTATCTGGACAACCCTAATTAGTATCTCATTAAAATAAATAAAGTTGAAAAAAAAAACGTTCTTTGTAAATTACTTTGCAATGCTTTGTACCAGAATGATACATTTTGCATTGTTTTAAAAAGAAAAAAATATAATATTACTATAAATACTTTTTTTGTCGAAAGATTACAAAAGACAAAAACATGTCCGGTCAGTCTCCCATTCCCTCTCCTTTCCTTCTCTTTCACCTCCCCCTTTTAACCTTTTTTCCATCTCTTTTAAAAAAAAAAAAATTCTTACTACTCTTATTCCATTTCTGTTCAGCTGAATTATATTTAACGATAATATTTGTTTTTAGTTTAGTTTTTTTTTGTTTGTTTTTTGTCCAATATAAAAAATATGATCTTATGCAATTTGTCATTTTTTTCCATTGTATTCTTTTATTTGTAATACTTATTTTTTTTAAATCAACCAAAATTATTGTACTTAGAAAAAAAAAAAGTCTGTCATCTTTGGTTTTTGTCTTAAGTAATGACAAGGTTATTTCTTTGTACAAAAGCCCACAGCAGAAATGTAAGAATTGTTTTGGTTCATATGATGTGTACAGATGTGAGAACGGAAGTAATTAAAAATGTAAAAAATACCCAAAAAAATTGGACACTTTGGTAATCAGAAGAAAACCAACTGGTCTTGGGAAAAAAAAGTTAAAAATAGATGTTTTTTTGCGGGTTAGGGTAGGGAACTGAACAGTGGGTTATGATTTACAGAGAGCAATCACTTTCTATTACATGCTCACTTACTATCACTCATTCACTGAGTATTATCATACCCTCATTATACCCTAACTACATTCCCCACTTAATTATCTAATCCCATTGGACCTTAAGGATGCCCTACTGTCATCATTCATGTTGGCAAATGACTTTTGCCTCAGCCATCCTATTAATCTAGTACTTCATTATACCTACTTATACATATACTCAGTTGTCACTTTAGCAGCTATTCTTTTGAACTAATCTACTTTAATTAATTTTCCCCGCGAACTACAGGATTATGGTTTTTTTTTCTGCAGGCGGTTGCTCCTCCATTGCCCCTGGGGGCCGTCGTTAATGTGGCTCCTTGTCAGCCATCCTGGTTGGGCCCTCCACCGGGCGGTGGGCGGGAGCAGCCCGGGCCCTCCGGACTATCTAGCGGTTCTACACAATATTGACTCCCTGGATCAGTGGTAATTACAATACCTCAGCAATTAATGTGATGTATGTTGACATGTGTCCTTTCATCCTTTTTGAAATTGTGCAACTATTGTTATTTTTTAGAAATCATGCCCCCTGAAGAGACCGAACCGGTCGAAACGCGTCGGGGCTTATCCTTGTACAGAATACGGAATTATGATATGTACTGTGATCTAATTATACTGTATCCAGAAATGTGACTTTTTTACAATTGTTATAACAACTAACCTTGACGCAATTGGGAATCCGAGACTCTCGGCAATAAACAGTGTTTTATATATTCAACATTTATTTAATTATACCATTGCTGCCTATAGGCCCACTGGGGAATCTTTCTCTTTCATGATTTACAGAGTACTAGCTATGCATGAGTGACAAATGGGCTTATCCTGGGTGTAACGGCAGGGGAGGTTCTGCATGATCCTTGTTTGATCACCCCCTTGTTTGGGGGGGCGGTATGCTGGGGGTTATAATTTATCATTTATAATTCATTATGGTGTTGGATGTTTTCTATACTTCCCAAAGCTTACTTGGATCAACTGAACTGTATGCCTGATTCTCTCGTCCTGGGGCTGTTGCCCGGGGTGGTGGTGGACTGAGTTTTGGGGTCATGGGAGGGAGGGGGGTGGTATGTAGTTAGGCAGTTACCTATGTTAGGTAGACTGTTGATGTTAAGACCATGTTGGTCATGAGAGACCTGGTGTTGTGCCATGGTCTTCTCCATTCTAAATGTTTGTGTGTATTTTTTGCAAACAATTTCAATAAAAATTATTTTTCCAAAAAAAAAAGATGTTTTTAAAATAAAAACAAAATTAAAGACTAGAAAAAAGTGGAACATTCTTTCTTTCTATGGGTGTACCTGTTAATCCAATGCTTTAAATGAAAGGGGGGACTTTTGTTTTCTCTTAATATTTGATGGATGTAGCAGGTTTTTACTCCTGAGTTTTGGCAGTATATTTGTCGGTGATGTTATATTCCTATAATCTTGCAAATTCATTAAATGAAGGAAACATTCCTCTGGAAATATGTTTTCCTTAATCCCCCTGCGCTTGTGTAGTGTTATAATTTAAAGTCAAAACAATGTATTTTATTACAAAGTGCAATGAGGCACGATTACTGCTATACGGTTGTAGCGTCTGAAGAATTTCAACTTTATTTTGGAAATACAAATGGAGACATAAAGGAAACTCAATCAGCAGTAAAGTTACTGTGTTGGTGAAAAAAGCCATTTTATGAACCCCCCCCCCCCCCCACAATATGAAGAAACAGACATAAATGATGCTGAAACTTAACCAGTGGTAAAGTTGGTTTGTTGTGAAAGAACAACCAACCTATGTAACCAATGTCACAAAATGGAGAAATAGACATTGTGGCTATGCAAAGAAATCACAAAAACTGTTTCTAGAAAACGAGGGAAAGGTTGTGTTTTTTTTGCTGCCCGTGTTTCGGTTGGAGAGATTTCCCTCCACGTTCTGTCCCTTCTAGATATCACACAGAATAGGAAGTGGGAATAAATCTTACTAAAGGGGGACAGTTCAATAGACTTTCACTGAGAGCCCTTCATTGGCTGCCAGTTAAAGACAGAATTGCTTTTAAAGCTCTCTGTCTTACGCATAGATGTGTCCATGGGAATGCCCCCCTTTACTTATGCGAAATAATAAAAGCTCATAACCCCAATCGCACTTTGCGATCCACTAATCAGAACCTGCTCCAGGTTCCGAAAGCCAACTTCAAGTCCAAAGGAGAAAGAAGATTCGCGATCCAAGGTCCTAGACTATGGAACGCTTTACCAACCAGCATTCGGTTGGAGGAGAACCACTTAGCATTCAGGAAAAAGGTCAAGACTTTTCTCTTTTGATATCAAAGGAGACAGGAACAACAAGCGCCCAGAGGCGATTCAGTTCGCATGTGCCGCGCTATATAAGTTTTCATTCATTCATTCATTCAGGGGTGTAAGACAGTACAGGTTATATAAGTGAATCTACCTACTGGAGACACAAACAGCAAAAATAACCCAGCAGACTGTAAATTATAATTCCATTGCGTCAAAAAGTCCAAAAAAGAATAAAAAAAAAAAAAATCCTAGTCCCACTCACAGCTTTTTGGATTCAAAGAACTGCCTCTGTTGCTGAGACCCTCCCACTGTGAGCTCCAATGTCTGGAATGGGGAGCTTTTAAGACACAAATGAAGGAGGATTTGGCTCAGGGAAGGTAAAGGATTTTTTTTTGGTTTACTTTATAAGTCCTGTGTATCACATACTGTCATAAAGGATTTTTTAGTTGTATTTTAAAGTGATTGTAACATATTTTTTCTTGTTTTTTTAAATAACAAACATGTTATACTCACCACCTCTGTGCAGTTGGTTTTGCACAGGGCAACCTGGATCTTCCTCTTCCCGGGTCCCTCTTCGCTGCTCCTGGGCCCTCCCTCCTGTCAAGTGCTCCTACAGTCAGCATCTTGCAATGGGGGGCACCAGAGCCAAGTCACAGCTCCGTGTGTCCATTCAGACACGGACCACCGACCCAGCCCTACCCTCTCTCTCCTGATTGGCTAACTGACTTTTATTGACAGCCACAGGAGCCAATGGCGCCCCTGCTGTGTCTCAGCCAATCAGGAGGAGAGTCCTGGATGGCTAAGACACCCATGAACATCGCTGTAGAGAGATGGGGCTCAGGTGATTAATTAGGGGGTGCTGGGGAAACTGCTACACACAGAAGTTGTTTGAATGCATGGTATACATTAGGATAAAAAGCTTCTGCCTTTACAACTTCTAAGCACTGGTGTTGGACGAAATGTGGCAGAGTGGGAGAGTCCAGGCAGAGCCATGATATGACCAATAAAGGTCAATAAAGCTGTTTGTAAATGCTGCAGGTGGGTGTGAATCAGTACACTTTTATCAAGTTATGTAATCTTCAAAGAACTGGAGTTATTTTCTTGACAGACACTTTTCAAGACAGATCTGATGAGGAAGGAACCCCTGGTTTTTGTCACAAAATGAATCAGAGCCTACAATAGTTTATCATAGTTATATAACAGAATTCTTACCTTCCACATCACAAGTGTAAGTATGGCTAGAACCAGTAATCCCAGCAATATGGCAAGTATGATAACCCACAGAGGTATGGCGAATGAGACATTAGGAGTGGCCCAAATCACAGATGTCTTTATCTAAATTAAACAAAAGAAAAAGTAAAATGTCATCGTCTATATATCTTTCATATCAGACAGACAGTCTGTTTCCACTTTCCCACACTTAACTTAAACAGAAACATTGGTGGAGTTTGTAAAAACCTCTACAAACATGTACTTCTTCTGCATATAGCTGTGATTTATACAAGATTTTGGAAGACCCTCAAAAACCCCAAACATGTAAAACGCACTTTTGTATCTTGATGAATGGAGATAAACCTCCCTAATGCTTAGAGAACAAGAATCTTTAAGCCTATGCACAGCTCTCTAGGAAATCATAAATCTTGTATATCTGATGGCTGAAAGGTTAAACATACATTTTAGTGCACTTCAATGAAGAATAAATTTACATTACCACAATGAGTTGAGCTGTCAGAGCTCTGAATCTATGCCAATAAAGTTAAGATGATGAGTGCTTGCCTTGGCTCAGTGGCAATATAGAATATGGATGGTTCATTGTTTTTAAACAAAAGGAATGTATACAGATGGTATAAATGTTTACACCTTGAAAAGTGAATACCATGGTGACTATGATCCACATAAATTACAAGCTCAGACTTAACTCTTGTGTAGTCAAGTGGATATGCAGTTGGCTAAAGGATAGATACCAGAGTGTGGTTGTAAAAGGCGTTCATTCAGAACAGAGACCAGTCACCATTGTCGTACCACAATGCTCTGTACCAGTTCTCTTTTCATCTGTATGTAAGTGATATAACTAAAGATTTGGTGGGTAAGGTATACATTTTTGCTGATGACACAAAGGTATGCAAAAGGGTTGATATCCCTGGAGGTGTTTATTACATGGAACATGATTCGGCATTGCTGGATAATCGGACAAAGCAGTGGAAACTTCAGTTCAATGCTTTTAACCTCCCTGGCGGTATAATTATTTCTGATTTTAGTTGCTGAAAGCAGTACAATTATTTTGCATTGAAATTTGGCATTTTATATTGTAGGCCTGTAATTCTTAGGAATAACTTAAATCTTACCAAACAGAAATCTAGTAGACATCCTGGGTATAATAAAGTTTGAAAAACAAAATCATAAATTATAATATAAATTATAAAATTATAATATAAAAATAACCAAAAATGTCAAAAGGTTTGAGGGATAAAACATATCAGGAAAAATTGCATGGAACTTAATATGTACAGTATGGATGAAAGAACGGAAAGGGGAGACATGATTGAAACCTTCAAATACTGTACATTAAAGGGGTTGTAAAGGTTTGTTTTTTATTTTCTAAATAGGTTCCTTTAAGCTAGTGCATTGTTGGTTCACTTAGCTTTTCCTTCTAAATGTTTTTTTCTTTGTTTGAATTTCTCACTTTTTGTTCCTCCTCAGAAGCTTGCCCCCATCACCTGAGCCGTTCTGGCTGGTGGTTAGTCAGCATGCTCGCCCTCTCTCTTGGGACTACATCCCTGCGGGGAGATGCTGTGAACTTTCACAACCCCCATAGAGATTTGGTCCCAAGGGAGGGGGCGAGCACGCTGACTAACCCCCAACCAGAACGGCTCGGGTGATGAGGGCAAGCTTACTGAGGAGGAACAGGGAGTGAGGAATTCAGACAAAGAAAAAAAACATTTTGTGACCACACACAGGACATTATTATTTTTATCCTTTGCTGTTATGTCATGTTACGATTTGAGATGCTTTGATAATGTGAAAATGATAAGCGTGTCTTTCTCCATCTCTTAATTATAATCATGATGATAAAACAGGTTCAATTCTCTAGCAGAAGCAGCTGACAGCACTGATATATGCGTGTCAGCTGCTCAAAACTGTTTGTTCACCATATGGTAATATCATGTGCATGGCCAGGTGGCAGGTAAATCGCTCAAGCAAGATAGCATGAACTTCTAGGTCTCTCTACATGAGAAAACATCTAGTGTACCATAAAATGGGAATGTTAAAAGAGAAAGCAGCCAGAGGAAAATAGTTCACCTTTCCCTGGACACTAGCAGGTCTCGGCCCTTCCTCTGTGGAAGGAAGTCTTGACTTCCCCTGACAATGGGCTGGTCATAAATTGTGAGCTATGAACCCTCCTGCTCATACAGGGCAAACCATATGTTCTGTTATTTCATCAGCAGGATTAGTGATCATAGTATGCAAACATGCAGACCATATAGAAAATAAGGCCCTCTAAGAACATCCAAAAGGCAGGGTGCCACATGGCCAGAAGAGTTAGATGTTTTAGTATGGATATGCTTTTGTGCACATTATAAAAAGAGAAGTCTGTCTTTCTTTTTTTATTACCTATTCATACTTACCTCTGTGAATGCAGCATCCGACCGATGCTGCAGTTTTACCCCGGCGTCTCTGTACTGAGAACCGAGCCAACGAACACCGCCGATGGCTCGGGTTCTCACTCCTCCTAAAGCAGAGCAATGCTGACTGTCAGTCAGCTTAGCTTCTGCTCTACTTCTCAGTGCCCATTGGAGGGCTGAGCAGTGGAGGGGCGGAAGAAGCTGTCTCATCGGCTCAGTAGCTCGCTGAGACGTTGAGACTGCCATCAATCAGGGCAGCTGGCGGATCCAGACTTGGAAGTCAGGATGACGCACTGCCCTGGCAGTGACGTCAACGGAGAGCGGATTGATGTCACTGCCGTCAGAAATTCAGGCAAAGAAAAAAACATTTAGAAGGAAAAGATAAGTGAACCAACAATGATGTAGCTTAAAGGAACCTATTTAGGAGAGCGGATTTTTAGACCACTTTCCACAGAAAATGGGTCACAGGAGTGCAAAACTAATTGCACGCCTGTGTCCCAGAGGAGAAGCCCAGTCTAAAAAGCTCTTCTCCTTTAAGTATTACATGCTATAACATATGTCTACCCTTTAACCACTTAAGGACCTTAGGTGTTTTTCAGATTTGGTGTTTACAAGACTAAAACGTTTTTTTTCTGCTAGAAAATTACTTAAAACCCCCAAACATTATATATATATATATATTTTTCTAACACCCTAGAGAATAAAATAGTGGTCATTGCAATACTTTTTGTCACACCGTATTTGTGCAGCGGTCTTACAAGTGCGGCGGTCTTACAAGCGCACTTTTTTTGGAAAAAAAAAACACTTTTTTTAATAAAAAAATAAGACAACAATAAATTTGGCCCATTTTTTTTATATATTGTGAAAGGTAATGTTACGCCGAGTAAAATGATACCCAACATGTCACGCTTAAAAATTGCGCCCGCTCGTGGCATGGCGTCAAACTTTTACCCCTAAAAATCTCGATAGGCGGCGTTTAAAAAATTCTACAGGTTGCAATTTTTGAGTTACAGAGGAGGTCTAGAATTATTGCTCCCGCTCTAACGATCGCGGCGATACCTCACTTGTGTGGTTTAAACAGCGTTTTCATATGCGGGCGCTACTCGCGTATGCGTTCGCTTCTATGCGCGAGCTCGTCGGGACGGGGCGCTTTAAAACATTTTTTTTTTGTTTCCTTATTTTGTTTGATTTATTTTATTATTTTTTACACTGGAAAAAAAAATGTATCACTTTTATTCCTATTACAAGGAATGTAAACATCCCTTGTAATAGAAAAAAAGCATGACAGGTCCTCTTAAATATGAGATCTGGGGTCAAAAAAACCTCAGATCTCATATTTAGACTTAAAAAAGAAAAAAAGAAAAAAAATGTAATTTGAAAAAAAGGTAAACAAAAAAAATGTTTCTTTAGGACGCTGGGCGGGACTGACGCTTTGACGTCACTTCCGCCCAGCAGAGCTATGGGGACGGGTGAGGGACATTTTTCCCTCACTCGCATCCCCCGTCAGCTGCCAAACGGCCGCCGCTACCGACGGCAACAGTAAGCGGCGGAGGGCGGCGGAGGGCGGAGGAGAGCGGTGGGAGGGGGTGCCCCTCTCCCGCCACGATAACGGCGATCTCGCGGCGAATCCGCCTCGGAGACTGCGCACTAAAGATGGATACCTCGGTTGTGGCGGCAGCTGCTGCCGTTACCGAGATATACATCTTTAAAATTAGGACGTATACATACAGTGCAGGGTCCACAAGCAGTTAAGTAGCCTAAGTTGTCAACAGTAAAGGTGGGCCTGACACTGGCCCTACTGCTTTGCTGACTTCCTGAACTTTCCATTGGACTTCAATCTTCTTCTCTCTCAATAATGACCCCATAAACCTTGTGGGATTATTGGGGTGTTGCATATCAAAATTCAAAACCCACAAAGCTTAATGGAGTTGTAAAGTAAAAAATGTTTTCACCTTAATGCAATTTATGCATTAAGGTGAAAAAACATCTGATTCTGCCGCCCCCCCCCGAGCCCCTGTTATACTTACCTGACCAGTTTCAGCAGACATGTCCGATCGTGTGTACGGCCTAGCGGACAGGTTTCCAGCAGACAAAAGTTTCCAAGCATGCTTTAAAACTTATCTGCTGGAAAACTATCCGTCGGACATGTCCGATAGTTAGTATGCCCAACCATCAGACCGAAATCCTGCGCATGCGTTGAATTGATTGACGCATGCGTGGAAGCATTGAACTTCCTGGTTTAAGCACGTTGCCACGTCACCGTCACCGCTACGTCACCGCGTTCTCTGTCCGCAGGGATTTTGGTCTGATGGTGTGTACACACATCAGACCAAAATATCCCTGGAGACATGTCCGATGAAAACGGTCCGTCGGACCTGTCTCATCGGACATGTCTCTCGTGTGTACGCGGCCTTAGTGTCTTACAATCACTCATGCAAAGTAGTTTTCAACCAATTCTACTTGACTAAAGCGCATATGCTGTTTTATCCTGTAATCACCCTGTAGCATATAAAGATTTGTGCATTTGGATGTTTCAGTTTGCTGGCTGGCTATCTTCGTTACTAAGTACAGTAGGGACCAGGGGAATGGGTAGGTTGTCCGATGTTAGTTCACCTTTACATTTTTTCTGTGAAGATGAATACTTTAATAGCATTGTAAAATGTACAGTTTGAGGCCATGTTTAGGCATATTACGGTGGAGCGGCTCCCAGTATTACTATAGTTATTGATTTTATTATAGGTACTTATATAGTGCTGTCAACTTACGCAGCTCTTTACATATATATTGTACATTCATATCAGTCCCTGCCCTCAAGGAGTTTACAATTCTAAGGCCTCAACTCACATTTAATACATACATATTTTAGGGCCAATTTAGACAGGAGCCAATTAACCTACCAGCATGTCTTTGGAGTATGGGAGGAAACCAATGCATGAGAGAACATGTTAACTCCAGGAAGGTGGTGCCATGGTTGGGATTTCAACCAACAGTCCTAGTGCTACTAGGTGGAAGTGCTAACCACTTGGCACTGTGCTAAACACAAAAACGATATCTTGTGCATAGAGGTAATTACTTTTTTACTGTAAAATAGAAAAGCTGAACAGTTGTCAAATAAATGTAAAAAAAAAAATAATAATTAAAAAAACTAAAAAAATTCTAAAACAAAAACAAACAGCTATTATAAAATCACTGGTAGATCTACATATGCCAACCCTGGGGAGCTTTAGAGTAGTTTTAACCAATTACAGATATTTTCTGGCTTGTTTCCAGTCATAAGTTTAAACGATAATTTACTTATACAATATTTTAAAGCTGCAGTGGTGATTATATAAAAAAACAAATAAGATGATGAGCCTGTTCAATTATACACCTGGACACTTAAGAAAACTCAGCCTTTGCTCATAAAAGTCCTCATTGTGCGCCATTGAACGGAGGCTAGAAAATTCAGCGGTAAACAGCTTAAGGCTACAAAAGAGCTTTCTATTATAAACAAGATTCGGAAAATATTTATTTTAGAGTTTAAATACGGCACATGCCAAATGTCACATATCCCAGAACCGGCTCCTAATTTTTCCATTCCATTGTAAACTTCTACGCCAAAGGTCCAAGAACCGCTTCACTACGTTAAATACTGTAAACAGATGTCATGAATATTAATTGCCAAGAACTCTGTCTTTCTGTTTTTCTAACAATTATTTCCAACAACTTCATCCTAAATCATTATTGCTGTTATTACAAGTCTTTGCTCACTCGTCCAGCAGGGAAGGTTTTTAACTGAGCTTGAAACAGTGCAGTTTATGAGTAGAAACATAATGGGGGTATAAAACATAAAATGCACAGTGGTTTTACAGTCTGAGGAAATGTCCTGAGTGAACAGTGCACCAGTTTAACAGATTTGCTCAATTTTTAAGCACATGGAGTGTTGAACAATTGCAGGAAGCATAGTAAAATGCAGAGGCAGCATTTAATGGCCTTCTCAGATCCTAACACTGAAATACTCTTGATAACTCCCAACTTATGTCCCAAATGCTGTTGGATTTTACATTTGATTATTGCCAGCGGTTTTTATAGCTGCTAGCAGTAATCACTGTGTTCTCCCAGCGGGGACGGCTTCCTCTGCCGGGAGAACACAATAGCTCCGTAGGAGGGATTGCCCCATAAGCACTGTCTGTGTTGATGGGGGAATCAAACAATTTTCTTTCCTGCAACCTTTGGTCACTCTATCTATGGCGCTTTAGGGGAGACAAAGTAGGAAGGCAAAGAACACACCTCTGCTGCATTCTCTAATATGCAGACCAAGTAGAAATAATACATAAAAATTATTGGTTAAACCCACACTTTTTTTCAACACTACTTTTAATTTTTACTGGATTTCCAAAATGAAAATGTGATAATTTAGAGGTTGGATACAAGCAAGATCATATTCTGTAAGTAGGCAGAGTCACAGAGGGTAGGCAGTAGCAAGAACACAGGATTAGGAAGCCTAAGCAGTGACTCCCAGTATCCGATCCTTCTAAGGCACTCTCTCAAAACACTTTACAACTTAAAGGAGTTGTAAAGGAACAAAAATAGACTATGGATAAAAGCCCGGAGGACCCCCAGCTACCCACAGGTGGTAAATGTGGCTGTTTCCCTACATGAGAAACTGTATTTAACAAATAGGATTAAAAATAAATAAAAAATATGGTGCAACTTTATCTTTTTGATGCAGAACTACTGCCTTAATTAGGATTTGGATTTGGGGTGCAAAGAAAACAGATAATGAGTTCAGTCCAAAAAAGCGAAGCAGACATTTCTAGAGCACACAAATGTTGTACTCAGTTCATGGGCCTCCATCTAAAGCCAGATCAATTTTGGGGGATTTGCTAAAAAAAAAAAAACATAAAAAAAAACATTGACATTTGCCACCTTATTTATACTACTCATTTATACAGCACTGTATAAATTTTCTTTCTTGAAGAATATTAAAGGATAACGGAAGTAATAAAAACATGCCACCTTAGGTTGTATTACGTCTACCCAAGTATTGACCTTGTTAGAAGAGATCAATGGGATACTCGTCTCTCCAATAACTTACCAGAGAGTGACCCAGCTCATTGATCTCTACTGCTGGTACATGCATGTCTACTTATATAATTAAAAACCTTACTACAACTGTGTTTAGTACTTACTGCTATGCTGGCTGCTGGAAGTTTTGCTGGCTGAATGTTGTACGGCATCTTCTTGACTTCAAATGATACATTTGCTATCATCGCGTAATGATCATTCTTCCTCTGCAATGGAAATATATTGAATTACTAAAGTTATATTTCAGTATTAAAGTGAAAGTCTGTGGTATTTTCAGTATCTCCATCATATGAACAATTATTGCAATGTTTAGCTCAAGCAGGTCTAAATCCAATCACTTAAATCTCATAAGCTTCAGCATGGTAATGTTATGCAACTGCCTGCAGAGACCGGGTTTGGGAAAGAGAGAAAAAGAGAATTGCTGGATCTGGAACCTGATGATCACCAAACTTTGGGACATGACCAGTTGCCTGTCAGGAAGTGGTGAGCTGAACTACATGTCATTAATGCCCATTACACACTGCTAGTCCAAATAGAGACTTCTCCTACTTAGCAGTCCAACCTACCATTTTGTACTTATTAATACTTTTAAAGGGACAGTGCATCATCAAAATAGGGCCCCAACGAAAGCCAGCCAACATTAATTACTAGGCGCCAGATACTGTACTTTCTACCATTTTCAGTGGTACCCTTACACTAGAAAGCATACACCTGCCCTCTATTGGAGCTAAATGCACAAGGTGTACACCATGGCACTTTCATGTAGCTGAAGCTTCATACAGTATTACTGCACATCTAGCAGGCATGAAAGCAGCTGACTCGGCGTATTAGACGACCCCTGCTTTTTGGCCATTTTTTTTAAATGTAAAAGATAGTCTTATACGCCAGAAAATACAGTACTTTATTTCAAGAAGAACCATCTGAAGACATAACCCTGGTGGAAATTTTGTGAATTCTAAGTCTCTTGATGGCTTCCACAGTCAGAATGTGAATGACAATACCAGACCAGAGAAGATGGTGTTCTACAGCACTTCTAGAATTCCCTTGAGTCTCAAGACGTTAGACTGAGCCATAAAAAGAAGCGCAGGTCCCCTGGATGATGGAGCTTTTAGTAATGTGAGAGATAAGTGGACCTGAGCCAGATGTGGAGAGAAAATGCAAGTCGACATTTTTTCTTCTCTTCACTTGGGGGAATAGTTCTGAAATATAGAGACTCCTAAGGCCTTGTGTATAACATTTACTTCCAATTAAAGTAAAATACTACAGGGCTCTGACAGAACCGAATAATTTATGGCTTTTCTTCCTGAAATAATTCCTTGCAGACTTTGTATCACACGCACAGACGGCTTTTGTTTCTACGATTTTGTTCTATATATAGCAGTCCAGAGAGATGTTAGCTGCTCTTTTTATCACAAAATATTTTTTTTCCCTTTGTTTTTTCTAGCTGTACTAGAGCAACTAGTATCTGAACTACAGGAAGATATAAGACTCAAATTGCAGCTCTGTAAGTATTAATAAATTAACCACTTCCATAGCAGGCATTTTCACCCCTTCCTGCCCAGACCAATTTTTCGTTTTCAGTGCTGTTGCACTTTGAATGACAATTGCGCGGTCATGCAACACATGCAATTTGTATGTTCCCCCCCCCCCCCCCCACAAATAGAGCTTTCGTTTGGTGGTATTTGATCGTCTCTGAGGTTTTTATTTTTTGCGCTATAAACAAAAGAAGAACGACAATTTAAAAAAAACTTTTGATTTAATAAATATCAAAATAAAAAAATAAAAATGTTCTCAGTTTAGACCGATACGTATTCTTCTACATATTTTTGGTAAAAAAAAAAAAAAAAAAATCGCAATAAGCATATATTGATTGGTTTGCGCAAAAGTTATAGTGTCTACAAAATAGGGGATAGATTTATGGCATTTTTTTTTTTACTAGTAATGGCTGCGATCTGCGATTTTTATTGTGACCCTGACATTGCGGCGAACATATCGGACACTTTTGACACGTTTTTGGGACCATTCACATTTATACAGCGATTAGTGCTATAAAACTGCATTGATTACTGTGTAAATGTGACTGGCAGGGAAGGGATTAACACTAGGGGATGCTGAGAGTGATTCTTACTGTATGCTGAGAGTGATTCTTACTGTAGGGGGAGGGGACTCACAAGGGGAGGAGACCGATGTGTGTTCCTCTGTACTGGGAACACACATCGATCTTCTCGCCTCTGACAGGAGGTGAATCTGTGTGTTTACACACACAGATCCACACTTCTGCCGTGATCGCTGGCAATGGCAGGTCCCCGGTGCACATCACGGCCGCTGGGCACATGCATCGGGCCCATATTCCTCTCATTGACACTTGTCGGGAGACTCCATTCCTTTCACTGACACCTCCACTGACACCAATATTGGGGCACTATTCCCCAAACTACTACCAATGATGGGACACCCACAATAGGGCATTTTTTTTACTTCCACTGACACCAATGATGGGCCACTATTGCTCCAACTAATACCAATGAAGGGACATTATTGCTCCAACTAATACCAATGATGGGACATTACTCCTCCAACTAATACCAATGACGGGGGCACAATTCCTCCTTCTACTGACTAAAAGGCGCCATTTAATTATTTTTTCTCCCACTGGCCACTCTGGCCCCACTAAAGTCTAAAGGACAGTAAACTAGGGTGACCAGACATCCCCAAGTTTCAGGGGACAGTCCCCTGATTGAAGTCTGTCCCTGGTTTTGTCCCCAGATTGGATTTAATAGGGGCAGGGGCAATTTCAAAGACAATCAGTGCAGAATTAAAATAAAAAAAATTGAATTACACCCCCCCGCTCCGCCGTGCCTAGTACCATAAGGGGGGTTATATTTTTCCCATTATCTGTGCCCCTTTCTGATGATCATGTGCTGGTCGGAGAGGAGGGAATATTTCTTCATTTTCGGGCGCAATGCCCGTTCAGCTTCGCTCGAATGTTCTTCTGCCAAATCCTGGCCAGCCACCTGCCTATCTCCTTGCCTTCCCTGGCGGAGTGATCTTCCTCCGCTCCCCATCCAGTAGTAGCCGGGGGCCCGAAGAGTGAGACTTGAGAGACAGAGACAGAGAGTCGCTGATTGTTGCCATTACTAGTAAAGAAAAAAAATATGTCCCTGGATTTAATTTTAAAAATCTGGTCACCTTACAGTAAACTGGCCCTTTGTTTGGAAAGTTTGGAGACCCTTGCTTTAAAGCAAAATGATTTACACCATTGCATTTTGCAAACGTACGCAAAATGACAGGGCTTATTGTTCTTTGTTAACAAGCAGCAACAAGTTTTTTATGCAAACACAACTAAACACACCGTTAAAAAATCTTGACACTCATAAAAGGGTGCATTAGCTACTTTGCCACATTTGTCGCACGTATGGCGGCCCATTGAAATGAATGGGCTGCCCCATGTGTGTAGTGCGACAACATGCACATATATGTGATGCCTTACATTGTCTGTCATAATGTGAATTGAGGTTTCAACCTCTCCTTAGTGCATCCCTCTTTTCACTGGAGTTTTAATACCGGGTGTATTACAAAGTGGTAGTTTTGTTACTTTTGAACATAATATAAACATAATATAAACTCAGTTCACTCAATTTAAATCATGTAAAAGGTGATTTGTGATTGGTTGTTGTGATTTACTGCGCTTTGCACATAATCATCCCTCTTTGTCTTGCTGAACTCGTTTTTTAAGCTGTGAGGTGCACACGTTTCCTTTATAATTGAGTGTAAAGGTGTTCTGTAAAGGTTTCTGGCACTTAGACAAGTGTTCTGTAAGGACGGATATGTACAGTTCAGATCTGTTTTTTCATCTAATCCAAAAATGAATCATCTGATTAATACTTTGTACTTTGATATCTGCCCAGCAGCAGCTAGTCTTGGACACCAGACAATGCAAGCAATCATTACGTCTTCGTAGTTAATCCAGCTCCAAAAATAACTTGGCTACCGTCAAGAAGAAAAGTCGGAACTGGACATTTAATGGGTTATCTGTTAATGCTGAGATCACAGTATAATGTATTTATAAAAACCAGACCATTAGTGGACTATTGTCTCCAGCAATTGTATTTCTGGAAAGGGGAAACCAGGTTTGTTTCAAAAACATTTTAACTTTTTTTCTGCTTGCTTCCATAACTAGATTGACTGATAACCCTCTATGTCAGGGTTATCCAAACTTTTTTCAAAGAGGGCCAGATTTGATGAAGTGAAAATGCGTAAGGGCCAACCATTTTGCTGACATTCTTTGAACCAATAAAATTTGGTCTAAGTGTGTTTGCCCGAGCACTAATACACTGCGCAACATGAATTCTCTTGCCTTTGTGGCTGTGTGAGGTGAAGAGATGAGCTTGGGCGTGTTTTTTTGGATATATCGTATTTATCGGCATATAACACACACCTTCACTTTAGGCGGGAAGTTTCAGGGGAAATAAAAAAAAAAAAAAAACTGTGAAGCAAAATAAGGGTCATTGCCCATCGATGCAGCCCAATCAGTGGCATGAATGCAGCCTTGCCATTGCCATGAATGCAGCCTCACCATTGCCATGAATGCAGCCTCTCCATTGCCATGAATGCAGCCTCTCCATTGCCATGAATGCAGCCTCTCCATTGCCATGAATGCAGCATTGCCATTGCAGCCTCACCATTGCCATGAATGCAGCCTCTCCATTGCCATGAATGCAGCCTCTCCATTGCCATGAATGCAGCCTCTCCATTGCCATGAATGCAGCCCCTCCATTGCCATGAATGCAGCCTGATCGTTGCCCATCTGCAGCCTCGGAGGGGGGGGGGGTGGCGGGATGAATGCCAACAGATTACATACAGGAGAATCTCCTGTTTACAAAGCAGCCTCTTTAATACAATGTCCAGCCTCCTATGATAGACAGAGGAGTGGTCCAATGGCAGCCCAGGAGACGAGACTTCCTATTACAGATGCCGCAGAGTAAACAGGAGATTCTCCTGTATGTAATTTGACAGCACTCGTTCCTCGCCCCTCCCTGACCCCTCCGAGGCAGCACCGATAAATACAGTATATATCCAAATTACCAGGGGGGCCACACTAAACTGGAACGGGGGCTGCAATTGGCCCCCGGGTCGGACTTTGGACATGCCTGCGCTATGTGATAGTAGAGATGCTCTTTATGAAGACATTAGGGAGCTATTAGACTTCTGATGTTACCTCCTCCCATTAGTACAGACAAATCAAGGGCAAGGAGCACTAATAGTCAGGATAGTCAGGGTATTAGTTGGCTAATACCAGCCAGACTGAGAATGGCAATGGTTGTTTTGTCCTCCAATCTGCAGCCCATTGGCCATTCTGGACACTTTGGTGTGGTTCTGGGCTTACAGAGGAGCAAGATAAGACAGGGAAGGAGGGGGCCCACCATTGCCATTGCACCAACAAATTGGGCAGCATGAAGAAGGGATCAGACAGCTAAATCGCCACCAGGATCACTGCAATACTAAAAAGGGCATGATTAAAAGAAAACAATCCCAGGGTCATGGGTTTGTTTTCATCCTTTTGCTGCCTTGCTGTAACACACAAAAAAAATAAAAAATGAGCCCCTTTCACACATTCACCATTTGGTCTGTTCAGCAATGGCTCCACGAACATATCCCCTGCTAATGCTGAAATGCACCCCACTGGGTTGAACTCATAATGTGTACCTTGCTTAAAGTGAGTGTAAAGTCAATTTTTTTTACAAATAAAAAAAACAAAGATGTTATACTTACCTCCTCTGTGCAGTGGATTTGCACAGAGCAGCCCAGATCTTCCCTTCTCTGGTCCATCCTTGGCTTTGCTGGCCTCTGCCTCCTGTTGGGTGCCTCCACAGCAAGCAGCTTGCTAGGAGGGCACCCGAGCCGAGTCACAGCTCTATGTGTCCATTCAGACACGAAACTGAGACCTGGCCCCACCCCTTTTCAATTCTCATTGGCTGACTGACTTTGATTGACAGCAGTGGGAACCAATGGCACCATGCTGCTGTCTAAGCCAATGAGGAGGGGAGTTCCGAACGGCCGAGACATTCGCAAAAAAAAAAGAAAAAGAGAGCTGTGTGTACACAAACAGCTTGTCATATTGCAAGAAAGCAACACATAAATTCAGATTTTGAAAATCACAGGGGCTAAGATTTAGACTATGGCAAGAGTAGGCGAAAATCATTCTTTCATGGAGAGTTTTCCTTTAACTTACCTGTAAAAATGTCTCTGCCCAGAGCCTGGATTTGATCTTTATAAGGGCGCGCTCACCGCCATTTAAACGCCACACATTACAGGAGATTGTTAAACATTTCACATTCGTGCAGTTCTGTTAAAAGAGTAAACAATGAATACATATTTATTACATTTAAACTAATTAGTACATTGAGATTATTTATTTCAAGGAAATTGATAATAGTTGTGGGTTAGGTTTCTTTTCTTTTCTTTTTATATATAAAATTTTAAACTGATGTTTTATACTTCTTTTACTATGTATATAAAAATATATATATTTTTTTTATATATATTTTTTCAAAGTATTAAAGGAGTTGTAAAGGAATTTTTTATTTTTTTTGCTGAAATGACTGTTTACAGGGTATAGAGACATAATAGTTAACTGATTCCTTTTAAAAATGATTAAAAATAGATAAAAAATCAATCATATAATGTGCCTGCAGTTTCAGTTTAGTTTTTTTTTTTCTAGTTTCATGCTTCTGTTAAGTACAGAGACACAGAGCCAATACAGGGCAGTGTTTGTTTTTAAAATGAAACTGATTGGTTCTGAGGGGTTTTAGACACACAGTAATCACACCGTCTTGATTAGAGACCACAGAGAGAAGCTCCCATGACTTTTTTCATCAGGAAACAGACAACGAGGAAGTGTGCAGAGCAGAGAAGAATTACAGCAACATCATAGCAAAAACAAACAATAAGGACATGAAACCAGGACTGCAGTAAGGTAAAGGAAGCTATTTTGCTAAAAAAAAAAAAATTCCTTTAGGGACCCTTTAAGTGCCCAAACACACCAGAATACAGTGGGGTTAATTTACTAAAGGCAAATAGACTATCCACTTCACAGAATACAGTTGCACTCTGCAAGAGCAGTTTCTCCATAGCTTAGTAAATGATCAGAAGCTCTGTTGACTTCTTCCATCATCTGATCATATGCCAGCAAAAGTGCCTTTTTTTCCTTGCACGTGATTGGGTATTGTTTACAATGTAAAGCTTTACCTCACTTAGTAAGCTCTGGGAGCAACTGCACTTGCAGAGTGCAACTACACTTTACAAAGTGCACAAGCTATTTGTGACACTATAGCATTTATTTACTAAAGACAATCAATGCATTCTTGAGCACTGTAGAGCATTGTGGAGTGTTGCAGTAGGCAGCTCACCAAAAATGAATGGATTGTAATGCACCTCAATGCATGTAAAAATAGATCTTGCTGCAGGTGCATTCTGGGCATGGGTCGGTTGGCATTCAAAACAAATGGCATGCACGCTGACGCATGCACAGTGCATTGCCATGGCTTGTGGTGACACACACACTCTACTGTGAATTACTGCAATGTAATGCAATAGCATGAGCAAACCCTAGTACAGCATACCTCCCAATTTTTTAAGATGGGAATGAGGGACACCTATCAGCAAAGGTATGTAGGCATAGGACACACCCCTTGCCACGCCCCCTTAAAGGAGAATTGTACAAAAGAACAAGATTGGTTAAACCCACAAGTGCTTTTTTTTACCACTACCATTCCTTTATATTGGCGTTTGGAATTTACAAATGCAACAATTTAGAAATCAGATGAAAGGTTTAGCGCTGGAAAACACCTTTTGATAGATAAAACATGCATTTTATAAACATCTATATAGATCAGACCAAAATGAGGGACAAATGAGGAGAAATGAGGGACAGAGGGACTTTGTTCCAAATCAGGGACTGTCCCTCCAAATCAGTTGGGAGCTATGCGTTCAGTGCAGGGCTAGCCCATGAGTCAGGATTGTAGAGGGTGCAAAAAAGGAACCGAATGAATATTCTGCAAATAGTAGACAAATCTACATCAAATGGACTGGACTTAAAGGGGTTGTAAAGGTTAGTTTATTATTTTCTAAAAAGGTTCCTTTAAGCTAGTGCATTGTTGGTTTACTTACCTTTTTCTTTGATTTCCCTTCTAAATGTTTTTTTTTCTTTTCTCACTTCCTGTTTCTCCTCAGTAAGCTTGCCCCCATCATCTGTCTGGGGGTTAGTCAGCCAGAACAGCTTACTGAGGAAGAACAGGAAGTGAGAAATTCAGACAAAGAAAACAAAAATTTAGAAGGGAAATGGAAGTAAAAGGTAAGTGAACCAGCAATGGACTAGCTTAAAGGAACCTGTTTAGAAAATAAAAAAAAAACTTTAAGATGTCAGCAAACAACTGCTTTATACACACAGCCTATGGACTGAATCCACCACTTGAAGTGACATTCTGCCTAAAATTTTTATTTTTTCTTATTTCTAGGTGGAACCCGGTGGGTTGAGTCAATAGGTGTGCGCAGCCTATTGCATTAGGGTGTTCACCCCAAAGCCTAAACACACACTTCCGATTGCTCATTGTGTTCATTCAGAGAGGGAAGAGGCCGATAAATGACATATTTACTGGCCCCTTCCCCACTCCTAAAACATCCCAGCAGCAACAGCCGATAGGAGAGGAGGGAAGTTGGCAGTGCTGTGGGGGGTAAAGATGGGAGCCAGGGCAGTAGAGGGAAGTAGAGGGAATCTGTGATGCGTGCGCACAGGGTGCGGCAGGTGTGCCCAGGTGTGATGCACAGTGCTGGGCACACCTGGCGCATGCCTATGGCTGAGTCAAGATCTGAGAGAGCCAGGGCACGTCTCAGAAGTCAGGAAAAAAGTAGACTCTTGCTGCCGGAGTGTACAGACTCTCGTTTCAAAAGAACCGCGGTTCTCTTGAAAGGAAAGAACGCGGTAACGCGTATGACAAGCATGCCGTGGAAAGCTACCGCGCATGCGTCAAAGTCATTTCGAGCATGCGCGGGTTTCCACAGCGAAAGGTAAGTATACACACTCTCTCAACAAAAAAGATTCTGGCCAGATTTCCAGAGGAGAAACCTGAATGCCTCGTACACACGAACGGGAATCTCGGCAAGAAGCAGTTTTCTTGCTGTTTTTTGTTGAGAAACCCGTGTGTACGAGGCCTTACAGGAATAGAGTGGGGACCCCCTTTAATGATCACAACAGATGTGTAGACCCAGAAACTCATAAAAGATCTCATCAAGAGAGTCCCCAAGAGATACAAAAACATGTCAGTTAGTTTAAAGCTAAAAACCAGATAAAAGACACAAATCAGTGAAATTCTTATGTGCTAACGAGTAGACATGTGCAGACTGGAATATTTTGTTTCGTTTTTTCGTTTTCGTTTGGAAAATAAATTTATTTAGTTACTCCCGAAAATCGTTTTGATATATTTCGTTTTTCGTTGGGGAATAGCTTTCGTCCGAAAATCCAATAATACTTGGTTTCTGTCGAATGGTCAAAAGAATATTCGACGGAACGTCGAATCTTTACGTCGAATTGTACATTTCCGTTCTAATATTCCGCCTACAAGAATTCTAATGTTGTATGACTATTAATAATGTCGAGTCTATTTTCTCATATATCGAAATCTAATCTCTGTAATGTGGAATCTATTATTTCTATAGTGTCAAATCTTTTCTCTATAATGTCGAATCTTTTCCCTATACTGTGGAATCTTTTCCCTATAATGTCGAATCTTTTCCCTATACTGTCGAATCTTTTCCCTATACTGTCGAATCTTTTCCCTATACTGTCGAATCTTTTCCCTATAATGTCGAATCTCTCTATATCGAATTTTTACCGCAACAAAAGCGAAAATAAAGCATTTTTTATGTTGGATATTTCGGTTTTCGTTTCTTGCGCTTTCGTTATTGTTTGTTAAAACGATAATGAAAAAAACAGATTTTCGGACAAAAATGCATTCTAACGAAAACTAATGCACATGTCTACTAACGAGGAGCATGCTAATGAGGAGGAAGGGAGCAGAAGGATGAGCTCATCAGTCTACTGCTTCTCTTTTTGTAATCCTGTTAAAATCTTGGGTCCAGACATGACCTGCAATGTTACCTAAATATAGTAGAGAAAAATCAGGTCACCTCTCCTGCCAGATAGGCCTTTTCTGCGTGGCAGAACTGTTTAGATCTCAGGATGGGATGGACAGAAATGCAAATAAAAGTAGTGTTTCACTATCATCACCAAATATATAAAATAGTTCCCTTCAAAATGTAGCATCACCCTAGAACCCCAGCTTTGTGTCCGATGGACCGTTTTCATCGGATGAACCGATCGTGTGTGGGCCCCATCAGTTTTTTTCCCCATCGGGAAAACCGATAAAACAAAAACAATCGTCTGTGGGCAAGTCCATCGGTTAAAAATCCATGCATGCTCAGAATCAAGTCAACGCATGCTCGGAAGCATTGAACTTAATTTTTCTCAGCACGTCGTTGTGTTTTACGTCACCGCGTATTGACACAAACAGTTTTTAAAAGATGGTGTGTAGGCAAGACTGATGAAAGTCAGCTTCATCGGATATCTGATGAAAAAATCCATCGGTCCGTTTTCATCGGATGAACCGATCGTGTGTACGTGGCACGATTGATTGTGGTCAGTGGTGAACAGGTCATCCAGCAAAACCACTGTCCCTCCTTTAGTCACCGCATGAGCGGCATTAACAAGCTGCTGAACAAAGCTCAAATTTGGAGCATCATGACCGTTTATACACATCCTTCCACAAAACATTCTTGCATGATATTCTAGCACCTAAAATGGTAAATGGCAATGTTATCTGTAACAGATTTATAAAATAAAAAAATCCTGCCAGAAAATAATCACAAAATCTACTATACAAGAATTCTTGTAGGAAAACATGCCTCCAGACGGGAGGAAAAAGACAGAGATCTGGCAAATCCAATCCAATGTGCTTCTAATTACTGGACAGGAAAAAAAAAATATGTGTATCACAAACTAAGAAGACCTTCACTGATCAGATAGTTCCCA
Source organism: Rana kukunoris (assembly GCA_029574335.1). Lineage (NCBI taxonomy): Eukaryota > Metazoa > Chordata > Amphibia > Anura > Ranidae > Rana > Rana kukunoris. The sequence goes on along the minus strand of CM056053.1, from coordinate 40,071,143 downwards.
GTCCTGTGTAAGCTCAAACTCTTCCAATGGGATAAAGCCTAATAGCTTGTTCAAACAATCATCTACAGAGCCTTTAACATGGCAACTCCACTCAAGCAGCTGTACACACAGTTAAAATTCATATGGAGGAACTGTTTTATCTGGCAAAATATTTGTAAAGGGATCTTGGTTTAACAATCTATCCTACCCTGCTGTGCTTTAGGACTGCACAATATAAGGAAGGTGACAACGATATTGTGAGTCAGCAGTTCCTTAAATCAGGGGTCTGCAAACTTTACTGGGAGTAAGAAAATCAGTGGGAACAAACAATGCCTCAGGCAGTGGGAGCAGGGCTGTCCTAATGAGAGGGCACACCTGGGCACTGCCCAGGGGTCCCAGCTGCATGGGAGGCACCTGCATCTTTCCCAAAGCAGCTGGTCCTTGAGCCCACACTGCCCTGAATTTGGGGGCCTCATGATGGCACTGAGAGTGATAGATGCACAGGGGCGGCAGTCTGCCTCCTACCTACTTAATGTCTGTTTACCTGCACTGTCATCATTGTAGGGGCCCCCAGAGCATTACTTTGCCCAGGGGCCCATGATGCTATTAAGATGGCCCTGAGTTGGAATATGAAAACTACATAGCACCTGTGGCCAGTAGGAAAAGGAATAGTGCCCCATCATTGTTATTAGTTAGAGGAATAGTGCCCCGTTATTGGTGTCATAGGGAAGAATAGTGCCAATCATTGGTATTTTTGGAAGAAATAGTGCCCCATTGTTGGTGTCATAAGGAAGAATAGTGCCAATCATTGGTATCATTGGGAAGAACAGTGCTCCATTCTTGGTGTTGGTGGAAGCAATAGTGCAACATCATTGCTGTGAGTAGAAGTAATAGTGCCCCACCATTGATGTTCTTAGAATGAATAGTGCCTTGTATCAGTTGGTATAAGGAAGAATAGTGCCAATCATTGGTATCATTGGGAAGAACAGTGCTCCATTCTTGGTGTTGGTGGAAGCAATAATGCAACATCATTGCTGTGAGTAGAAGTAATAGTGCCCCACCATTGATGTTCTTAGAATGAATAGTGCCTTGTATCAGTTGGAATAATAGTGCCCCAAGGGCTGGATAAAGGCTAGTAAAGGGATCACATATGGCCTGTAGGCTGCAGTTTGGAGACCACTAAATTAGATTAAGTGTCACTGCCTATCTCCTTATGCCGCGTACACATGACCGTTTTTAATGGTCTAGGAAAAAACGTTTTTTTCAACCCAATTATTGTTAAGCCTGCCTTGCCTACACATGATCGTTAAAAAAAATGCTCTAGCAAAGCGCGGTGATGTACAACACGTACAACGGCTCTATAAAGGGGAAGTTCCATTCGGATGGCGCCACCCTTGGGGCTGCTTTTGCTGATTTCGTGTTAGTAAAAGTTTGGTGAGAGACGATTCGCGCTTTTCTGTCTGTTACAGCGTGATGAATGTGCTTTCTCCATTATGAACGCTAGTTTTACCAGAACGAGCGATCCCGTCTCATAACTTGCTTCTGAGCATGCGCAGTATTTTCACGTCGTTAAAGCCCACACACGATCATTTTTTACGACGTTAAAAACGACAAGGTGAAAAACGGCGCGAAAATTTGGAGCATGTTCTAAATTTTTAACGTTGCGAAAAATGCTCTGGAGCCTGCGCACACTCGTTTTTAATGATATTAAAAAAGAAAACATTTTTTTTAACATCGCCTGTTAACTAATTTTAAAGGAGATCTTTAGGGCCAGATTCTCTAAGAAATCCGGCCGCGTAGCGTAAGCCATTTACACTACGCCGCCGCATCGTACTAGAGCAAGTGCCGTATTCTCTAAGCATTTGCTCCGTAGTTTGCATTGGCGTAGCGAAAATGGCCCAGCGTAAGCCTGCGTAATTCAAAGGGGGCGGCTTCTATTTAAATGAAGCGCGCCCCTGCGTCGAACGAACTGCGCATGCGCCGGCCGGGGAAAAAGCCCAGTGCGCATGCTCCAGCGCACGTCGGAAAGCGCCGTTGAAACCGACGTCAAAACGACGTGATCGTCACTACGCAATGCCCTATTCGCGAACGAGTTAGTAAAACGACGTAAGCGACGGAAAAAGCCGACGCTGACCCGACACCATACTTAACATGGCATCCGACGGCACCTGACGGCATCCGACGGTACTTCGTAAGGTTACTCCTCATATTAGCAGGGGTAACCTTACGAGTTCGTAAACGACGTACGCGATGACGGGGCTGCGTAAAAGCGATCGGGAATCGGCGTAGTAGCCTCATTTGCATAGGCAAATGAGAAAACAACGTAAAGGCCACCTAGTGGCCAGAGTTGTCATTACAACTACGATCCGCAAGTGTAATGGTATTACACTTGTCGGATCTTCAGGCGTATCTATGCCAAAGTGATTCTAGGAATCACTCGCATAGATACGAGTCAAAAAAAACGGCGATACGACGGGGTATCTGAGATACTCTGTCGTAGCGTCGCTGAGAATCTGGCCCTTAGTGTAGGATGTCATATTTACTGTAGTTTAGAATATGACAGGTAATATAACAGGTTCACTTTAATGTGCTTTAGGCCTAATCAAGTCACTGGTAGAGTAGAATTGTGCTTTTAGAGTACTTTTTGAATAGATCAAAGATATTGATTGACATGCAGGATTGTTAAGCTCTTACCAGCTGTTTAGTTGGGATTGGTATATGCCTGAGTGGTTCGGCTACAGGCACGTCCCTGCGACTCACTGCATGAGATACGCTGGAGTTACGCAAATAAGCCGTTAATCCTGGAGTAGCTTCTGCTTTACTTGGCTAAAATAAAGAAAGAAATCAGCAATTAATCAACTAGGAATCTACAAGCAATGCTGTGATTACAATACTCATATCAAGCAGGCTATAGAACACTAAACAATAATTCTGGTGCTACTAATCACTCCTGAGATCACACACAAAACCAACATTTTTTTTACAGTGTCCCTCTGTTTAATACTGTAATTGTCCGATACAATTACAGTTTTACAAATAATAATATGTGTATTCATTACAAGAAAATAATATTTTATTCACTAGGTTCCCATTTGAATAAACTATAACATACCAAAAACTGAGATCTGTTTATACCTGTTCAAAAAAAAAGATCTGTTGACACAGTCACAAATTTAAACTAAATATCAACAATTTTAAAAACAGCTAGTAACACAAAAATCTAACAATACTTTTAGGCTCCATGCACACAAAAGCTGATAAACTGCAGTTTATTGGCTTTTTTGCGTTTTTTTTAAAAAGCCAAAAACTGAACATTATGTTAGCCTATGTGCCCATGCACACATGGACGCATTTTTTTTTTAGTGTTAATGAGCTTTGGAGTTTATTGGCTTTTTCCTGAACGCCCAAAATTTGCGTTCAAAGTTTTTTTCGATGTAGCGTTTTTTAGCGTTTTTTTATCCGTTGAAAAAAACAAACAAAAAAAACGAAGAAACGCTACACTGAAAAACGCTAATAAACGCTATTGCAAAAACGCTAAAAAACGTCGAAAGGGCTCCCTGCAAAGCTTTTATAGCCTTTTTTAGCTTCTGTGTGCATAGAAATCTTAACATTGTTCACTTAAAGTTATATTTTATCCTCCAGATCTGTTTTTTTTTTTAAATCCTGACAATAATAATTCAATAAAAAAATTACTTTAAATTAATTTTATTCCCCTTAAGCATACATAAAGTATGGGTTTGAGTACATATGCATACCACTTTTCTTGTAGTTAACAAAATATAAGTGTTTCTTTATCCTAGCAATAGCTTAATATTATAACTTGGATTTTAACTTTTTTTTTAAGAAAAGATACCGTAGATTGTGGCTAATTAACTCATTGTGTCGTGTTCCCGGAAAAGGAATATCTCTGCAACTGTTCAATTAATGTAATTACGATAAAAGATAAAAGACAAAACAAAATATACAATGAGGTAACAGTCTATAAACAGCAACGGAATTCCCCTCCAATGGGATTAAGCTTTTCACATGTGCACAACATCTGGGAAGGGGACAGCAGTGAAAAAAATCTGGGGTATAATCTCTTAAATCCCACTGGTGGGAAGGTCAGAGGAATGACTTGTGCATTAGAATCGCTGGAAAAGAAAGACAAATAGGACCATGTGGGGGTCCAACCCCAGCCATAGAAAAATACAGAAACAAAGCTTAGCAAAGTATCATCTCTGAAGGGAAATGATACAAAAGTGATAATGAGCTCTGTCCAATCAGAGGGAAGCGAGGGAGCTGTGTGTCATTCTCACCAACACTCTCTGAAACTCCGAACACTCTACTGCTAAGTAATATATGAGAAAAAGGGTATCCTTTACAGATGTTAAGCAAACAAGAACATTTCTTGAACTAATAGCAAAAAAAAAAAATCAAATAACAGTCTATGGGGAATTTATTTTCTGCAAAGAAAAATTCATGTAATTACAGTAACCTTGTCCTTATATTCCCTTTCTTGTTTTAGTTAGGGGGGATACTTTTCCACCCTAATGATAATATTAACAACTATCCTCTAATTCCTCCTGTATTCTATTGTAACTGTACTGTACTAAATCATGTATATCCCTTTCATGACTAAGCCTAGTTCCAAGATTTGTTGTTTACAAGTTAAAAACTGTATTTTTGCTAGAAAACTACTTAGAACCCCCAAACATAGTATATATATATTTAGTAGAGAATCAACTGGCAATCGTTGCAATATTTTATGTCACACGGTATTTGTGCAGTGGTCTTTTAAATGCAACTTTCATTAATTAAAAAAAAAAAATGATACAGTAAAGTTAGCCCAATTTTGTTTGTATAATGTGAAAGATGATGTTACGCCGAGTAAATAGATGTCACGCTTTAATATTGCGCACACTTGTGGATTGGCGGCAAACTACGGTACCTAAAAATCTCCATAGGCGACATTTGAATTTTTTTTTACAGTTACCAGATTAGAGTTAGGCCGCGTACACACGATAGGTTAACCAGAGGACAACGGTCTGATGGACCATTTTCATCGGTCAAAACCTATCGTGTGTAGGCCCCATCGGTTACTTAACCTTCGGTTAATAAAAAAGACAACTTGCTTTAAAATTTAACCGATGGACGCCTAACCGATAGGCAGGGGCGGACTGACCATTGAGTCACTCGGGCACTGCCCGAGGGCCCCATTCCACTGGGGGGCCCCATCAGGTTTGCCATGCTCAGTAAAACCAGGGACAGTATGTAAAAATCTGTGTTTTTTTTACATCTGTCCCTGATATGTTTAAAACCGACATGCTTCTGATGCGAAAATCCCGATATTTTAGCTGCGCCGCCTCTGCACTGACTCCTGGCGTGGTGGCCATCTGTAAGCCCAGGGGCCCCATAATCTTCTATTGCCCGGGGCCCCATGAGTTGTCAGTCTGCCCCTGCCGATAGGTCAAAACCGATCATTAGTACGCACGAGCATCGGTTAAAAATCCTCGCATGCCAAAATAGTTCATACCTTCACCCCACACAGACTCCATAAGATGGACCCTCACGTTCCTTGGTCTGGAATGTGGGGCGTCGCCGGGAATTTCTCCCATATCTTCTGGCGTTGCCCCAGGGTTCAGCAGTATTGGGGGGAGGTGCTTGACTTGATTAATAAAGTTGCGTCAGTTACTTTACCATTGGCGATGGAGGTATGTCTACTAGGATCGGACACTATCATACCGACAATGGCTAAGCGCACAATAAGGCCTGTTACTATTTTTCGGAAAAACATTGCAATGCATGGAAAAAACCCACTGCCCCTTCGTTGGTTCAGTGGAAACGGTTAATTAACAAGCCTTCCTTTTACAAAGATACTTACGTGAACAGGGGCTGCCCACTTAATTGATAAGGTCTGGCGTACATGGTTGGCTGAACCTGAAACGGCCTGATGGTGAATTTTTTTTCTATCTATATATATGTATATATATATGTATATATATATATATATATATATATATATATGTGTGCATATATATATATATATATTTTTTTTCTTTCTTCTGTATTGCTTTCTCCTGAAGTTCACTCTAGGCTCTCAAAGCTTGTTCTAGGCCGAGGTTGTGTACCAAACGATTGATGTATCTTGATCCATCCACACCCATACCTGCAGGATTGTAATGTAGCACGGGCATTGTTCATGAGTACTGTAAGCACTTAAGTTGTATGTATCTTGTTTGTTTAAAAAACTTGCAATAAACATAATTTTCAAAAAAAAAAACAATCCTCGCATGCTCAGAATCAAGTTGACGCATGCTTGGAAGCATTGAACTTCATTTTTTTCACGTCGTTGTGTTTAACGTCACCGCGTTCTGACACAATCGGTTATTTAACCAATAGTGTGTAGGCACATCAGACCATCAGTCAGCTTCATCGGACCGTTCTCATCGGATGGACTGATCGCGTGTACGCGGCCTTACAGAGGAGGTCTAGTGAGAGAATTATTGCTCTCGCTCTGACGATTGCGGCGATACCTCACATGTCTGATTTGAACACCGTTTAGATATGCGGGTGCGACTTCTGTATGCATTTTCTTTGCTGCATGGGCTTGCGGGGACGGGGGTCCTTTAACATTTTTTTTCTTATTTTTTTTTTACATACATTTGTGTTTACAAAAATAAAAACAAATTTGACCACTTTTATTGCTGTCACAAGGAATGTAAACATCCCTTGTGACAATAAGGCTTCATTTCCATGGACGTTTTTACAGCCACTTTTTTAGCCTTTTTTACAGCTTAAAAACGCCTGTCCATGTTTTTTTTTTTTTTTGAGCTGGAGCTCAAAAACGCCACGGTAGCGGTTTTTGCGCATTTTTGAGCTTTTTTAACGTCTGGGGTTTCTACAGCTCTAACTCTGGAGCTTCAGAACGCACTGGTCCTGGGGTTTTTGTTTTGCAGCTTAAAAACGGCTCAGCCATCTACAGCTCAAAAACGTCATGGTGGGCATGAGGCCATAGACTAACATGGAGAGCCATTTTTAAGCTGCAAAAAACGCTCTGAAAAGTGGTCTGTAAAAACCTCCATGGAAATGAAGCTTAATAAGTGGTGACAGGTACTCTTAATGGAGGGATTGGGAGGTCTAAAAGACTCCAAATCCCTCCTCTGCACTTCAAAGTATTCAGATCACTGAAAACAGCAATTCTGAATATTGTATATTTTTTTTAAAACCGGCGCCATTGGCAGCCGAGTAAACCGGAAGTGACATTGTGATGTTGCTTCTGTGTTTACATACAGGAGACTGGAACAAAGCCATTTCCAGCTTTGTGCCAGTCTGTGTCTAGGCAACGGAAGAGGCAGATCGCGGATCGCGTCTCCCGGTGGGACGGGAGGCCTGGTAAGAGTGGCGGAAGGTGGCGGGAGGGGGGATGTCCCACTTTTAGCCGCATCGGTTGTTATCCCTGGAAAGCAGCCCACCCACTCTAAATAACAGTACCATCATATATTACAAGTCTAAAAGGTATAACGTTTAAAGCCCCCATAGAAGTTTAATTTTATTCAACTAAACACTGTACATTCCAGGTGTATGAAAACTAAAGGTGTCCAAAGTCCTACAGTTTATTTTCTTTAGAAAAGCAGTCACAGCTTGTCTTCTTGCCAGCATTCTGCAGAGAAGCACCTTTGCTCTCTACATGAAAGCTGTAGTCTCTCCGCAGAGGTCCAACATGGCCCCTGCGGATTTAGACCTATAGCTTTGCATGCAGCAAGGCCATGCTCACTGCAGATTGGAGAGCTCGGAGGCATGATTTCTAAGCTGCATTTAGGTCTGTTGTTAACCTACGGTAACAGGGCCAATTTTCAATTCAAAGCGGAGTTACATCCAAAAAGGGAACTTCCGCTCATCTGATTCCCCCCCCTCCGGTGCCACATTTGGCACCTTTTGGGGGGAGATGGGAGAGGATACCTGCCTTTCACAGGTATCCTATCCCTACTTCCGGAAGCCTGCCACGTCCCTTGATGTCACCGCTCGGATCTCTCCTTCGCTGTCGGGCCAATAGAAGAGAGGAGCAGAGCCTCACGCATACTTCCTGGTGTGAAGCCGCAATGGCGGCAGCAGCACCCGACAGCTGATGGAAACATCAGCTGCGGGTGCCAACATCGCTGGACTTCAGGACAGGTAAGTGTCCGATTATTAAGTATGTGCAGCTTCTGGCTTTATATTTTTTGAAGCAGTAGGCGGACTTCCGCTTTAAAGCAAACTAAAACAAAAGTGTAATTTCTAGTATATGACTAATATAAAATAATAAGGTAAAAAATAGTTTTTTAACCTACCTGTATGTCCAAGGTGTTAATGGCAATATTTGGGTTACATGTAATTGGTCCTTCCGTATCAATTTTAAACACATAAAGGAGAAATTCTTCTCGGCTCTGTGACGGCCATCCCACGCTAAGGTGTGTCTCGCCAACTGCACTTGGTCCTATATTGTGAAGCTTTTGGAAAAATAGTTTCAATCAATAGTCAATAATAAATTGCACAAAAATTACCTGAAACCTATTTAGAGGGTCAGTCCACCCGAAAGATTTTTAGTAACAGATGGAGCCTGGCGGTGGGGTCAGCCACTGGCTTGGTCTATGTCTTCTATACCCAACAGTATCATTTCCCTACCAAAATTCCGGACTTTTCTTTGGTCTATCCTGGTATCAACTGATTAGGTACACTTGCAGCAACCCATAGTAACCAAAAAGATACATTTTGCTGTGATTGGATGAAATATTGAACTGTGGTTGTTTGGTACAGGTAGCATCATTTTGCCATTGCTCTTTGCCGTGCCATATTTTTTAGGCAGTACATGATGTGCCTTACCCCCCCCCCCCCGGGACACAACTATAATGGCCAGGACAAGGTCAGTCGTACCTCATAGATGTGTTGTACCAGCGGTCCGATTTCCCCCTCCTCGGATGGCTTTTGTTTGGGTTCCCAGTTGGCAATGGGCAAGATGATGTGAAGAGGATGAGACACACTGTAAAAGAAGATGGAGGTCATTAGAATAAAAAGTTTGTTAATGGAGCACACAGAAGCTGTCTGAGATGCTTTCCACTGCTGTATACTATTGTACGCTGTGGAGTTTACATTTTGGAATAAATCGTTATTGCATTGTGTATGGGAGTGCTGCCATCCTTCGTTTTTCTCCTACATGCATCTGTTGCAGTAACAGGATGTGCGCCCCTACCTAAGAGCTTTCACACTTCACTTTGGTTTGCCTGAGCAGCTGAACTTGTTTCAGGTCCTGTTCCTTTTTCAAAATGGTTGTCCAATTGTGTTGCAAAAAAAGACGTTCATGTGAGATCCCATTGTGAAGAAAATAGACTTTATTCTGTATTTTCTCATAGGTTCTGTTTGTTTTTTAAGAACCCCTGTACCGATCTGTTGGTCCCCCAGATCGGGGCTATCGGGGAATATGTAATGGCAGGCATACCTTGCATGGTGTGCTCTCTGCCTGGAGATAATTGGTTTATTCCTTAACTGATCTCAATATCTCCCAGGCAGAGCTTGCTGTTGTAATGTCATATGCTGTGTCATGTAAATTAACTTTGGTCTGTCTCTCAAGAAGCGTTCATTGTGTGAATCTCTATTGTTTAGCAGGTGAGAAGAGCTTACATTTGAGTCACCTCGTCTGGGTGAAGGACTAGGAATTAATGTGGATTATATCGGAAACAGTTGTCTGTCTCCTAAAATAGGTGTATTGAAGGGGGGGCTCAATAGTAAAACCATTGTATGATGTTGGGGGTGGAGTGTGTCATTGTCCATCTGATTACTTCAAGTATTCCTTTTGGTGTAAATAAGTAACCTGCCCTCTCAATAAAGCTATTCTATGCCTTGTAACCTCTTCATGAAGTCTTGGCTCATGTTTGGGGGGAATATTCTAACCACTGGAAGAATCATCCTGGAAACTGCATTCATCTCCACTATCCCTCTACCTCCTATGGTAGCGACAATCACTTATGCTCGGCGATTGAGGGATGGAAAGAAGGCCGCAGTACCATAACCACTGCAGGTCTTAACACCCATACCACTATATAGCTATATTCTCATGAAGTCATTTTTGTCATCACCATCTGACACACTTACACAAAGTTTGACTCTCAGAGAAAGAAGTGGCGGAGGAGCATAGGAAGTTGACTAAGTGGGTTGGGCAAAGATTCTTTTAACGCCCAAGCTTTATTTTTTATTTTTATTAAGGAAGAGTTACCAGGGGGGTCTAGAGCATGTGCATACACGTCATGGGCATCTCTGTACAGTCCAGCAGACCTTGCACAGTCTCACAATGTGTCTACACATGTGTCACATAAAACAATAGACAATAGCCGAGATTTGAACCATGTATAGGCAGGCTGAATGTACCCAAGTTTATCGATTGATAAACCAGCCCATCATGTTTTACATGCTAATATTGCTATCGCCTATTATAGCCACTAGCAGTAATCACTGTGTTCTCCCAGCGGGATCAGCTCCCTCACCCCTGTACAGAGAGAACACAATAAGGTTGATTTACTAAAGGCAAAGAGTCTGTGCACTCTGCAAGTGCAGTTGCTCCAGAGCTTAATGAGCAGAAACTTTGCTGACTTCCATCATCCAATCATGTGCAAGCAAAAAAATGTTTTTTTTAATTTTCCTTGCACGTGATTGAGTACTCTTTGCAAAGTGACACCTTACCTCATTTACTAAGCTCTGGAGCAACTGCACTTGCATAGAGCAACTGTCTTTTTGCCTTTAGTAAATCAACCCCAATGGCTCTGTGGGAGGGACTCTTCCATCATCTCGAGCGCTTTATTCAAACGCTACGTCTATGGCCAGCTTTAAAGATGGCGGCACTGAAAATGGGGGGTGGGGGGGAGAGGTTTGCTGCAGCCAAGGCAATGCTGGACTTCATGCTCTAGTAAGTATGTTGTTGTTTTGTTTTTATTTTTTGACAGGGACACGTGTTAGTTTTTTTTTTCTTTTGGTGGGGGGAATATGAAGAGCATTTTAAAGCTGTCAGTCCTTGTCTTCACAGAACATTGGGTGATATGTCCATTGAAGCAAGGTTCAACCCATTTAAAAGCCAGCAGCTACAAAAAGTGTATCTGCTGACTCTTAGGCTGGGTTCAAACCTATGCGAATTGAGTGCAGCTTAAACCCCATCTAATACGCAGAACATTTCTAAATACATTGTTTTCAATGAGGCCGGTTCACATATGTGCGATGCATTTGCACTGCGCATTGCAGAAAAAACGTGTGCGGATTTTATGCCTTGCGGTGCGGCTCAGGTGCGAATTCAGTCCCATTATCTTCTATGGGTACGCAGCTGATTCGCAGATGTGTTCAGTTCTTTTTCAGGAATTTCTCTCATTCAGCTCAATACACTTCTCCCCCACTCTCCTCTCACCCGGAACTTCTCCCAGGTCTCCAAATTCGCAGCTAAAAATGGAGCTAACCTGCTGAACACTTCTCTTATATTTGCAGAGAGATTACAGAGCTGAAATTCGCACCACACAAGTGTGAACCCAGCCTCAATAAACAGACACTCACCTGTCCCACAGTCCAGTGATGCGACTGCCCAAAGCCTCGCTCCTCTCCACCGCACCGGCATTGTAAGTTGAAGATTCGACTAAGCAGTCCCGTGGTCAAATGCTCTGCCCATAGGTTATAGAAGAATTTTAATGTTGGTTGACAAGTAATAATAATTAACTAATTAATATAATTATTACTAGTCATACAACATTAGAATGAAATGTATGAATGTGGCATCGTATACAGATTATCTGCTTTGTCGAATCTTCTTAGAACATTCAACAGACACCATAAGCCTTCAATGACAGATTCCACCATAAGAGCCGGTTCACACTGGGGCGACCCATTCTATTCAATAGAACCATTCTAATAGGAGCGACACAAGTCGCTCCGACTTAGAAAAAGGTTCTTGTACGACTTTGGGGGCGACTCGGGGCCACTTGCATTGACTTCTATACAGAAGTCATTTTGCAAGTCGCCTCTGAAGTCGTCTTCAGCACTCCTTGCCGAGTCGCCCCCAAAGTCGCGCTGCCCCAGTGTGAACCGGCTCTAATTTGGCATTTTGGACAAATACATTTTTTAACGAAACAAAATAAATAAAAACGAATTTCGGGAGTAAACGAAATTCTGAAACGAAATATTTCAGTGTGCACATGTCTAATCGTTTTCACATCATCTTGTAATCATTGGGGATGGATGAATTTGATATAAATGATAAAACAGTATGTCCCCTTGTGATGACCTTCAAAGATCTTCAAAGAGGATTTCCTCAAATTAAAATTTTCCTGCAAGCAACGTCAAAGAAAGTCTACAGCTACACAAAGTATCTCATGCTTTCGCAGGATGCCAAGATACAGGCTAAACTTGGGGGTATGGACATCAGGCAGAGAGCCGGAATTTATTGATGTGATGTTGGGAAGGAAAAAAAAAACCTTTATCCGGCAGTTTACACAACTGTAGCTTGTTATCCATAATAACTTAGTTCCTCTCCCCGTACTTCCTCATTGAGGCCACTGCGCTAGCCATAGGACCAGAACATTCTTGGTTTTAGAGGCAACAGGAAGTATTTGTGAATGAAGGAATGCATATAATTATTCTACTTATAGATCATGACAATATTAATCGTGTTATAGGCAGTTGAAGGATATCTGTGCACACAACTCTAAATGTAATTTTCCATAGTGGAGCACACTGTATGTGCAGATATATTTGCCTCCAGGTTCCTTGTTGAAAATGTTTTAGAAGTTGTCCCTCTTAGATCATATTCATGTTTCTGAGGACTTACACATGTGCTTGACAGTTTCCCCTGTTCTTTCACTATTGTAGCTTGGGGTTGATTTACTAGGCAAATAGACTGTGTACGTTGCAAAGTGTAGTTTCACTCTGTAAGAGCAATTGCTCCAGGTGCTATAACATTAAAAATAGCGCCTGCAAAGCGACCTGAAAAAGCTGCTGCTGTCTCTCCAGTCTGAAAGCCCTGAAGGCTTTCACACGGGAGCAGTGCGCTAACCATGGCTGTCCTAATGAGAGGGCACACCTGGGCACTGCCCAGGGGCCCCAGCTGCATGGGGGGCCCCTGCACTTTCCCCAAAGCAGCTGGCCCTTGAGCCCACACTATCCCAAAATTGGGGGCCCTATGATGGCACTGAGAGTGATAGATACCCAGGGGAGGCAGTCTGCCTCCTACCACTTCAGGTCTGTTTACCTGCACTGTCATCATTGTAGGGGCCTCAGAGCATTACTTTGTCCAGGGGCCCATGATGCTCTTAAGACGGCCCTGGCTTTAGCAGGACGGTAAAAAAAGTTCTGCTAGCAGCATCTTTGGAGCAGTGAAGGAGCGGTGTGTATACTGCTCCTCCACCACTCCTGCCCATTGAAACCAATGAGCACCGCAGCTACATATACTGCCAGGAAAGCGGCATCTGCAGAGGCGCTTTACGGTGGTTTTAACCCTTTCTCGGCGGTGGGTAAAAGCGCCCGCTAGCGGCTGAATAGTGGGCGAATAATGCCGCTAAATGAATGGTAAAGCGCCACTATTTTTAGAAATTAGCGGCGCTTTACCGCCAACGCCCCCTTCCGCCCCAATGTGAAAGGAGCCTTAGGCCCCATACACACCATCAGATTATCTTCAGATTTTTGTCTTCAGATTTACCAAAACCATGTAGTACAAGGGCCTGCCTGATTGCATACAAATTGAAACTCTTAAGTAGGGTTGTCCCGATACCTCTTTTTTAGGACCGAGTACAAGTAACGATACTTTTTTTCAAGTAGTCACCGATACCGAATACTGATACTTTTTTTAAATGTGTCCCCAAATGCAGCCATGTCCCCCACATATTGCAGCCATGTCCCACCACAGATGCAACCATGTCCCCCCACATATGCAGCCATGTCCCCCACAGATGCAGCCATGCATGTCCCCCACATATTGCAGCCATGTCCCCCACATATTGCAGCCATGTCCCCCACTTATTGCAGCCATGTATGTCCCCCACATATTGCAGCCATGTATGTCCCCCACATATTGCAGCCATGTATGTCCCCAACACATTGTCTCCCACATATTGCAGCCATGTCCCCCATACCTGTAGCAGTAGATATGATGCCGCCGCATACCGCCGCGTTAATCCCCCTGCATTACAGCGTGCATTACAAGCTTTCGTTTGAATACTTGTAATGCCTGCTGCGCCATGTATAGACACTCCCCTTCTCGGGATTGGACAGATCCGTCCAATCCCGAGCAAGGGGAAGTGTCTATACACGGATCCGTGCATAGACACTCCCCCTTGCTCAGGATTGGACAGATCCGTCCAATCCCGAGAAGGGGAGTGTCTATACATGGCGCGGTGGGCATTACAAGTATTCAAACGAAAGCTTGTAATGCGCGCTGTAATGCAGGGGGATTAATGCGGCGGTATGGGGCGGCGGCTTTGCGGTATGTGGCGGTGGCGCGGAGGGGGGGGGGGTAAGTATTCTATTTAGGTATCGGGGGTATTTGCGGGAGTACTGGTATCGGTATCAGGACAACCCTACTCTTTTGAGAGTAGTTTGACCTCATATTAGATGGTTTTGGTAAATTTGAAGACAAAAATCTGCAGATAATCTGATGGTGTGTATGGGGCTTAAAGAGGAGTTCCACCCAAATTTGGAACTTCCTCTTGTTCCACTCCTCACCCCCATACATGCCACATTTGGCATGTAATTTTTTTTGGGGGGGGGAGTGGGGGCTTCAGTAGGAGTGGGACTTCCTGTCCCACTTCCTGCTTCCGCCGAGGGGCTGGTTAGGCGATTAAGCCTTAACCGCCTACACCAGCCCCTCCCTGTAGGCGATCACATGGGACACTGACAGGTCCCATGCGATCGCCTCTCCAATCAGCGGCGAGCTGCGCCGCACGCGCATGCGCAGTGCGGCTCGCGCATGCGCAGTGGGTGCCCGGCCGTGAAGCCGAAGGCTGTCACGGCTGGGTGCCCACAGTCGAGATGGAGACGCCGGATGGGGAGGGGGGGGAGAGGAGCGGAGCCCCGGTCGGCGCGTCGCTGGAATGCAGGTGCAGGTAAGTGAGTGTTTATTAAAATCCAGCAGCTACACTTAATAAACACAATTTTGGCTGGAACACCCCTTTAATAAATTAAAGCCAAACCTAGCTAACGCCTTCAGCTACTAATAAGTAGTTAGAACAAACAGTTTTTTTTTTTCTTTTGGGATAATGGTTTTAAGGCCAGTTCACACCTGAACGTTTTCAGCTTGTAAGAGAAGGTTACAGGCGTTTTTCTGCTTTTTACATTGGTGAACTTTTGACCTGTGCAAAATCACAGCAAAAGTCTGGTAAAAACGCACGACTTTCTGCTTGAAAACTAAACGCTCAGGTGTAAATGGAGCCTTAAGACCAGTTCACACTACGAAAACATCATCCAGATCCATTCCGAAAGCATTTCTGCATGAGCGTTTTGATGCGTTTCTGGGTGTATTTCAGATGCTTTCTTTCTTTTTTTTCTTTTCCACTGTCCTGGAGTCCAGTGCATTTTTGATGCATATAGGTGTATTATTTATGTGTTTTACCACACTCCAGTACAGTTCTGTGTCAGAATTTTTTTTCTGTAACTGGAACGCACTGGTGTGAACTATGCCATTGAAAACCATGCAACATACTTACTTTCCATGCGTTTTGGATGAACTAGCCCTTAAAAGCTGACCAGTAAGCCCCCCAAAAATAAAGCACTACAAAAGAGCTTGTTCTTTTGAAAAATAACAGACTTACTAGCTGGATCACCAGATGGAATGCATGTGGTGTGAACTAGCCCTTAAAAGCTGACCATTGTAAGCCCCCCACCAGTGGTAAATGGTTGGTCTCATCCGTGTAACTACAAAAGAGCTTGTTCTTTTGAAAAATAACAGACTTACTAGCTGGATCACCAGATAAAAATAGAAGAAAGAAAGCCTAAAAAATAAAACAAATGCAGCTATCACATCTAGGAATTGATAAGCTGCAATATAATACATGTTTGCTTTTGGGTTTAATACCGCTTTTTGCAGCACTTACATCTAGCTTACAGCACTTGCTCAACGTTCCACAACTAGTGTTTTATATTAACCTACGACATGTATCAGTGCCCCTATTTTTATAGGGAAGACAGAGAGGCGATACAAGTATAAAAAACAATAAAATAACATAAAATGTAGCCAGCTCTCCTACTCTTTGTAAGTAATCTCAGAACACAAGCGCTCTCCACTCTCTAGCTACAGAAGTCTCCAATTTTATCCTCCTCCAGGGAACAGAGAACCTGTTTCATTTTACTGTAAGTGATGTCAGTGCATGCTGTCTGGATTTCCTACACGTTTTTGGGAGGTCACCAAAGTCCAAGGATCTGGCGGTCTACCGAGAGGGGAGAAAAAGCAGACGCAGTCCCTCAGCAGCCTGCTTATGCTATCAAGCAGGATGCGGACTCGTATTTTCCTGGGACCTATATCCTGTTAGGTAAATCTTATTAGCCTGTGTTTTAGGGGATTTGCTCCTTTATTTCATGTTTATAGGACATGCCTTTAAACCACGATTTTAAAATTGGATGAATCCTGCTCATTTTATGTATATTTGAATTGGGTCTTATTGAAAACCCAGCATTTGCCCTTTTTTGTGGTGGGAACAGACCAAAAGGCTTTAACCACTTAGGGACCAGATCTATTTTTCAAACTTGTTGTTTAAAAGTTAAAATCTTTTTTTTTTGCTAGAAAATTACTTAGAACCCCCAAATATTATATATATATTTTTCTAACACCCTAGAGAATAAAATGGCGGTTGTTGCAATACTTTTTGTCACACCGTATTTGCGCATCGGTCTTACAAGCGAAATTCTTTTGGGGGAAAAAAAACCACTTTTTTTAATTAAAAAATAACAGTAAAGTAAGCCCAATTTTTTTTTCTCAAGGCACTGTAATGAACAGAGGGCCACATGCAGACCCTTATGCCGCGTACACACGATCACTTTTTGTGATGAAAAAAAACGACATTTTCAAAAACGTCATTTAAAATGATCGTGTGTGGGCAAAACGTCGTTTTATGTCTTAAAAAAACGACCAAAAAAAATTTGAACATGCTTACATTTTTTGTGCCGTTTTTCAAAATGTCATTTTTTGTGTCATAAAAAGTGATCGTGTGTGGGCAAAACGACGTTGAAAACAACGATTTTAAACCCGCGCATGCTCAGAAGCAAGTTATGAGACAGAGCTTCAATGGAACAGAGTGCCGTCGAAGGTGGTATACGTCACCACGCTTTGGAAAAACGATGGTGTGTAGGCAACGTCGTTTTGGAAAATGAAGTTTGAAAAACTTTGTTTTGTTTCGTCACATAAAACGTTGTTTTTTTTCTTCACAAAAAGTGATCGTGTGTACGCGGCATTAGTTCCTGTTGTGTGGCCTGCATTGAATAGTGGGAGCACTGGCTTGTAAAGGGGCTTGTGACGGCCGCCGGAGGGTGCCAATGCTCGTGGCAGTCGAGATGATCGGCAGTCGCGACGCACAATGGCGGGCACGAGAAGCAGAAAAGGGACGTGTGAGTGTAAACACATACATCATAGTTCTGTGAGGAGAGGAGATGCAGATCAGGAGTTCCTACTAGCTAGGAACCACGATCTGTCATCTCTTATAGTGAGTCCCCTCCACCTACAGTTAGAACACACACTAGGGAACACAGTCAAGCCCTTGATCGCCCCCTAGTGTTAATCCCTTCCCTGCCAGTGACAATTACACAGTAATCAGTGCATTTTTATAGCACTGATTGCTGTATGTCAATGGTCCCAAAAATGTGTCAAAATGTCCGATCTGTCCACCATAATGTCGCAGTCCAGATCAGCACTAGTAAAAAAAAAAAAATAATAACAAAAATTCCATAAATCTATCCCCTATTTTGTAGACGCTATAATTTTTGCACAAACCAATCAATATACGCTTATTGCATTTTTTTTTTTAACAAAAATATGTAGAAGAATACGTATTGCCCTAAACTGAGGAACAGAAATTTGCTTTTTAACAAAATAATTGGGGGTATTTGTTATAGTAAAAAGTACAAAATATTGTGTTTTTTTTTTTTTGTCACTCATTTTTTGTTTATAGTCAAAAAAAAAAAAAACTGCGGAGGTGATCAAATGCCACCAAAAGAAAGCTCTATTTGTGGGGAAAAAGGACATCAATTTTGTTTGGGTACAAGGTTGCACAACCCCCGTAATTGTGAGTTAAAGCGACGCAGTGCCGTATCGCAAAAAATGGCCTGGTCATTGAGCAGTCAAATCTTCCGGGGCTGAAGTGGTTAAATATACTTTGCGTGGGTTCAATTTCTTAAAATGAGTGGTATTTCCTAATTTAAAGGTGCAGTTTTGAAACATACATTCATGCAAAGTTTTTTGCTGAAATGACTGTTTACAGGGTATATAGAGACATTAAAGTTAACTGATTCCTTTTAAAAATGATTAAAAATAGATAAAAATAAATCATATAATGTGCCTGCAGGTTAGTTTCACTTTTAAACTGGCTTCATGTTTCTGTGAAGTAGAGAGACACACAGAACAAAAACAAACAAATCCAGGGCAGTGTTTTGTTTTTAAAATGAATCTGATTGGTTCTGGGAAGTTTTAGACACACAATAATGACAGCTTAGACCACAGTGAGAAAGCTCCCAGCACTGTGGTTATAAGGAAACAGACAAGCAGGAAGTGTGGAGATCAGAGCAGAATTAGAGCAACTTCAAAGCAAAAAACAATGAGGACATGAAACCAGTACTGCAGTAAGGTATAGATAGCTATTTAGCAAAAAAAAAAAAAAAAAATCATTTAGTGACCCTTTAAGCTGGCATTGATGATAGAAAACAAAGAAGACTTACCCTCTTATCTCTACCTGGGCCATGGCAGTTATAGGGATTTCCAGACTAACAAAGTTACTTTGAAAATTGTCCTTATTGGAACTGTAAATGACAAGTTTGAAAAGCGGTTATACATGGGAATGACATTGTAAAATGTGTAACATGCATCTTTTTAGTCATTTCTAACTTAGACCTTCCAATAGAATCTTTACTATCGACAAGCGCATCATATCATTTTTCATAAACGGTGTCCCTATTGAAAGCAGAACTTTATCCATACAAATTAATGTTCTTTCGAAAAGGAACATACATTCCACATTAATAATTATGCTACCAAAATCAGTGAGTGTTGTACATTGCCTCCAGCATTGCTCCTTTTTCTTCTTGCTGGAGGCCGCCATTTTGCTAAATCCTGAAACCCCTGAACAGCAGTAAATTATAAAGCGTAACTAACCAGTATTAGCCAGTAAGCCACTGTGCTGACTCCTCCAGCTGTATGTTGGGTACTGGGTTAATTATTTAAGGTGGATCTCTCCACTTTACAAGTCTGTATGAATAAATCCCTGACATTTCACCATATACAGAAACAGTATCGCTTTTTAAAAAAGTTCAATTTTTTATGTTTATTAGGCAGCCGGTGTGCTTAGAGCAGGCCATTTGTCTTTCTCTCAGAGCACAATTCCTCCCACCGATACAAGGCTTTGTTTCTCCTTCTCACACCTACAGTGGGGTATATTTCCCCCCACTGACACCCGTGATGGGGCACCTTTGCTTCCACTAACACCAACAATGGGACACTATCCTGCCCACTGATACAAGGCACTGTTTCTCCTACTGACACCTACTGTGGGGCATCATTTTCTCTTCCCACTGACATCCATGATGGGGCACTTTTCCTCCCCACTGACACCAATGATAGGGTACTATTTCCCCCACTAATACCAACAAAGGGACACTATCCTGCCCACTGACACCAATGATAGGGCACTATTTCCCCCACTAATACCAACAATGGGACACTATTCTGCCCACTGACACCAATGATAGGGCACTATTTCCCCCACTAATACCAACAAAGGGACACTATCCTGCCCACTGACAGAAACAATAGGGCACTATTTCCACCACTAATACCAACAATGAGACAGTATACTGCCCACTGACACCAACAATAGGGTACTATTTCCCCCACTAATACCAACAGTGAGACAGTATACTGCCCACTGACACCAACAATAGGGTGCTATTTCCTCCACTAATACCAACAATGGGACACTATCCTGCCCACTGACATCATCGATGGGACACTTTTTCTCCCACTAATGCCAATAAAAAAATGGGACACTATCCTGCCCACTGATACCAACGATAGGGTTACTATTACCCCCACTAATACCAAAAATGGGACACTATCCTGCCCACTGACACCAACAATAGGGCACTATTCCCCCCACTGTCTTTTATTGACACCAATCATGGGGCACTACTCCTCCTCTTACCAACCACAGGTGCTATATCAATTATTTTTTTATTCTGAAGCTAGGGCATTTTCTGCTCCAGCTGGCCAAAGTCCAGGCCCTCTAAAGTTTGAAGGGCAGTAAACTGGGCCTTTGCTTAGAAAGATTGGAGACTCTGGGCATAGATGATGCCCTCAGTCTGCTGCAGGCAGCAGGAGGAATTTTCTCAGTCTCCTCTCCTCCAGTGATTAGACTTTTTAGCAAGTCACAAATGGGAGAAGCCGCAGAAATGGGGCTGATTTGGAATCCGGAAGAAGAACCAGAATTGACATGATTGTGCCATCTCTGAGCTGGCATCTCAGTCCAAGAAGGAGATGGTGATCCTGGGTGATACCTGAATAAAGATGGCTCTATCCATTTGGAAAGAAAAGCAATGAAAGCATTGTCGGGGGAAGGAATGGAGGGCGGCTGTGATCTCTGTGAGACGTAATAAATATCTGGAAGTTTTACATTACTAAGCATGTATGCAATTAAAAGAAAAAAATGTATCTGATGCTAGACTAGATTTCTGCATTCTATATTGGCCTTTTATAAATTGTTGAATGGAAGGAAAAATTGCGAAGTATTGGGAGATGAAAAATAATTTTTTAACCACTTAAGGACCACCTCCTGCACATTTACGTTGGCAGAATGGCACGACTGGGCACAAGCACGTACCTATACGTTGCCTTTATGATGCCCAGCCATGGGTCACGTGCGCGACCCGGTCCGAAGCTCCATGACCGCGCCTGCGGGACCCGCCGCCGGTGTCCCGCAATCGGGTCACAGGAGCTGAAGAACGGGGAGAGGTGTGTGTAAACACACCTTCCCCGTTCTTCACTGTGGCAGTGACACTGATTGTCTGTTCTCTGATATAGGGAATGACGATCAGTGACGTCACACATCCAGCCACACCCCCCTACAGTAAGAATCACTCCCTTAGGGCACACATAACCCCTTAGCGCCACCTAGTGGCTAACCACTTCACTGCCAGTGTCATTTTCACAGTTATCAGTGCATTTTTATAGCACTTTTCGCTGTGAAAATGACAATGGTCCCACAAATGTGTCAAAAGTGTCCGCCGCAATGTCGCAGTCACGAAAAAAATCGCAGATCGCCACCAATAGTAGTAAAAAAAAAAAATATTAATAAAAATGCCATAAAACTATCCCCTATTTTGTAAACGCTATACATTTTGCGCAAACCAATCGATAAACGCTTATTGCGATTTATTTTTTTACCAAAAATAGGTATAAGAATACGTATCGGCCTAAAATGAGGAAAAAATACTTTTTTTTATATTTTTTGGGGGATATTTATTTAGCAAAAAGTAAAAAATATAGATTTTTTTTTCAAAATTCTCGCTCTATTTTTGTTTATAGCTCAAAAAATAAAAACCGCAGAGGTGATCAAATACCACCAAAAGAAATCTCTATTTGTGGGAAAAAGAGGACGCCAATTTTGTTTGGGAGCCATGTTGCATGACCGCGCAATTTTCAGTTAAATCGACACAGTGCCAAATCGCAAAAAGGGGCAAGGTCCTTAACCTGCATAATGGTCCGGGTCCTAAGTGGTTAATGACCCCCCAGTCCAAGGTTCTATCCCTTCTCCAGTTTGGATCTCTGACAGGTACATCAGGTCACCTCTAAACACAAGCTGCTAAGACATTTCAACTTTTCTGCAGACATTCCAATTAAAAAAAAATGTTTTTTTTTTTTTTTTTGTTTTCCTTATGTAAATAAATTAAAGCCTTTTAAATAAACAAATTCAAAGAATCCTACTTCAGCTCCAGATACGCAATTCATCACTTCAAAATGAACACCAGATTTTGCAATAAACTAATTACGCCCTTGTTATCCGAATAAGGGCCAGCTTGGGATGTGATGTGATCATTATCCACACTTGTCAGAATGTTTCTATTCTTTTGTATTTTCCATTCGAACATTCTTCACGAGAGTCAGCGACTCCGGAGCGTTTGCTACAAATACACTGACATTTCTCTGGAACCCTTCGCGTGTTTTGTAATAACAAGCATGTAATCTGGCGGAATGCGGTTTGAAAGAACGCAAAACAAACAGTTTTCGTACGTTATCGGCTCACAGTGGAAAATATCTGAATTATTTTGATGAAGCAAATAAATTCCATGACTTTTTTTTTCTTCTGCAAAAACGCTATTTTTAGATGGTTTTTCCGTAGCGCTCATACAACAGCTAAATGGGTCCATCTGCTAGCGTGTGGAGTGATGAGTGTTCAGGTGTCGTGATGCAAAGAAATGAGAACTGATGTCCAGCAAGATCTGCCTACATCCTAGCAACAAGGGATGCTAGGCAGCAAGAGCCATCTGGATCCTAGCAATGGAAGACCTTGGACTACATGAGAGTCAGGAGGCTCTCTACGTTGCAGATAGAGAAAGGAGCTGTGTGTTAGTGTGCGTCCTCACTCTCCTGAAGTCCAAGGAAGGGGGAAAGCACAACACTCCACACCAGGGAGAAAGCCTCGCATTATTGTGTGGAGTTACAGACAGAAGAACAGGAAGTGAGGATTTTTTTTATTTTTTTTATTTATTACAATTTTTTCATTTTTATTTATTTACAACATTATTTATTTTATTATTTATCATTTTTTTAATGAGCCACATTGGGGGACTTTGGTGAGATATCAGGGGTCTTACCAGACATCTGATGTTTCACCTTGGAGACAGAGAAAGAAGATTGAGGACACAGCCCTCAATCTCCTTCTGTGCTGCCCTAACTGCACTGAATGAATGAAAGAATGCTCTGTGCAGAACTTCCCGTTCATTCACAAACTGAGGCATAGTAAACACAGTTTACTATGTTTCAGTCAAGAATGAACAGAGTCAGTGATCGGTACACTGACTCTATTCAGTTAGACAAGGGAGGGGCAGGTAAATTACACATTTGCTGGCCCCTTCCCAGCTCTCCATCCTGACACATCCCCATGAAAAGACCATAAGGGGGCTGGAGAGCACAGAAAGAAGCTGGATAGAAGTGTTGAGAGCAGCTGCATACATAGAAGAACCAATCTCTCCCTTTTCCTCCTCCAATTTATGGCAGGAGAAAAATAGAGATATTGATTATTTTACTTGCAACCCCTGTAGGTACTCCTCTTCTTGCTTCCTGTGCCTCGGAGACTTCCCTTCCACTTCCTGTCCTGGACACACAACAGGAAATGACAGAAAATCTTACCAAAACAAACAAAATTCAATTCTTAAAAACTGTTCCATAAGAACAATTGTCCCTTTAGAGAATTTCTCACATTTCTGTCTCTGGTGACTTAAAGCGGAATTTCACCCTAAATATAAGCCCTCCCATGTGATCCAGCATACTGGCGTCAGCGCCAGTATGCTGTTTTTTTTTTTAAAATCCATGTACTTACTGTCTTATGCAGAATTTAATTTTTTTTACCCCGCGGTGGACGGCGCCAGTATAGCGCGTCACATCTTACGAAAGTACCCGAAAGGGACTCGGGTAATCTCGGCGAAAATGCGGCGCCTGCGCACAGACCTAGGAGCTGACTGCGCAGGCGCCGTATTTCTCCGAGTCCTACGGCTATGGCGCGTCACGCCCTCCGAAAAACGCCGAAATAGGACTCGGAGAAATATGGCGCCTGCGCAGTCAGCTCCTAGGTCTGTGCGCAGGCGCCGCATTTTCACCGCGATTACCCGAGTCCTTTTCGGGTACTTTCGTAAGATGTGACGTGCTATACTGGCGCCGTCCACCGCGGGGTAAAAAAAATAAAATTCTGCATAAGACAGTAAGTACATGGATTTAAAAAAAAAAAAACGGCATACTGGCGCTGACGCCAGTATGCTGGATCACATGGGAGAGGGTATATATTTAGGGTGAAATTCTGCTTTAACTTAAAATGTTTGAATTTCCCCTCACTTTCATTCACTGAAATAGTCAATCTACCTGGTTGGGGCATAGATACCGGCGATCGTTGTTGCAGGGTGTCAGTCTGACACCCCAGAACACTGATCTAGGTAAAGAGTCTTTGACGGAGACTCTTTACCACGTGATCAGCCGTGTCCAATCACAGCTGATCACGATGTAAACAGGAAAAGCCGGTAATCGGCTTTTCCTCACTCACGTCTGTCAGACGCGAGTAGAGGAGAGCCGATCGGATGGTCCTCTGGCAGGGGGGGTTTGTGCTGATTGATTATCGGTGCAGCCCCCCCCCCCGAGGATGCCTACACTGGACCACCAGGGATGTCCACCACAAGTATTCCACCCTAGACAACCAGGGATGACAATCAGAAATAATAGATGCCAATCAGTGCCCACAATGGATGCCAATCAGTGCCCACAATGGGCATCACTGATTGGCAGTCATTATTGTTTGGCACTGATTGGCATCCATTAGTACAACACACTACAGTACATTAGTTCCACCAATCAGTGCCCATCTATGCCCATCAGTGCCTATCCATGCTGCCTATCCGTGCCCATCCATGCCGCCTATCCGTGCTGCCTATCACTGCCCATCCGTGCTGCCTATCAGTGCCGCATATTAGTGCCCATCATCAGTGCCCATCAATGCCACCTCATCAGTGCCACCTCATCGGTGCCCATCAGTGCCCGTCAGTGCAGTACCATCAGTGCCCATCAGTGAAGGAGAAAACGTACTTATTTACTATGTTTTGTAACTGAAATAAAAAAAAATGTTTTTTTTTCAAAATTTTCGCTCATTTTTTAAATTTTATTTTTGCAGGGAAAAAAAATCGCAGAGGTGATCAAATACCACCAAAAGAAAGCTCTATTTGTGGGAACAAAATGGTAAAAATTTAGTTTGGGTACAGTGTAGCATGACCGCGCAATTGTCATTCAAAGTGCAACAGCGCAGAAAGCTAAAAATTGGTCTGGGCAGGAAGGTGTATAAGTGCCCAGTATGGAAGTGGTTAAAAAAGGCTTTATAGAACCAGATTGAAAAATCATTTCTTATGGAAAGACGTTACTTTTGTATGTTTATATGAAAATTAATAAACATTATTGAAAAAAAAAGGCTTTATAGAGGGTCCAACTCTTCCCTACTCTATTTAAAGGGGAGTTCCACCTACAATTTCACTTTTTAAATATAAATACCCCTGTAATACACAAGCTTAATGTATTCTAGTAAAGTTAGTCTGTAAACTAAGGTGCGTTTTGTTGTTACAGCATTTAGTTTATATTCTAGAAATAGTCCGTGGCCATCTTAAGTGTGGGCATCATGAAGCCAGACTGTATGACTTCCTGGATTTCAGCTTTGCATATCTCGCACATGCTCAGTGCTGCACAAGCAATGTAATAGGTTTCAGTCAGGTTTGCAAGGACTAATGGGAAACATGATGCCTATCCCAGAAACCCTTGTAAATAGCCTTGTGACTTAATAGCCTAGGCCAGGGGTAGGGAACCTTGGCTCTCCAGCTGTTTTGCAACTACAAGTCCCATGAGACATTGCAAGACCCTGACAATCACAGACATGACTCCTAGAGGCAGAGGCATGATGTGCTTTGTAGTTTCACCACAGCTGAAGAGCCAAGGTTGCCTACCCCTGGCCTAGGCTAATAAGGAGGAGGAAGTAATGAAGGACTACAAAATAAAGGTATTTACAAGCAACAAAATAAAAAAAAATTGTCCATTCTGAACACTATGAGATTAGGGCATGCAGCACAGACAAACATAAAAAAAATGGGTGGAACTCCACTTTAAGATTTTTTTTATTTTTTATTATTTAAATGTCCATATATTTAAAATAAAATGATTTAGGACACCAGCATGCTCTGGTGTTTAGCCACTAGAGAAAGTGATAGGGTAACACCCCGTCAAAAGAAAACAAGATCCATCATGAAATTATAGGAATGGCAACTAATTAAAAAAATATGAAAGTCATAAGTAGAGAAGATCATTTTGTACAGACTTTACAATAATAGCTTATAATAGATACATACTTAAAAGCCTCAGCAGTTTTGTTTTAGGGCAGAAGGAAGTTAGAAGGATCTGACCTGAGCCCTAATAACACTGGTGGGAGTAGAGATCAAACTCATAAATCTTCCACTATTGACACAAAACAACATATGTTAAAAAAAAAAACACCCTAGTCACTAAGTGGATCTGCTCTTTTTGCCCCCTTGCTACTGACACGACTTCCTGTCCCCTTTGTAGCACACAAGGTACATCCAGGCTGCGTAAGCCTCATTAATAATGTGTGAGATTTTCTTGGGAGATGGATGATCTTTTTGCATTGGAAAAACATGGCTGAGATTATGACGTATGACTTCAAGGTCATCATGTTGTGATAATAACCCTTCTGTGTCTCCACTTCCTCCCGGGAGCATTTCCTTAAGATTTCCTTTTCTTGATAGTGTTTTGCAATTTCTTAATTGTTTTATCTCTTTTTGCCAGACATAAAAGTCACGCAATTTACTACTGGACTGCTATTGGGAAAATGCAGTGTCCTGCAAGGAGCCTGGCATGTTTAAGAGCAATTGCAAAGGTCCATTACATTTTTATTCAATCCAAAGGGGAAAAACTCCTCGCGCTAACACAAATAAATTAAATTAAATAACTAATTGAATAAATAAATTTAAATAATCTAATGAAATAAATAAATTTGATGATATCCAGCAGCAACACAAAAACATGTGATATACATGAAGAGCAGAAATTAAAAACAAAAAAGGTTGCGCTTAGATGCACAATGTGATATTGTGAAAGAAATTAATTGTATCTATGTATCTAAGTGAGAAAAAAACATATTCAATACATTCATAAATATAAACATAAATTATATCAAAGTAAATATATAAAGTCCATTGAGGGTAAAAAACATAAACGTGAAATTTCTCTAATAGTCCTTCTCAGAGAAAAAAAAAAAATTAGGCAGCTTTCCAAGTTGAATAACAAAGGTAATAGCTGTAGATTGTAGAGGTCCTGTGTAAATACACCACCAGTTTACACAATATTACTTCCAATATGGTAAGGTAAGTAAGGGTGTACTCTTACCAGATATAAGGGGGATTCAGGCATATCACTCCCAATACGTCTGGAGTAGGACGCTTCCGGATCTTCCAAATGCGATCTCCACTGGACCAGCAAGGTATTCAGCAACTGCATTAAGCTCAGCATCCCATACGGATCAAGGAAAGAAAAAAGAACCGGGGACTCGCCATAGTGAAAGTATTTCCAGGAAGTTTTATTCAAATTGTGCAGCATATACACAAATAGATTTAAAATTGCCGGCTAAAAACATGCAGGATAGATTTAAAAAATACAACGTGCACCCGTGCTTCCGGGGTCACGTGACACGCACTACGTCACCGCGTTTGTCACGTGACCCCGGAAGCACGGGTGCACGTTGTATTTTTTAAATCTATCCTGCATGTTTTTAGCCGGCAATTTTAAATCTATTTGTGTATATGCTGCACAATTTGAATAAAACTTCCTGGAAATACTTTCACTATGGCGAGTCCCCGGTTCTTTTTTCTTTCCTTGATCCGTATGGGATGCTGAGCTTAATGCAGTTGCTGAATACCTTGCTGCAGTGGAGATCGCATTGGAAGATCCGGAAGCGTCCTACTCCAGACGTATTGGGAGTGATATGCCTGAATCCCCCTTATATCTGGTAAGAGTACACCCTTACTTACCTTACCATATTGGAAGTAATATTGTGTAAACTGGTGGTGTATTTACACAGGACCTCTACAATCTACAGCTATTACCTTTGTTATTCAACTTCGAAAGCTGCCTAATTTTTTTTTTCTCTGAGAAGGACTATTAGAGAAATTTCACGTTTATGTTTTTTACCCTCAATGGACTTTATATATTTACTTTGATATAATTTATGTTTATATTTATGAATGTATTGAATATGTTTTTTTCTCACTTAGATACATAGATACAATTAATTTATTTTACAATATCACATTGTGCATCTAAGCGCAACCTTTTTTGTTTTTAATTCATTACATTTTTATTCCTTTTTTTTTTTTACATTTTAAAAAGATGTGCTGTATATTTTAATTGTTTTATATAAATATATATATATTTAACTTTTTTTTAGATCTTTGAAATATATTTTTCTAGTTGTCTTTTTCTAGTCTGTATATAATAAATACTGTGGGCCAGATTCACGTACCGGCCGCGTCGGCGTAGCGTATGCCATTTACACTACGCCGCCGCAACCTAAATGAGCAAATGCCGTATTCTCAAAGCACTTTCTCCGTAAGTTGCGGCGGCGTAGTGTAAATGGCCCGGCGTATCCCCGCGTAAATGAAAGGGGGCGGCTTGTATTTAAATTAAGCGCGTCCCCACGTCGATCGAACTGCGCATGCGCCGGCCGGGAAAAAAGCTCAGTGCGCATGCTCCAGCTCACGTCGGAAAACGTCACTGAAGCCGACGTGAGCATCATTAACGTAAAGCCCTATTCGCGAACGACTTAGTAAAACGACGGAAAAAGACGACGCTGTCCCAACGCCATACTTAGCATGGCATACGACGGACCTTCGTAAACTTACCCCTCATATAGCAGGGGGTAAGTTTACGCTTACAGAAACGACGTAAACGACGACGTGGCGCAAAAACGTTCGGGAATTGGCATATCAGGCTCATTTGCATAGGCAAATGAGAAAACGACGTAAAAGCCACCTAGCGGCCGGCGCAACATTACACTTAAGATCCAACGGTGTAAGTGACTTACGCCAGTCGGATCTTAGTGTAAAACCGGCGTATCTTGTTTTGTGAATACAAAACAATGATACGCCTGCGGGATTTTCGAATTACGCCGGTGTATCTGCAGATACACCGGCGTAATTCTTTTGTGAATCTGGCCCTGTGTGTATATATATATTTTACGTTACGCCTGCGCAACATTGGGAGCATTTGCTTTGTGAATTCCATGCTTCCCTCTCTGCGCTGCGCTGGGGTAGCGTAAAAGACATACGCTATGGCGGCATATAAATGCGTCAATGTATGTGAATCCGGGCCATAGTATTTATTCAACACAAACTAGAAAAATATATTTCAAAGATTTGAAATTTTTTTTTTTTTTAGTCTGACTCCTAACTAAAAAAAAAGTAATACAAATGTAATACATAATAAGAAATAAGAATTATTTCAGGTAACAAGTAAATCAATTTGATTAACTCCCTTAAAGCCTCGTACACACGGTTCAATTGTTGGAAGGGGTTTGTCTATTGACAGACTGTTGTCCTAAAATCTTACAATTAGTACGCTCCTTTTGAAAATTGCTTTTCCAATTATCGGCCAACTAATATTGGATTGCAGGCTAGTAAATTTTCGGCAGACACCGGCTCCACGTCTGATGTTCGTATGGTCAGTATGCAAATCTGTCACACAAAAGTCGAAAGTACAAACACACATCCTCGGAATCAATGTTTACCAAACACTAAATTAGCAGAAGGGGCCCAAAGAGTGGCGCTCAAGAGCTGAAATTCCTCTTAGTGTGTCACAACATTCGTGTTTGTGGCACGATAATTGTGTAATGTTAGTATCCAAGACAAGATCCAGGCACACGCAATTTTGACAAAAATCTGACTCTCGGCTGGCCAACGAATCTTGACCAGTTTATCAGGAACCTTCCAAGATTCAAACTATTAATGGGCTGGCTGAATGTACCAAGTTGATCGCTCGATTAACTTAGGTACAACCAGCCTGCCGGATTTGCTTCCAATTATCACAAACGGCTGCTATAGCCGGCTAGCGAAAATCAAGGTATTCTCCCAGTGGGTTGTCCCCAGAACAGTTATAGAGGCAAAGACCTCCGATGGGGACACTAGTTCTGGTGATCTGCAAGGCCCCATCGGATTTCCTTAATGTTCAAGATTTTCTCTCACTTCCTGTTTTGGCCATGGGACAGGAAGTGAAGATAAATCTCCCTAATGGGACACAGATGGCAAAAAAAAACTGAAAGGAGTTAAAAGCCTCCTTTACTTTATCCAAAATAAAATAAAGTTTTGCCTATAGTTCCACTTTAAGAATCGCACTGCTTTAGATAGTCAATTTAATTTTCCATATAAGTAAACTAATTTGACTTTTTTTTAAATTGCTAAATACATTGTTAAACACATTCACATTTCACAAGTAGTGTAACGCACGCACTTCTATTATGCTAATGTGCATCAGCTCTGCCCCCCGGCTAAAATAAACAGCAAATACTAGAAACTATTGTAAATTGTGTTTTTGCATTTATTACAAGGCTTACCTTTTCACGTATAGGCCAAAGTT
This sequence comes from Rana kukunoris, assembly GCA_029574335.1. Classification (NCBI taxonomy): domain Eukaryota; kingdom Metazoa; phylum Chordata; class Amphibia; order Anura; family Ranidae; genus Rana; species Rana kukunoris. The sequence continues at coordinate 40,040,548 of CM056053.1, read as the reverse complement.
GATGCTGTCTGCATTTTCTAACCTCTGTATATTAAATCTTAGGCCGAGTGAGAGCTGAAAGAGGAAAGAGATCTGTTATTCCATAACTTACAAAGCATTTTATATTCTTAATAGATAAGGTTAGATCAGGTTTCAACCCAGACAAAGTACAACTGTATGGCCTCATACACACAACCGGGTTTCTCGGCAAAAACCAGCAAAAAAACTGCTTTTTGCCGAGATTCCCGTTTGTGTGTACGAGGCATTCAGGTTTCTCGTCTGGAAATCTGGCCAGAATCTCGACGAACAAAAAGAAAACCTGCTCTCTTTTTTCTCGTTGAGATTCTTGTTTCCCGACGAGAAACCCGAGAGTGTGTATACTTACCTGTCGCCGTGGAAACCTGCGCATGCTCGAAATGACTTTGACGCATACGTGGTAGCTTCCACGGCATTGGTAGGGTGAAGCAAGATGGCGGCAAAGGCGTTGAATGTGACGAGCACATGTTCATCATACGCGATAACGTCACCGCGTTCTTTCCTTTCAAGAGAACTGCGGTTCCTTTGAAATTAAAGTCACTACACATTTGGGAGGCAAGAGTTTCTTGCCAAGAATCTCGTCAGGGAAAATGACAGCTTTTTCCTGACGAGATTCTCGGACGTGTGTACGAGGCCTAAGCCTTAAGCCGCGTACACACGATCACTTTTTGTGATGAAAAAAAACGACGTTTTATGTGACGAAACAAAACAGCGTTTTTCAAACTTCTTTACTAAAACGACGTTGCATACACACCATCGTTTTTCCAAAATGCTCTAGCAAAGCGTGGTGACGTACACCACGTTCGACGGCACTCTGTTCCATTGAAGCTCCGTCTCATAACTTGCTTCTGAGCATGCGCGGGTTTAAAAACGTTGTTTTCAACATCGTTTTGCCCACACACCATCACTTTTTATGACCCAAAAACGAAGTTTTGAAAAACGACACAAAAAATTCAAGCATGTTCGAATTTTTTTTTGGTCGTTTTTTTGAAGACATAAAACGACGTTTTGCCCACAAATGGTCATTTTAAATGACGTTTTTGAAAACGTCCTTTTTTTTCATCACAAAAAGTGATCGTGTGTACGCGGCATTATGCTTAGTACACACAATGAGAACATCAGACGAAAAATACCACTTTTGGAGTGATCGTCTGATAATCTGATCATCAGTACACAGTTGTCCGAAGGGACATTCTAATACGATAATAAAAGAAATGATTTTCATTAAATTAGTATAGTATTTGTGCGAAAAAATCGTGTGACCAAGACCACACATGCTCGGAAATGAAATAATACATTACATAACAATAGATTATATCCCTTCCAAAGTTGTAGTCTGTCTTACTAGAATTGTCGAAACTTTGGTAACCTATTGGTATATAAAGCTAGCATGCAAAAAACAAAACAAAAAAAAACCGGACGATCCTTTGAATTCATATCATGTGCACTAGGCATAAGGCTGGCCATACACCAGTCATTATGTTTGAAAATGACTTGATTCCACTATCTACACATTCAATGTTGATGGGGGAAACCCTCCCACTAAGCCTTTGTATTCTAACAGTAGGAAGATTTCCCCACCATCAGAATACATTATAGCTATACTTGGCACTACTGATTGAAAGAAAAAACTCCAACAGGCTAGTTGTACACAAGTCATTCGATAAATGGTGTGTAACCAGCCTGCCCATACATAGATGAAAATTCGGCCAATCACTGCTGAACCAAATTTAGTCCAATGTATGGCCTGGTTAACAAGCAAGGTCACTCCTGGATATCTATGTATCAGAATATCTATTGAAGCAAAGAAAACTTTAAAAGAGAACGCTATGTGTCAAACAAATATGAAATGGAGTCTCTCAAACATACTGTAACTCTGAGTGAGGTCCACTTTCTTAAAACTTACATTGGTTCCAGCCACCATGGGGTTTCCGAGGTCACATACTACCATCCGAGAGTCATTTGCCATTTTGTATTCACAGTTAAGTTGCCGCAGGCCCTTGGGAAAAGAATTATGGGGGAATTATTTATTATGTGCTAATTTTCCATAGTTTTGATATTCAGCACTTTCCTGGAACCCTACAGAACATTACACTCTAATGTACCCGCCACAATCATATGCAGTCTTACAAAATCAGCTTTCGTGGAAACACATCAAACTACCTACATTCATTTAAGGTTGTGGAATGAAATTGGAGCACTCAGAGGAAGCGTATATTAGCATGATGTCCAAACTCCATGCAGCTAGTATGAAATAAAGAACCAAAGCTGCAATGCCACAATGCTATCACTAATCCACTGCACTGCAATTAATGAACCACCTAAAGCAGGGGGCTCAAACTGGCTGCCCTCCAGCTGTTACGAAACTACAAGTCCCATCATGCCTCTGCCTGTGGGAGTCATGCTTGTAACTGTCAGCCCTGCAATGCCTCATGGGACTTGTAGTTTCGAAACAGCTGGAGGGCCGCCAGATTGAGACACATGACCTAAAGTGTATGTAAACACTACCAATTAACTTCTCCTATTTGCTCCCTACTGGTTTGTTACATTACCTGGTTTGTTGCATTACCTGCATTAAGGTAAAAAAAAACTTCCACTACTTGTCCCCCCCCAACTTACGTGAGTCCTTGATCAAACCAGTGCTGTGCCTGTCTGCAGCGGTGCTGGTTCTCTCCTCGCTTGCAGGCTCAGAGACAGCAGAGGGAGCCATTTGCTCATGCTGCTGCCAATCAAATGTTGTAAAGAGGGAGCGGGGGGCAGCACCGAGCCGCACAGCGTGTGTTAATAGACACAAACAGCCCAGCTTGGGAGGGGGCCCACAGGTGTGCCACCTAGGAAGCAGCTTCCTAGGGAGGGTGCACCAAGAAGAGAAGTAGCCAAGAGTGCCGACAGGGGGATACCTAGAGTGGAGATTCAGGACCGCTCTGTGCCATACGCACAATGCAGGTAGGTATACTATGTGTGCACATTGCCTTTCCCCTGATTGCACATTGCAAGTTATTTGGTAGGTTAATTGGCTCCTGTTTCAAGTGGCCCTAGTATAGGTATGTATGTAAATATGTAAATAGCTTTCTAAATTGATGGCGTTATATAAGTACATGTAATAAATAAATACAATTCTGAAAAATATAAGCTGCTCAAAATCCTATATATAAACCTGCTTCAGAGAAACAACCAGAAAGGTTAGAAATATTTTCAAAAATGTTTTTTTTTGCTGTGTGAATGGTAACTCATAATAAGTATATAGTGGGGGTTTATGAACTGGTGGAAATGCACTTTAAAGTTTATCTCTGCAGTGTGTTGTCTGAAACCTCATTATTACTCAGACCCCAACCACAAACCCCTATCCATAAGGCTGCTTACACACGATCGGTCAAAACCGATGAAAACGGACTGAAGGTCCGTTTCATCGGTCCAAACCGATCGTGTGTGGGCCCCATCGGTCAGTTATCCTTCGGTCAAAAAAAAGAGAACTTACTTTAAAATTTAACCGATGGACGCCTAACCGATAGGTCAAAACCGATCGTTAGTACGCACGAGCATCGGTTAAAAAGCCACGCATGCTCAGAATCAAGTCAACGCATGCTTGGAAGCATTGAACTTATTTTTTTCCCCGTCGTTGTGTTTTACGTCACTGCGTTCTGACACGATCGGTTATTTAACCAATAGTGTGTAGGCACATCAGACCTTCAGTCAACTTCATCGGTTAACCGATGAAACCGGTCCTTTGGACTGTTCTCATCGGATGGACTGATCGTGTGTATGCGGCCTAAGAGTTGTAATTGCAACCTACTAACTCTTAACTCTGAGGCCTCGTACACACGACCGTTTTCCTCGACAGAATCCATCAAGAAACTTGGTGGCAGAGCTTTTTTGCCAAGGAAAAACTGTTGTGGAACTTGATGAGAATAAAAGAGAACAAGTTCTCTTTTTCCTCTTCAAGAAACTTGGTGGCAGAGCTTTTTTGCCGAGGAAAACGGTCGTGTGTATGTTTTTCGTCGGTAGTCTCAATTTCTTCATCATGTTTCTCTTCGGGCTGGCCTCATACACACGATCGAGGAACTCGTTGTAAATGAAACATCGTTTTCCTTCGACAAATCTTGACAAGCTTTCTTTGCGTCAAGAAAAAATCTTGTCGTTCTCAAACGCGGTGAAGTACAACACGTACTACGGCACTATAAAGGGGAAGTTTGATTCCACTGGCACAACCCTTGGGGCTGCTTTTGCTAATCTCATGTTACTGCGTGTTAAGTAAAAGTTTGGTAAGAGAGGATTCGCGCTTTTCAGTCTGTTACAGCGTGACAAATGTGCTATCTCCATTACGAACACTACTTTTACCTAAGGTGCGTTCCCGTCTCATACTTTATTCTGAGCATGCGCGGGTTACTAAGCATACACACAAACATGTTTCTCGACGTAAACCAGCCCGACGAGGAAATTGAGACTCCCGACAAGGAAAAAGAGAACTTGTTCTCTTTTTTTTCTCATCGAGTTCCACGACAGTTTTCTCAACAAAAAACATACACACAACTATTTTTCTCGGCAAAAAAGCTCCACCACCAAGTTTCTTGATGGATTCCGTTGAGGAAAACGGTTGTGTGTACGAGGCCTAAGACACCAGTAAAATTCTGCCATAACCCCAATACTAACCCCACAGTGTATAGACACCCAAAATCTATTTTTCAGTATGTCTGGCATCATTTCTCACTGTACACTCTTTTCATAAGCAAATCATTTTTTTTGTGACTATTGTGGTGGGGCAACCAAAAGAGAAGGAGCAACTTTGGGAGTAACTTTCAGTTATTTTTAGTCACTCCCATTACCTTAAAAAAACAAACACAAAAAACGAAGATAACCAGATAAAATATACAATATATTGTGTCACACCATTGTATGGTCTTACACAGCAGGCTGCGCCATTGTATGGTCTTACACGGCAAAGTTTTATTGGACACTCCCTAAACCTATCCTCTGCGTAAACTACAATATCCTTTGTTTTCCTAGTGGACAGGAAATTACTGACAATGAGCTTTATCTTAAAAGAATAGGATATGATGTTTTACATCAACTGTCCTTGGCTGCCAGATGTCTGCCTGTAGAGTTCCGAGTCTTTCTGGCAGAGAGAATTAGCAGGCAGATTTTTATTCATCGGGTAGGCGATACATTCAGATAGGTTTGTGATATTTAGCACTTACCTCCATGTGTCGCTCAACGCCTATATAATCTGCCTCCTCGGGTACATTGACATAGAGTTCAGCCTCGTATGCCCCTTCACCATCGTTCCGTGCATTTATGGTTAACAGGATGTGGTTTTCCTCTCCTATAATTAGCTGTTTCTTATCCCTACAAAAATCAGAATCACAATTAGGAAAGTACGTGCACAGAAGAAGTATTCTGTAAAATTAAAAGAAGTTGCGGTGCTTTGAATAATCAATTCTTTTTCGTATCACAATGGGGTTGATTTGCAAAAGGCAAACAGGCTGGGCACCAGGGGCGGACTGACAACTCATGGGGCCCCCGGGCAATAGAAGATTATGGGGCCCCCAGGCTTACAGATGGCCACCAAGCCAGATGACAGTACAGCTAAAATTTCGGGATTTTCACATCAAAAGCATGTAGGTTTTGGACATATCAGGGACAGATGTAAAAAAAACACAGATTTTTACATACTGTCCCTGGTTTTAATGAGCCTGACAACTCTGATGGGGCCCCCTAGTGGCATTGGGCCCTCGGGCAGTGCCTGAGTTCCTCAATGGTCAGTCCGCCCCTGCTGTGCACTTTGCAAGTGCAGCTGCACTAATTTCCCCCAGAGCTTAGTAAATGTGGTAAAGCTTCACTTTGTAAAGAATACCCAATCAGGTGCAAGGAAAATAATAATAATAAAATAAAAACATTTTTTGCTTGTGCATGATTGGATGATGGAAATCAGCAGGGACATTATTTCCTTCCAAAAACACCACTGACACAAGGTTTTTTTTAATGCACCAATATTAGCTCCATGTAATTAGCCAAACATTGCCACCATACCAGCACTCTGAATGCCACAACTATTCTATTCCTTTCGGCACAGTGCACTGCTATAAGCCTCACCCCAGTCTCAGGCCCAAGTTCCCAGGTATGATACTGGTTTATATATTTGCCATATGTTTTATTTACCATATGATGAGATATATTGTATATACTTGAGTATAAGCCGACCCGAATATAAGCCGAGGCACCGTATTTTTACCACAAAAAATGGGAAAACATATTGACTCGAGTATAAGCCTAGGGTGTCCATCTGCATGCCTCACTGTACCTCACTTTGCCTGACTGTGTCCATGTGTATGCCTCACTGTGTCCATGCCTCACTGTGTAAATGCCTCACTGTGTCCATGCCTCAATGTGTCCATGCCTCACTGTGTCCATACCTCACTGTGTCCATGCCTCACTGTGTCCATGCCTTCACTGTGCCCATGCCTCACTGTGCCCATGCCTCACTGTGCCCATGCCTCACTGTGCCCATGACTAGACTGATGTTTAACATGGGAGTCTATGTAAGGGGTGCTCGGTTTGAAAAACCGGTGCTCCCCAGCCGTAGATCCCCCAGATAACAATCTTTGCACATTTGTAGAGGAGAACGGGGCTACATGTGTGCCAAGTTCTGGGTCCAGTGGACCTATGATCGGCCGGTACTGGGTCCCCAAAGTCACCTGAGAAATTACATTTAACATGGGAGTCTATGGAAGGGGTGCCCGAGTTGGAAAAATCGGTGCTCTCCGGTCAATGGTCCCTTAGACAACAAACTTTGCACACTTGTAGAGAAAGAGTGGGGCACATGTGTGTCAAGTTTGGGGACCCGGTACCAGCCGGTACCGGGTCCCCAAAGTCTGGGAGTATAAGACGAGGGGGGGGCAATTTCAGCACAAAAAAATGTGCTGAAAAACTCGGCTTATACACGAGTATATACGGTATATGAGAATACAAACAGTATGCCTCTTGGAGACTGAGCCCAGGACTTCAGTGCTGCAAGAGGAAATTTAACCGATGGAATCCTTACCGATAGAACAAAACCGATTGTTAGTAGGCACGTTCATCGGTTAAAAATCCACGCATGCTCAGAATCAAGTCAACGCATGCTTGGAAGCATTGAACTTCATTTTTTTCAGCACGTCGTTGTGTTTTACGTCACCACGTTCTGACACGATCGTTTTTTTAACCGATAGTGTGTAGGCACGTCTGACCATCAGGCCGTTCTCATCGGATGGACCGATCGTGTGTACGCGGCATTAGCGGTATCAGGGGTTATAACTCTGTGAATCTATACCAGGCACACTTTAAATTTAAAGGAAAGAGAACACTTTTAATGTATTGGTGATCTAAGCAGATCAAAGTAAATATCTATAGAGAAAAAAAAGAAACATATGGTAAATTCCCAAGTCCTCATGTTCTAATCCAGCAGGAGCTGCATCTTGAAGCTGCTTCTGTGTCTCTTAACACTATGGGGATCTACATGGCTCCATATCAAAGCACGGTCACATGCTTGCCCGGAATGCTGAGGGGGTGTGTCTAGGGACAAACTGTGCTTTGAAGTTGAAAGAGACAGGACTCCGATGTGATGGGGCTCTTCCTATTATTTCAGCACATGGCTATTTCAGGAGGAGAGTTGACTTGAGAATTAATAAAACAAAACTATTTGCAGCATTTTGTATAGCTAATGTGTCCTTTTTACATCAGAAGTTTTGCTTTGATTTTTACAACTTTACTTCCATTTCCCAAAATTTTTGTCCTAGATTTAAATGGTTTTAGCCTGAATAATGAGGCAGTAAGTATGAATGATCATGGCGTGGCACCCTTATCAGGATCGAAGAAGAAACCCAATTCTACTAGAAATATTGCATTTCTATTTATTCTACGTTGCCCGGCTGGCATGCCAATCCAATTACATCAGTAATTTATGAGCCAGTGATCCAGAAAAAACATGCAGACCAGGATTTCTGATTTCACTGGCTGCTTGCTTACATTTTCAGAAGCACATCAGCAACGGCAAACTTCTCTCAGTAAAGGCTGACTTTAAAAAAAATTCAGAAAACCAACAGCATCAATGTGATCAATCATATAAAATATAATGTACAGAACACACAGCTCTACCTGTCAAAAAAGTCACCGAGCAGCCACCAAAGTTATTTAGCAGGTTCAACTGGTAGTGGTAGCAGTAATCCAAGTGTGAGACAGGGACACCTAGCAAAAGTCCAAGAATGTTTGTCCTGCACTTTAAATCAGCAAGGTGGTACACACGGTTTAGCGATAGAAAGCAGTACAGGCATACCTCACTTTTAAGTACACAATGGGACCAGAGCATGTATGTAAAACGAAAATGGACTTAAAGTGAAACAATACCTTTTTTCACTTCTAGGGTGTAGTGGGGGGTCAGGAGCTGTAGTGGGGGTGTCAGGAGCACACTGGAACAGGGCGGGAATGCTCTCGGAGCTTCAGCTCCTTCTACTGCCGCTGCAAAATGTCTTTACATTACTTGTAAGGCACTTTACATACACTCGCAGGTATGTCCTTACTCGCGAGTGTATGTAAAGTGAGTGTACTTAAAGCGGGGTATGCCTGTACTGCATTCTTTTTCTGAATTTGTTGGAATTAGGTTTAGAGATAGAATGCAGCACTGCATTCTTTTTCTGAATTTGTTGGAATTAGCGTATATTGCTTCCTAAGCCAGCTGTCTGATATTACGTTAGCGCAGACGGTTTTCTATTCTTTAGGTACCCACAGTTCAATGCTGCAAGTCTTTAGCATAAACAAAAGGCAACACATGTACTTGTTTTTGTGTTTTATCAGCACTCAGCCTTTTCACCCAGCAGCAGGCTCCCACATCAGAGAGAGAGACCTGAGCATATGTCAGCTGACACATACAAAGAGGAGAGAGAGAGAGAGAGAGAGAGAGAGAGAGAGAGAGAGGGAAAGCCATTGCTATTAGTCAGCTCAAATATATAAAGAACAGAGAGAGCCCTGAGCATCAGACAGTTCACATACAGTATATAAAAGTCTGTGAACAGCTGTGACTAATATTGAGATTTGGCTAACAGGAAAAAATGTACCTAAGAATGGAGGCTGTATCTTTCCCAAAGATCTACAGAGCCTCTGGGCTCCAGGACCCACCCAGACTTGAACTTATTAAGAAACCAAAGTCTGATGTCTTCAAAGCAGGCTCAAACCCTGGGATGCCTCACAATGTGTAGGTGAGAAACCCAGGTCACCCATACACATCGGCTGGGGTTCTAGTTTTTAGCTTAAGTGAATCTCTGCTGTGCCACTTTTACGTGAAAGCAACCAATACACTTTAATGGTGGCCCCTCCAGCTCACATACTTATCTTCCTTTAGATACCCTAATGCTCTGTTTGGCCACTAGCATTGAAAGAGAGGAAGCTCTTGGAGTCACAACCTGGAGCTTACACACTGTTGAGGACTACTTTCCTGCCCCCATGTGTTAAATGTTTGAGAAGCTAAACACCAAACATTAGCACTTCAACATGAGGAAAAGTTTAGTAAGTTTAAGGAGACTAGCTGGGGGAGAGTTGCCCGTAGGCTTGGCACAGTGGGCAATTTCTAATATGGCTGTGTACGTTTGCGAGGAATGCGCACACACGTATTGGAGGCAAACGTGCCGCCACATGCAATGTGCGACAGATCCTGGCGCCATCTGGTCTTTAAAAGAGTCACTGCTGCACATGGATACTGCTGACTGGTCTTCAGCTTCCTGCTTCCTGTTCCCTTGTTTTACCTATGATTACCAGTTACCGACCTGGCTTGCCATTGGATAGCTCTTGTCTCTCTCCCGGGTCTGAACTCAGATTGCCTACAGATTTGCTCTTGTTTCCTGTCCTGTGTATGACCTCGGCTTGCCTGACCACATCTCTGCTCTTCTGTCTGCTGACCACTGTCTCACTGACCTTTGCAACCTACCCTGACTACACATTCTGCTTTGCCCTGTCTGCTGTGATCCGCCTTGGTGCCTACCTGCTGTACCTATATACAGTACTCACCTGTTGCTCCAGCTTAGAGTACTTACCTGCTGTATCCAGCCTGCAGCACTTACAACTGTAACCTGCTTCCTACTGTATACAGCCCGCAATAACCATTAGCTCCCCTGGGTCCTACTGCTACCTCATCTGGTATCGACCAGCAGAGAGATCTCCACACCTACATCTCTTATATTTGGCACAGCAGGCAAACCCTGCTTCTTTGGGCTTTGTGTTCCCTGTTTCCACCTTCAGGGACACCGAGCCACAGGGAGGGCCCTCTTAGCATTTCAGCTTAAGGACCAGGGACATGACAGTAAGTCACATGCTCTTTATACTTGAAATTACTGAGTATTTTTCTTCCCTCCCAATAGCTGAATTGAGTGATGGGGGAGTAAAGGGAAGCTAAGGGCTGCTGCTTTTAAATTAACCTGTTGCTTTAACTTGCATTGGACAAGTACAGGTTTCACTTTAAATCCAGGTATGAAAACCGTTGCTTTGCTTGCTTCCATTAATTTGGGAGTTGGGACACAGACACAGTCCTCCGCCGCCAGTGCGCCTCTGACATTATGTATGAACGGAGCTGTGGCTCCCTGCTGATGCTGAGATTTCGTTTCTTGTTGCAGAGAGAAGAGAATAGGAACACCAGTGGCCAGGTGCTCCTAGGCAGCAGTGCACCCTAGGTGCCTGCCTAGTTTGCCTAGTGGTAGCACTGGCCCTGGCACCCCCATCTCCTTGAGCCCATTGCAGTTTATGGGTGCTGCAGTTTCTGCCTACAATCAGTGTGAGAGGCCTGATGAATCCAGTTGTACAGGGTTTATTCAAACTTAGATAATACTAAACTGAGGTAACTTTAGCATGGTGGCAATGTTTTTCACGGATTTACTTTCTTGGTTCCCTGGCACTGAACTTTAATTATTTCCTGGACAAAAGCACAAAGCAGTAAAACATGTTTACTTTGTTGCTTGTGGGTCGGTTACAGTGGAAGACAACTTAATAATAACCCAAATTCCTTTATGTTTTAGCCCTCTAGATGGATACATCCTTTTGTATTCAAATGTTTATCTAAATCAGGAAACGCCATGATTGCAACCATGCACTGACTCATACGGCGGACACTAACATCCTATAGCTTGCATCAGTATAACTCGATAATCACAGTATATAGAACAAATAACGGTTATTACAAAGTGATCATTTGTAGTCTGCCACACCAAATGATAATATTTAGTGCGAATTAAGCCTACCTAATTAACCGCGTATGAACTTAAATTCCGTCTGGAGACAGTGCTCCGTCGGGCCGGTTTAAACTGACATACACAAACAATCACAATTACAGTTAAATATATACAGTAGGCCTCCGGAACTTCAACAAATCAGCTTTAGCTTTAGGACACTTTTTATTTATTCTTCTTTCTGTAGGGGTCTTTGGATTGTCCTACACACATTTATTTAAGCCTGCAGCCCCCCCCCCCCCCCCCCCCGGCCTTAGGGGACCTGAAAAATATCTTTAGATACAAAGGCAAAATTATTCTGTGTTAAAAAAAAAAAAAGACAACTATTCTGTGCTGTATTTATAAGATGTTTGGCCTTGACTTCACTTTGTGATCTGCATTCGTATTGTTCTACAAATTGTAGTAGAATTTCACTTCTGTGTATATATTAGTTTAACATTTTGCCGAGTGCTGTCATTTCCTGTTAAAACAAACATCACAGTTTGGGGTCCTGAGTAAGTTATAGCGGCTCTTCCTGATTTTTTTCCTTTATTTTTCAAAGCATGCATTCAATAAACTAAGGGAAATTTATTTATTCAGACTTACAATTGGGCCGCTAGTTTCAGGTCAGGAATGCACATATTGTCTTCTCCACAATCGACGAGAATGTGTGCCTGTACAGGAAAAAAACACAACATGATGAAGATGTTGGTTTATGTTTTATTCATTCTAGATCTTTATTCGAGTTCTCAATTCTTATCTGCTTCAAATGAAAGTTGAACTACAAGCAAACAGATAAAACACAGTTGTAATACAAATGAGGAGGGCAGTAGTAGGTGTCCAAGGATTTGTATTTCAATCCCGCCAGTTCCGAGATTTACACTACCTAACCAGACAACAATACATAGTCAAAGCAGTATTAAACATATGTTGGTGTGGTCCAAGATTAGTAGAAAACACCTAAAGAAAGGCACCTAATCCCAAGTAAATAGAATTTTGAAAAGAAGAAGGAAAGGGGGATACATTTTGGTGCAATTTCTTACGTGGAAGTGATGAGAAAGAACACTTTCTATGTTATAAGCGTACAAAAATAATTTATTAATTTATTACATAAAATTTATACAGACACAAATATGTATTTAAAAGACAGTTGTTCAATTCAATTAATTGAACAACTGTCTCTGTGTCTGAATACATTTTATGTAATAAATTAATAAATTATTTTTGTACGCTTATAACATAGAAAGTGTTCTTTCTCATCACTTCCACCAAAGAAATTGCACCGAAATGTATCCCCCTTTCCTCCTTTTTTCCAGTATTAAACATATTTCACTGCTACACATAGACTGATAAATTGCTAATAAATTGCAAACTACAAAAGTGACACTTCTAATTCCTATGACGATGATAGGCTGTAATCTTGTAATCACTAGCTCAGCCTACAAAATGACTGCCAGCACAAATGTCTGAATCCAGAAGGCAAAGCGCAACATGCCAAAATGTCCTCACCGAACAATCAGTAATAATCTTTTATTAAGTGAAATTGGATTGACTGTTATGCCTAATAGTAGTTAGTGCCATTCAACTGGATAAAGGCGTAACTAAATCGTCCAGAGCCCTGGTGCAAGAAACCACAAACGGCCCCCCTGACCCCCACCTTCCTTCGGAGCCTGGGGACATTTCCACTGATCCTGGGGCCCTTTTCTCCCATTGTGGGCCTTTTATTATGAACTCTTTTTTTGTAGTATACACTATATACATCATTTGTGATTAAAGAACATTTTTAATCATATAGATTTAAGCCCCCTTACATCGGAGTCCACTGAGTCCCCCTTTACATCAGAATCCACTGAGCCCCCCTTAACATCAGAATCTGCAGAGCCCCCCTATGCATCAGAGGCCACAGAGCCCCCCTTTACATCAGAGTCTGCAAAGTCCCCATTTACATTAGACCCAAATGAGACCACCTTTACATCAGAGTCTGCAGAGCCCCCCTATACATCAGAGGGCGCAAAGCCCCCATTTACATCAGAGTCCGCAAAGCCCCCCTTTAAACTGTGCTGCCCCTGGGCACCCTTCAAGAATGCAGACTATGTCTTCTTTTTCAGCCCTCTCCTCCATTTAAATAAGTTGTAATACAGCATCCAGCAATATAAAGGGGCTCTATAAATGGGTGATGGATGGATAAACGAAAGGTCTGCCTCCTGCATTTATAGAATGTTTTTCATTGAGGGAGGTGGAAAGGGTGGGCATAGTGAGCACTCTTGACAAGTGTCCATAACAGGTCCAGAGTCTCGTATTAACCCTTGCAGCACTGGAAGACTATCGCTGCATTGGTATGGGGGAGGGAAAGGAAGATTTCAACTAAGAGTGGCCACCAACACAAAGGACACTTCTTATTCAATGCAAGTAATATAATTTAGGCTAATAAAAAAATAAAAAATTAGGCTTTAAACTACTTAAGGACTGCCCCACACAGATATACTGTACCTGTACGTGATTTTGTGCACCGGGCCTGGGGTGCACACCAGGAGCCAATCAGGGGTTCTGCCAGGACCCACTGATTGTTGACAGGAGAGGCAGAATGGCAGAATGACGGGCTGCCTATGTAAACAAGGCAGACCGCCGTTCTGTCAGAGAGAAAGATGGAGATCTTGTGTTTCTGCTAAGAAACATGGATCTCTGTTTTCCTCCAGTTAGGCCATCCCCCACACAGTTAGAAAGCACGCCCTAGGAGCACACTTAAAGGGGTGTTCCAGCCAAAAAATGTGTTTATTAAAAGTCAGCAGCTACAAAAAGTGTAGCTGCTGGCTTTTAATAAACACTCACTTACCTGCTCCTGCGTTCCAGCGACGCACCGACCGGGGCTCCGCTCCTCTCCCCCCCTCCCCGGCCGGCGTCTCCATCCTGACTGTGGGCACCCAGCCGTGACAGCCTTCGGCTTCACGGCCGGGCATCCACTGCGCATGCGCGAGCCGCACTGCGCATGCGCGCGCGGCGCGGCTCGCCGCTGATTGGAGAGGCGATCGCATGGGACCTGTCAGTGTCCCATGTGATCGCCTACAGGGAGGGGCTGGTGTAGGCGATTAAGGCTTAATCGCCTAACCAGCCCCTCGGCGGAAGCAGGAAGTGGGACAGGAAGTCCCACTCCTACTGAAGCCCCCACTCCCCCCCCCAAAAAATGACATGCCAAATGTGGCATGTATGGGGGTGAGGAGTGGGATAAGAGGAAGTTCCAAATTTGGGTGGAACTCCTCTTTAACCTTTTGATCGTCCCTGATGTTAACCCCTTCCCACTCAGTGGCATTTTTTAAGCACTGATCACTGTATTAGTGTCACTGGTCCCCAAAAAGTGTCACTTAGAGTCCCATTAAAAATCTCTGATTGCAACATTACTAGTAAAAAAAAATTATACAAATAAAAATTACATAAATCTATCCCATAGTTTATAGATGCTATAATGTTTGTGAAAACCAATCAATATACGCTTGGGATTTATTTTACCAAAAATATGTAGAAGAATATATATTGGCCTAAGTTGATGAATAAGTTTGATATTAAATTCATTTTTTTATTGGATATGTTTTATACCAGAAAGTAAGAATTTTTTATTTTTTTAATAAAATTGTCGGCCTTTTTTTGTTTATATCGCAAAAAATAATGGTGATAAAATACCACCAAAAGAAAGCTATATTTATGAGAAAAAGGGACATGAATTTTATTTGGGTACAGTGTCACATGACCGCGCAATTGTCAGCAACTGGCTGAAGTGGTTAAATTTTAGCAGCATCAGCGTTCCATCTAAAAAAAAAAAAAAACTTTTCAACAACTCTAATTTTAAAGTATTTTATCTTTGCAGGCAGTTGAATAATGCCCTACATTTTATTCTATTGTCTTCTATTTTATTCTTTTCTATTTTTGGAATAATGGTCTGCCAGAAATAAACGCAAACACATGTTTGACACATGCATTTCTGGCTTGGGCTTGTAGGCAGGCAGTGTTGAGACATACTGTACCTGTTCCTGTAAGCGTGCCTCCCTAAATCGGTTTAATATTGGTTTCAATTCCAGTTCATTCAAGAAGGCAGATTCATCCAAACTGTAATTCAAGTTGACAGTAATGGGGGTGAGTTTGTCTCGAAATTCTGATTCTTCCTACAGGAAAAGTCAACAAAATAGCCTAAAATAGCTTGTAGAAAACAATATAATATTACTGGATCTAAAAATACACAATTTAGGCATTCATATACTGTATATGGTTAGCAAAAACATCATTATAGTTTTACACCAAATATTGTTATAAATAATAAACTGACATGTAGAAATCTCACTCTTAGGTGATAGTTATAACAATAGTCTCCCGAGGAAGTCCTTGTGAAGAAACGCGTTGAGACGGATGTGATGCCAGATGCAGGTGAAAGTCTCTGGGATTCTTATGTATGGGAATGATAACAGGCATATCGGCATTTATGAAGAATTTTTATGTGAGTACCGAATTGTTATTAAA
Organism: Rana kukunoris; assembly: GCA_029574335.1. Classification (NCBI taxonomy): domain Eukaryota; kingdom Metazoa; phylum Chordata; class Amphibia; order Anura; family Ranidae; genus Rana; species Rana kukunoris. The sequence goes on along the minus strand of CM056053.1, from coordinate 40,024,805 downwards.
TAAAAGCTCTTATTCTAAGGCCGCATACACACAACCAAATAAATCTGATCAAATCGGTCTGACAGACCGTTTTGATCGGATTTGTCTGCTGGGGTATATTGATTTGATCGCGTACACACGATCAAACTAAAATCCCTGCCGTCAGACAGCGCGGTGACGTGGCGGTGACATTGACGCTGCCACGTCACCATCACCAGGAAGTAAAACACTTCCGCGCATGCGTCGAATCCATTCGACGCATTCGCGGGCAGATATGTCTGCTGGTTAGTGTACTAACCAGCAGACATGTCGGACGGACGGGTTCCCAGCAGACAGATTTTAAAGTATGCTTTAAAATCTGTCTGCTGGAAAAATCTGTCTGTCCGCCCGTACACATGATCGAATTTGTCTGCTGAAACGGTCCGTCGGACCTTTTTCAGCAGATAGATTCGATCGTGTGTACGCGGCCTAACAGTATTGAGAAAGCAGTTAGGCGCTGTTCACACCTGTGCGCTTCGCTAAAACACACCTCCCCAGCACATCATAAGAGCATGAAAAATAGTCCCCTTGAAATCCAATCACAGCTGACCACACTTAAACTTGCCAGTTATCGGCATTTCTTTCCTCACACTATCACAGCTTGAGGAAAGGAGAAGCGGTAATCAGCGAATGTGAAAAGGGACATTTACACTGAAAAGCAGGGCACTGACTACCAGTGCCCTGCTTATCAGTGCAGCCCCAACAGTACCAGTCAATGCCCATTAGTGCAGCTTATCAGTGCCCATTAGTGCCACCTATCAGTGCCCATTAGTGCCACCTATCAATGCCCATCAGCGCCGCCTCATCAGTGCGCATCAGTGCAGATCAGTGCAGCCCCACCAGTGCCTATCAGCGCAGCCTCATCAGTGCACATCAGTGCAGCCTCATTAGAGTTCATCGATGCAGCCTCATCAGTACACATCAATGCAGCTTTATCAGTGCCTATCAGTGCAGTGGTAATTGGCCTGGGCAGGAAGGGGGTAAAAGTGCTCTGTATTAAAGTAGTTAAAGAAATGCACCAAAAAAGAACCTTCCATTCAAGTCATAGTTTTATGTAATTGACATAATCTATTTATATAAGGATATAGTGCTGCTATATATATTAAGACTATAATAACAGCTTTTTAGCAAGTATTCATTTATAAGTAACATGTTTGTTGCAGCTCCAGTTAAATACTTACTCTTAGATAAACATCAAAGTTTTGGCACTGCGTCTCCTTTTCCCGTCCTACTACCAGTTTAAACGTGTGCTGCGCATTATTGTGGTCAAGGAACAGTGTCCTCTTCACGGCTCCTTTCTGTTTCAACCAGTCCAACTCAAGATCAACATTAAGAACTGTGGAGTAAGAGGCATATAAAGATAAATATTCCCAATGCAGGAAATAATGCATACATGCAGATGAGAAGTTTGATTACAGATATATAGTGCGGAAAATAAGTATTTGAACACCCTGCTATTTTGCAAGTTCTCCCACTTGGAAATCATGGAGGGGTCTGAAATTGTCATCGTAGGTGCATGTCCACTGTGAGAGACATAATCAAAAAAAAAAATTCCAGAAATCACAATTTATGAATTTTTAACTATTTATTTGTATGATACAGCTGCAAATAAGTATTTGAACACCTGTCTATTAGCTAGAATTCTGACCCTCAAAGACCTGTTAGTCTGCCTTTAAAATGTCCACCTCCACTCCATTTATTATCCTAAATTAGATGCACCTGTTTGAGGTCATTAGCTGCATAAAGACACCTGTCCACCCCATACAATCAGTAAGAATCCAACTACTAACATGGCCAAGACCAAAGAGCTGTCCAAAGACACTAGAGACAAAATTGTACACCTCCACAAGGCTGGAAAGGGCTACGGGGAAATTGCCAAGCAGCTTGGTGAAAAAAGGTCCACTGTTGGAGCAATCATTAGAAAATGGAAGAAGCTAAACATGACTGTCAATCTCCCTCGGACTGGGGCTCCATGCAAAATCTCACCTCGTGGGGTCTCAATGATCCTAAGAAAGGTGAGAAATCAGCCCAGGACTACACAGGAGGAGCTGGTCAATGACCTGAAAAGAGCTGGGACCACCGTTTCCAAGGTTACTGTTGGTAATACACTAAGACGTCATGGTTTGAAATCATGCATGGCACAGAAGGTTCCCCTGCTTAAACCAGCACATGTCAAGGCCCGTCTTAAGTTTGCCAATGACCATTTGGATGATCCAGAGGAGTCATGGGAGAAAGTCATGTGGTCAGATGAGACCAAAATAGAACTTTTTGGTCATAATTCCACTAACCGTGTTTGGAGGAAGAAGAATGATGAGTACCATCCCAAGAACACCATCCCTACTGTGAAGCATGGGGGTGGTAGCATCATGCTTTGGGGGTGTTTTTCTGCTCATGGGACAGGGCGACTGCACTGTATTAAGGAGAGGATGACCGGGGCCATGTATTGCGAGATTTTGGGCAACAACCTCCTTCCCTCAGTTAGAGCTTTGAAGATGGGTCGAGGCTGGGTCTTCCAACATGACAATGACCCGAAGCACACAGCCAGGATAACCAAGGAGTGGCTCTGTAAGAAGCATATCAAGGTTCTGGCGTGGCCTAGCCAGTCTCCAGACCTAAACCCAATAGAGAATCTTTGGAGGGAGCTCAAACTCCCTGTTTCTCAGCGACAGCCCAGAAACCTGACTGATCTAGAGAAGATCTGTGTGGAGGAGTGGGCCAAAATCCCTCCTCCAGTGTGTGCAAACCTGGTGAAAAACTACAAGAAACGTTTGACCTCTGTAATTGCAAACAAAGGCTACTGTACCAAATATTAACATTGATTTTCTCAGGTGTTCAAATACTTATTTGCAGCTGTATCATACAAATAAATAGTTTAAAAAATCATACATTGTGATTTCTGGATTTTTTTTTTCATTATGTCTCTCACAGTAGACATGCACCTACGATAACAATTTCAGACCCCTCCATGATTTCCAAGTGGGAGAACTTGCAAAATAGCAGGGTGTTCAAATACTTATTTTCCGCACTGTAGCTTGAATTAGTCATCCACCACCCAAGGCCAGTTCTCTCTCCATCATTCACCCTGGTCATTGTGCTATGATGAGACATGTTATGTCACATCAAAGGAACGCCAAATGTCTGTCTACTGTCAGAAGGCACATTTGGCCACGATAGCTAACATAAACTAAAGTATAACTCCTGCCAAGATCTGTTTTTGTAGTTTTAGACAGAATGGGAGCAGCCAGAACATCTGCACTGGGGATACTTCCCTTCACTTCCTGTCCAGAGACACAAAAGGTAGTGCAAAGCTTCCTAAATTTAGAGGACACCACTGACAGCTGTTGCTGTATCAAGAGCTAGTGTGAACAGGCAAATTCAGATTGATATTATAGTGTTACTAAACCCAGAAGCCTCCATTCACTATACCTGGTCTCCCACAGTACACAGAACATGGCAATGCAATTAGTTTAGTAAATATAAACTGCTAAATACCTTTTCTCATCAGCAGTGTATAGCAGTCCTGTGACTTCTATCAGTGTCCAGCCAAGCACTGGTTAAAGGTTGTAGGAGGAGTTTTCTGACTGTCCTATGAGACTGCAAGACCCTGAACCTTTGTCTGGACAGTGCTGATTGGCCCTTTGCTGATCGCCTACAGTTGACCTCCTTCTGATCTCCTTCTAATGCCGCGTACAAACGACCGTTTTTAATGTCATGGAAAAAACAACGCTTTTCTTGATGTGATTCTTGTCAAGCCTGCCTTGCATACACACGATCGTAAAAAAGAGATTTACCTGGCTTCCTGTCCTGCTGACAATGTTTTCCGAAAAAAGAAGTGAAAGGAACTCTCTAACAGCAGCACAGACAGAAAAAAACTATGGGCCAGATTCACAGAGGACTTACGACGACGTATCTCCACGTACGCCGCCGTAAGTCCGAATGTGAGCCGTCGTATCTATGCGCCTGATTCTTAGAATCAGTTACGCATAAATTTGGCATAGATTTGGCCAAGATACGAGCGGCGTAAGTCTCCTAAGCCGTCGTATCTTAGTTGCATATTTACGCTGGCCGCTAGGTGGCGCTTCCGTAGTTTTACGTGTCGAATATGCAAATGAGCTAGATACGCCGATTCACGAACGTACTTGCGCCCGCCACATTTTTTTTACGTCGTTTGCGTAAGCGTATGTCCGGCGTAAAGTTACCCCTGCTATATGAGGCGTATGTAATGTTAAGTATGGATGTCAGGACAGCGTTGAATTTACCGTTGTTTGCGTAAAACGTTTGCGAAAAGGGCTTTGCGTAAGTTACGTTCACGTCAAAACCAATGAGTATTTGCGGCGTAATTTTGAGCATGCGCACTGGGATATGTCCACGGACGGCGCATGCGCCGTTCGTTAGAAACGTCATTTACGTGGGGTCATGGTTGATTACCATGCAACACGCCCACTCAAGCCTAATTTGAATTACCCAGGCTTACGCTGGCCCATTTACGCTATGCCACCGTAACTTAGGACGCAAGTGCTTTGAGAATATTGCACTTGCGTCCAAAGTTTTGGCAGCGTAGCATAAATACGATACGCTACGCCCCGCTCGAAGTTACGCCCTACGAGAATCTGGCCCTGTATATTTTTCTGCAGTATAAGCAAATGAGCAGTCAAATGCAGTAGAAATACACAGGACTGGACTGGGACAAAAATTTGGCCCTGGACTTCATCCAGACTGGCCCACTTTGACAGGCCTCTCCCAATGGCGGCCGGACAACTCCCGCACCCCCCGGGCCCCCTCTCCCCCTTCCCTAGCCACTAGCCATTCTACTTTATTAGAGTAGAACGGCTGGTACCGGTACTCTTATAGGCAGTACCAGTGGGGAAGCTAGACATTATTTCACCCGGGGCAAAGAATCATTTCGGTGCCCCCCCTTATGGGACAAGATTAGGCAGAAGTGAGAAACTCCTAGGCCATAGCTGTTGAGTCAGCTGTCTGTTCCCTCCCCCATGCTCCTCTGTCATCCCCCTGCTCCTCTAGTCCTCCCCCTGCTTCTCTGTTCCCCCCAGGTGAGCGCTGCGGGGAGGGAGAGAAGGTGAGCGCTGCCGGAAGGGAGAGACAAAGGAGCGGAGGGGGGCGGCGGTCCACTGTCACTGAAGCCGGCCCACTGAGCCATAGGCCCACCGGGAAGCTCCCTGTAGTCCCAATGGCCAGGCCATCCCTGGAAATACATACCTATATTATGAGGAATGCCTTGTCCCGTTACTTGTACACAGACTTCCACAGTGAAACTAAAAACAAAAACAATAACCTGTTAATGAGCACATTTATTAATCAAACATTATGAAAACATAGTCCTTTACTGTATTGTGGTACTTTCTGCAAAACTCTTAAGCCTCGTACACACGCACAGTTTTCTCGGCAAGAACCAGCAAGAAAACTGCTCCAGAGTAAACCGTGCGTGTGTACAAGGCTTTGAGGTTTCTCGTCAAGAAAACTGCTCAGAATCTCGACGAGAAAAAAAGAGAACCTGCGCTCTATTTTCTCGCCGTGAGATTCTCGGCAGCGTGTTTATACTTACCTCTCCATGGAAACCCGTGCATGCTCGAAATGACTTTGACGCATGCACGGTAGCTTCCAAGGCATAGGTAGGGTGAACCTAGATGGCGGCGACGGCATCGAATGTGACGAGCGCCATTCAAAAGAACGGCGGTTCTTTTGAATGGAGTGTCAGTACACTCAGATTCTTGCTAAGACTCTCATCAGGAAAAACAATGTTTTTTCCTGACGAGATTCTGGGCCGTGTGTACAGGGCTTAACAGTAAACTTACAAAACCAAATAATCTCAACTACCCATAAATTAAAGTTAAGACATCTTCAGATTGAGAGTGTGTTTTAAGTTAAGAAAAACTATAGGAGGACAAGAACTGTGGAAGAGGTGCCTAAGAAAAGGTCAGCAGAGGGAAAAGGACTACACCAGAATTGCCTTGGGTCCCCCTGCAGCTGATCTTTTTCCCATCAGTGACATACTAGGTAAAAAAAATAAATAATAATAATTAAGGTAAAAAAATGCCTTCTGTTGCAGAGGTTCCCCTCAACCCCACCTTATACTTACCTGAGCCCAATCTCAATCCAGCGTTGTGCATAAGAGCAGAGGCTCTCTTGGTTCTGTCCCTCCTCATTCGGTAGTTTGATAGCATGGGGAGCCATTGGCTCCTGCTCTTGTCAAACAAATCCTATGACATTGGCTTTCTATGGGAGCATTCGGCGGGAGGCCCAAGAAGCGGAGGATCAGGGCTACTCTGTGCAAAACCATTGTAGAGAGCAGGTAAGTATACCAAGTTTGTTACTTTTAAAGAAATAGAAGGGTTTACAAGCACTTTAACAAAATGTATGTTAACACGAAAAACACATAAGAACAGCAATGTGTGAATGGGCCCTAATTGGGAGATATTTTTGAGAAACGAGCACCCTATGACATTTGTGGAATACATTTTTTCCACTGAATTTATAATGTACAATTTCGTTTTTCACTAATTTTCCTATTCTAATTAGATTCCTTTTACTATGGCACAGATATTGCCCAGTCTTCAGTGTTTTTTTTTTTTTTCATGTTCCTGTGTCCACAGATAAATAAAAAAGGTCCGAATGACTAAATTTCCCCCTGAAGTAGCAGTCCATTCCTGGCATGCCAGGGCAGTGAGGTCACTGTGACATGTTCGATACACAGAGGAAAAGGGGAAGAGGAAATTCCATGTACGTCTGCAGGAAGAACTCCATCACAGTAAGTGCAGCAAGCCACCGATGTGGCCAACGCAATTACATCTCTTCTATGCACCATTAACGTGTCTTTGGAAGACACTAAACAAACCTCTAATCATAATGCAGCGAAGCTGAAGATTAACTTCCTCTTTTGTAATGTGATTAAACGGAATAAGAGCTGACATCTGGCGGGTCTCATACCGCACTCGAGGACAAATTTCCTACACGCTATTAGGCATGATAATGTCAAGAACGTGGAGAGTAATTATCAGAGAATACCACGGCTCTCCTGAGAAATCAGGAATCTACGGGTAATTTCTCATGGGAGATAAATAGTGAACTGATTAAAGTACTAAGATGCATCCTGTTCCATGTTGTCTGATAACAGCCACCCAAGTCCCATTCAACACTACATATTCTGCATCTGACAAAAATATCTATTAAAAGAGAATGGCACTCTTTTGAAAACTGTTCAAAAGGAATGACAGTGATGTGATAACCTATGTAATATTGTATTTATTATTTTTTTTGTTCAATGATGCCCATAAAGGCTTAGAGTATTAAAGTGTGTGTAAACTATAATACCCGCAGCGGTTCGCAGAGGGCAGTGTGAACTGCCTGCAGGAGAGATGCAATGCGTGACCCGGCGCAGAAATCACACTGGGTCCCTCATCGCTACAATGTGAACCTAGGCTCAAGGTCTTAAATACATTTTAAAGAACTCTTGAATTAAGAATCAAGTGGTACCAAGCAGCGCAGCACTAAATACCATGCTGCACTGAAAACTTCTCTCTGGGTGGCCCTGAATGAGGTAAGAAGTAACCCTCTTTGAGTGAACAACGTGCTTTGGGTACTTCCCCCAGATAGATTTCAGAACCCTGTCATGCTCCATTCTTTAAAGGGAATGGAATAAAATACTCGGAAGCCTTCTGCCCCATCAACCCCCCCCCCCCCCCCATTTACCAGTGTTTTATTTTCTTAAAAGTCCCTCCTTCCCTCCAGGCTTCAATTCCTCAGGTGCCTTCAAACATGGGATCACCCCTGGTTACATGTGTCTCTCTCAGCTTCTCATGACAGAATGAATGAAATGTTTCTCATCAATACAACAGACATACAAATTTGCTAGCTCTGAGCTTTTTAATGGCTAAGTTTTAAAAAAAATTGAAAGCATTGCGTCCATTCCTACCTACTGCGTGATTTTGCCTTGCGGTCAATGATTCCTTAGGGCAGTGATGGCGAACCTTGGCACCCCAGATATTTTGGAACTACATTTCCCATGATGCTCCACTACACTACAGAGTGCATGAGCATCATGGGAAATGTAGTTCAAAAACAACTGGGGTGCCAAGGTTCACCACCACTGCCTTAGGGTGACTGGATCCTCTGGTTACTTGCAGTTTGTCTCTGTCCGTAACCACAGCATTCCCACTCAACCCTTCCCTCCCTTCCCCTCTCTGGTCCCATTCTCAATTCTCTAGTCCAGTGTTTTTCAACTCCAGTCCTCAAGGCACACCAACAGGTAATGTTTTCAGGCTTTCCATTATTTTGCACATGTGATTTGATCAGTTTCACTGCCTTAGTAATCACCACAGCCATTTCATCTGAGGGAAATCCTGAAAACTTGACCTGTTGGTGACGGTGTGCCTTGAGGACTGGAGTTGAAAAACACTGGTTTAGTCTCTCTGATAGGTACTGTTCTCTGTTGGGTAACATTTTATGCAATCGTTTTACATGGACCTCTGTGTAGACCTCTATATTATTGTAAGGTTCCTTCTTAGCTGTCGGAATTTTTTTATCAATTGCTGTACCCCCTTAGACCTCATGTACACTGCTGCTGGTAAACGGACGTTTAGGAGCAGTTGGACATTTTTTTTCAGCTGCCCCTGAACTCTCCTCTTATGTTATCTTATTAGTATATGTACACAGGGTCATTTATAGTCGTTTCCATGCAGTTGAGTTCAGAAGCATTTTTTGGAAAGTAACAAAATGCGTGTAGAACGGATATGTTCAGAGGTATTTGAAATGCCAACGTTTTTCAGTAGTTGAGTAGTTGAATTCTTGTTAACCACTTCCCTGCCAGTGTCATTAACACAGCAATCAGTGCATTGTTATAGCACTGATCGCTGCATAAATGACAATGGCATCAACAGTGTCCAATCTGTCCACCATAATGTCGCAGTCACAATAAAAATCGCAGATTACAATAAAAATCGCAGATTACCGCCATTACTAGTAAAAAAAAATAATAATAAAAATGCCATAAAACATACCCTTTTATGTAGACGCTATAACTTTTGCGCAAACCAATCAATATACGCTTATTGTGATTTTTTTTTACCAAAAATATGTAGAAGAATACATATCGGCCTAAACTGAGGAAAGAATACATTTTTTATATATTTTTGGGGGGAATTTATTATAGCATAAAGCAAAAGCCTTTTTTTCAAAATTGTCACTCTTTTATTTATAGCGCAAAAAATAATAACAGCAGAGGTGATCAAATACCACCAAAAGAAAACTCTATATGTGGGGAAACAAAGGACATCAATTTTTTTTAGCAGCCATGTCGCACAACCGCGCAATTGTCAGTTAAAGCGGCACAGTGCCAAATTGCAAAATGTGGCTCGGTCATTTGGCAGCCAAATCCTCCGGGGCTGAAGTGGTTAATTAGGATTTTGTTGTCTAAAATTTTGCTTTGCTCTTAAAGACTTCATTGGGGTGTATTCCTTTTCTAAACATGGTCTTGAATCAATTTGTTAGGAAAAATACTTTGTGTGTGAAAATGAGCGACCAAATCTTGGTGGCAATCAATAGCCCACATTTGTGGCAGTATTTTTGAATATCGTGTCCCATAAAAAATGTTGATTCTGAATGGAAAGTAAAGGTTTTCTGGCAAATCTATTGGGGTGTATTTATTTATGCTGAGCACTGTATGTGAACGTATTTGTGTGTATGCGCACACAAGTGTAAAAATGATTTCAGCCTTATTTTAATGAAGCATGGTATATGTATGTATTTCTGTGTATACATGCAAAAATACTGACTGGAGACTCAGATTTCTGTATTTTTTTTTTCCTGATCTAAAAGCGCATGTTTATAAACTTGTGTGTACAGGCACATTGGACACAATCAGGGCTCAAGTCCTGCCGGAACGTGTGGGAACGGAGTTTCTGCACTTTTTTCACAGCAGGAATTCCATTCCCTTTGCAGGACTAGAGCAGCCGAGCCGCCTGAGCCAATCCTTCACTAAGCGGCGATGCCCAGCTCAAGTCACTGTCAGGGGCAGGAGAACCTTAGTAATCCTTTGTTACCGGCTGCTTCCTGTATATGGATTCATCGGGTAGTGTGCGGGTATTCCGTCACTTCCTCGATGCCGCAATGTCTCCTGGGAGCTTTTGTCATTGTTCCCAGGAGACATTGCGGAGGTCTGCCACAAGTTATCGCAGGATTTAGAAATAACATGCGGTTTAGTAATAATGCATATGAGCGTATCATTTTTTTTTTTTGGGTAGGTGAGTGGATCTTGGGTGGGAGTTCCCACACTTTTTTCCCCAGGACTTGACCCCTGGACACAATGGTCTGTATTTATATCAGTAAAAAAAATGCTTGTATGCCTAAAAATTTGTCATGTTTTGGCAGCGGTGTGCAAGATGTCCCAGAATTCCTATTACCTAGCTCATCCCATCACTTAGATTGAGGAGCTGTTTCTAAGACAGCTCATGAAAAAAAATCGTGACCCCCCTCAAACGATGTATTTAAAAAATACCTACACAATTTGAGTTCAGTGAATTATATGTCACATTTGCATTAATCTACATTCCAAACCTGACATAAAGCATTACCTCACAAGACCGTGATTGTCCAAAAAGAAGTCAGGAAAATGATTTGCTCTGTTGGGCTACATTCCTAAACTGCACTGATTCACACGTCAACAAATTACTGTCTGTGCAGCGTGCCTAATTCCTCTCATCTGTTGCTTGTTACGGTTCACATTGTGGGGATTCATTATACACAAGTGCCTTAACCTATAGTGACAAACTCTACATGTATCCTTTCTCTCTGGAATATTAACAAGCTAGAGTACCAGAAAGTTGCCGATTAAAGCCAAACTTCATGCAAGCAGCTAAATGCACGACAGATTTGTGTTGGCTCTGTCCTGGTACCACAGACAGCGCAGTCTAGTTGGTGACTTAACTTTGCTTCACATGAGTAAAGCGATGCAACTTGGTCACTGACCCTTCCCTGTCTTTTTGACTAGACAATAAAGAAGAAGTACTACATTAACCACTTAAGACCCGGATCAAAATGCAGGTAAAGGACCTGGACAGTTTTTGCGATTCGGCACTGCATCGCTTTAACTAACAATTGCGCGGTCGTGCGACGTGGCTCCCAAACAAAATTGGCGTCCTTTTTTTCCCACAAATAGAGCTTTCTTTTGGTAGTATTTGATCACCTCTGTGGTTTTTATTTTTTGCACTATAAACAAAAATAAAGCGACAATTTAAAAAAAATGCAATATTTTTTCCTTTTTGCTAAAATAAATATCCCCCAAAAATATATAAAAAAACTATTTTTTTCCTCAGTTTAGGCCAATACGTATTCTTCTACCTATTTTAAATCGCAATAAGCGTTTATCAATTCGTTTGCGTAAAATTTATAGTGTTTACAAAATAGGGGATCGTTTTATTAATCATTTTTTTTTTACTACTAATGGCGGCGATCAGCAATTTTTTATCATGACCGCGACATTATGGCGGACACATCGGACAATTTTAACACATTTTTGGGACAATTGTCATTTTCACGGCAAAAAATGCTAGAAAAATGCATTGTTTACTGTGAAAATGTCAATTGCAGTTTGGGAGTTAACCACAAGGGGGCACTGAAGGGGTTATGTGTGACCTCATATGTGTTTCTAACTGTAGGGGGGCGGGACTGGACATGTGATGTCATTGATTGTGTTTCCCTATATCAGGGAACACACGATCAATGACAGCGCCACAGTGAAAAATGAAGAAGCTGTGTTTACATACAGCTATCCTCATTCTTCAGCTCCGGGGACCGATCGTGGGACTCCAGCGGCAATCGGTCCCGCGGCCACGGAGCTTCAGACCGGGACACACTTAAAGAGGATGTACAGGTACGTGCTTGTGCCCAGCCGTGCCATTCTGCCGACGTATATGTGCAGGAGGCGGTCCTTAAGTGGTTAATGAGGTACTACATTAATGAGGTCATGGTCTCTGCTCACTTTCTTCTGTCCTCCTTTCTGAAAACTCTCAGTGCTACAGTGCCTTGAAAAAGTATCCATACTCCTTGAAATTTTCATGTACCAAAAATGTAAATTGAATTTTATGTAATATACAAAACACAAAGTGGCACATAATTGGAAGAAAAATTTGAAATGGTTTTCAAATATTTTTAAAAATAAATATCTGAAAAGTGTGGCCTGCATTTAAATCCCCTCCCTTTACTCTGGATCAATTGCCTTCACAAGTCACCTAATTAGTAAATAGAGTCCACCTGTGTGTAATTTAATCTCAGTATATATACACAACTGTTTAGTTAGAGAACTTTAGTGAACAAACAGCATCATGAAAACCAAGGAACACACCAGACAGGTCAGGGATAAAGTTGTGGAGAAATTAAAAGCAGGGTTAGGTTATAAAAAAAAAAATCCCAAGATTTGAATATCTCACGGAGCTATGTTCAATCCATCATCAAAAATGGAAAGAGTATGGCACAACTGCGAACCTACCAAGACATGGCCGTCCACCTAAACTGACAAGCTCTCTCTCTAGATGTAAAAAGCTGGTAGAGACATCCCCAAAAAGATTTGCAGCTGTAATTGCAGTGAAAGGGGGTTCTACAAAGTATTGACTCAGGGGGGCTGAATACAAGTGTACACCACACTTTTTACATATTTATTTGAACCCTGGGCAAAGATCCAGAGCATTCTCAAAGCAGGACTTTCCAGGGCTCAGGTAAGTAAAACGGGGGGGGGGGGTGGGCTGATAATAGTCAGATGTTTTTTCACCTTAATGCATAGGATGGGTTTACAACCCCTTTAAAGTGAAAGCCCAACCTATTCCCGACTAAGCTTAAATCTACTCTCACCTCCCTTTTAAACAAAATACTATTCTGAGAGCGATCTGGTCCCATCACATAATCAGCTGTCAATCAAATCAATGACGCGGCGCGCCAGCGGGCGAGGCCGAATCATAGACTTGGTGGCTATGGCCGCCAAGTGTATCACACGGGAGCACGCCCGCAAGGTAACCCCCTAGGGAGACAGCTTCCCAGAGGGGGTTAGCTCTTGCGGGGAGGAGCCACGAGAGCCGCCATGGGACCCTAGAAGAGGACGTTCGGGGCCACTCTGTGAAAAACGAACTGCACAGAGTATGACATGAAAAAAAAATGAACCCATAGTATCCCCTTAATGAAAACATGTAGTTTTGAATAGAGAAAGGAATATGTCCCATCTCTTTACTTTCTGTCCCAAAGACACAGCAGGGAGAAAGAATAAGAGTAAATCAGTCCAAATACCCTCATAGGCCACTGTCCTCATTGAAAAATATGTTTGATATCTCTTTCAGTGAGGTCCTTTATAAAAGATTAGAAGAAAAAAAAAAACATAAAAATAGAAAAGGAATGGATGGAATAAACCAACCCATTTAAAGTGGAACTAAACCCATCTTTCCTTTAATGGTCCTTGTCCCTCGCCGGCATTTCCACTGGGTTGCCGGTCTTCAGCCATCTTCATTGGCCAGCGCTGGATGATGTCACTCATCTTCCAGGCCACAGTGCCGGTGATATAAGCTGAGCTCAGCAGTTATGCCGAAGAAGACAGTTAGCAGGCAGGTAGGTGTATTTAATTGCAGAAGAGACATTGACTGTCTCTTCTGCAATAAACAGCCTGCCTGCAAACAAATGGCCGGGGATTCTGGTGATGTCACTACCCATATTTAGCCAATGAAAGTGATTTAATACAGTATGGGCACGTGTCCATATAAGTTCACTGATATCGACAGCATCTCACCCTGTTTTTCGTGTGCTGCAATGTATGGAATGCCCCAACCCGCAGCTGATTGTTGTAAACAAAATACATCTTGATGATGGATAAAAATTAGTTCAAGCTTATCTCTGCCAAGGGGCCCCATGCGGTCTCTAGGCCACAAGTTGGGCAACAAGGGCCAGATCCACATACAATTGCCCTGGCGTAGTGTATCAGAGATACACTACGCCGCTGTATTTTACCTGGCTCTAAGTCGAATCCAGGAAGATTTTGGCCCGTAAGGTACGGCGGTGGAATTGAATTACGCGGGTAGGGGGCGTGAATCATTTAAATGAAGCGCGTCCCCGCGGCGATCGAACTGCGCATGCTCCGTTCAGAAATTTCCCGCCGTGCATTGCGCAAAATTATGTCGAAACATATTTTTTTTTCCTTTGGAGCGTAAATTACGTACATTCCTATTCATGGACGACTTACGCAAGAAAAAAAAAATTGACATTTCGACGCGGGAACGACGGCCATACTTAACATGGCAAGTCTAACTATACACCGGATAATAGCAGCTTTAACTATACGCCGTAAAAAGCCAAATAGAAACGCCGTAAGAGATTGCGACGGCCGTTCGTAACTTCGTGGATCGCAGTAAAAAGCTCATTTGCATACCCGACGCTGAAAACGATGCGAACTCCACCCAGCGGGCGCAAAAATATTGCAGCTTAGATCCGAAGGCGTACGGAGACGTAAGCCTGTCGGATTGAAGCCCGAAGCTGTCGTATCATGGTTTGAGGAATCAATCTATTGATACGTCGCGGGTATTTTAAAAGTACGCCGGTGTATCAGGAGATACACCGGCGTACTGGCTCTGTGGATCTGGCCCCAAGTGTCTATAGTATAGACTCTATACTGATCAGCTATCAATCAGGTTAGAAACTATTGTGGGTAATGTCCAAGTAAAGGGATACATCATGTAAGAAATAGACCTTTTAGCAGTCAAAGCACAACTGACTGCTGTCTTTACAACATCCGGATATTGATGGCAGCATAAGAGGATGCTACGAATATATACATACGGTCACATTCTTTAAGGGTTTGTTTTCTAGAAAGTAATACTTGTGTTTATTATCCCAAGTCCTCTTTGCCATGTGGATCACTGACTACCTGCCAGGTTGCCATCACTGAGGTATTCGGGTTTGTTGTTTCTTGCTTAAAACATCAACGGGCAAATAAACCCAAAGCTTATTATGCTTCGTCAATTCTGGAATGTCATGTGTCTATCAGAAATGGAAGAGATTTGGCTTTGGCTCGTTGAACTTCTTCTAGGCTCCTTTGCGCTGTTCCGTAGTTTCCCTTACTTATATATATATATATCTATCAGCGCACTATACAAGCTACACAGCTGGTTCACAAATACAGGACGATGGATCCCACGGGAGAGAAGAATTATGTGTCGGTTGGATTTAACCTACTAATCACTTTCAGATGCTGAATACAAGGTTACAACAACTACGACAGAGCATTACAACTCCATAATCTGAACCGACAACAAAGACCAACTCTCAGCAAACAGACTCTTAGCCACTGTCGTAAAATTCTCATCATGTTCTTTCAAATTCTGCAGCTCCAAGCAATTTGGGTATTGGGCTATCAGCAGATTCCAGTCTCAACAAAGAATTTAGAAGTATTTGACTAGTAGGCAATATTCCTATTTTACATGATGTAATCATTTTTCCCCGAGATTATGTAAAGTTTAAAAAAAAAAACTCTGTTACAGTACCAGTAACTGAAGGGAAATTCCAATAAAGCTGAACTATATATACTATATTAACAAAAGTACTGGGACCCCTGCCTTTACACGCACATAAACTTTAATAGCATCCCAGTCTTAGTCCGTAGGGTTCAGTATTAAGTTGTTCCACCCTTTGCAGCTACAACAGCTTCAACTCTTCTGGGAAGGCTGTCCACAAGGTTTAGAATTGTGTCTATCAGAATGTTTGACCATTATTTTGCTATGCACACATTTAAAGAAACCTTAAATGTGTAGGTCTAGCTGTCACTGTCTTCCGAACTTTGAGCCACTGTTCTGGGACAAGCATGCACTCAGTAAAATAGAACTAAATTTAGAGCTTTTGATCTGCATACATGTTTTGGGTCAGAGAATCAGAATGTACAGAAGACACCGGAACAGAATGACATCTTTGGAAAGAAAAGTCAGTGTTTTTTTTTTTATTCATGAATATTTAGCAGCATTAATATATCATTTCACCTGCACACTTTCCACAAATTAGCCTTTTTGTCACCAATCAACAGGTATGTAAAAAATACTGGTCATACAGTATATCATGACGTTGCATCTTACTTCAGTAATGGCAACCTCCATATTTTTAATCTGATTTCCTCCTGACGACCTCATCATTACTGTGTCCTGGAGGTCGGCCAGAAGAACCAGTGTGAGCTGTGGGGTTCCTAAGGAGATCAACCCCCCCAGAGCCCAAAAATCTAGGTTCTGGGTATTTTCAATAACTACAGTTGGTGAATAGGTTGGCAGGGGAGCGTGAGGTAGGTAGGTAAGTATTAGTAGGTAGACTATAAAGAGAGCCTGATAATTTGCCCTGGGTGGGCAAATGCTGTTGGAATGGGCCTATGCATAGGGAAGGAGTGGTGGAAAACCATACACTCTGATTGGGAAATCTTTGTTGTAGTGGTAGTGATAAATATAAAAAAGCCACCAAACTTCACCCACAACTGCAATATCAGATATATGTTGTCCACTTGGCCTTTGAGCAGCAAGAGTTTTAACTTACCAAGTCACCATGATGTCAGAGGTGTCTGGGAGGGAGAGTTGGCAGTTCCTGACCTCAGGGTTCAGAATCGTAGGGTTGAGAAAAAGCTGAGCATCCACTGTAACTACAGGTCGGGCCCTGAGAGAAGAAAATACTGTATAATACATAGCTTAGGCAACAAGGTAACCCAGTCTGCCTGCCAAACACTGCAACCATGCTAAGATCTTGTATTAATTTTTCAATAAATACCTGTGGAGCACGTTAGATTCTAGTCCCAGGCTCTGTACATGGAGTCCCACCTTCTGCCAATACTGAGATTAAAATCCTCCCCATCAGGACATGAATCCCAACCTGCCATCATTCAACTGTCAAATGGCAGAACATGAGTCGGCAGTAAGGGCCCATTAAGATGTCTGCGTCATGCAATAAATACAGGTTAACAAGCCACATTTGAATGCCATTGAATGCCACAACACAACAAAAATCAGATATGTACTATTTTTTTTTACACCACACTGTGTAGGTGTGAAGCCAATCTAAAGAGTATGGCATTTGATAGCTGAGTGTAAGTTAGTGTTAGGATTAGACCGGGGGCCTATTGTCCACATGGGCAATAGTCAATATCCCATGTACAGCCTGAGCCCAGGATCCAAGGGGCACCACAGAGTAAAATAAATTGCTCTGAAGACATCTGGAAAGTGCCAGTAATTCAGCATTATTTAGAAACATTTTAGGCCAGGTCAGAATCACTTTAAAGGGGTTGTAAAGGTTCCTTTTTTATTTTCTAAATAGGTTCCTTTAAGCTAGTGCATTGTTGGTCCACTTACCTTTTCCTTCAATTTCCCTTCTAAATGTTTTTCTCTTTGTTTTCTTTGTCTGAATTTCTCACTTCCTGTTCCTCCTCAGTAAGGTGTTCAGTAAGCTGTTCTAAATGACTTTCCACCGCTTGGATGATGGTGGAAAGCTTACTGAGGAGAAACAGGAAGTGAGAAATTCAAACAAAGAAAAAAAAAACATTTAAGTCGGACTTTTGCCCAACCAACATCAAAATCCGACACTTTTCGCATTTGTCCGACCATGTGTACGTTCCATCGGACCAACTTTTTTGGCTTTCATCGGACAAAAAGTTGGGTCTGCGAACGAACCAACTTTCAGGCAACAAAAGTCCGATGGTGCAAAGTCCGATCGTGTGTACAGCAAACCATCGGACTTTTGGACAAATTACAAATGTGCATGCTCAGAACCAATGTTAAAATCAACCAACAATAGCAGAAGTTAACCAAAGGGTGGCAGTAAAGAGCAGAAAAGAGCAGAAAAACCACGTGATGATGGAAAAGTTTTAGAAAAGTTTGCAGAAAAGTCCGAGCGTGTGTATGCTATGGGTGTAATCGGACAAAACAATTAGGACAAAAATCCAAGGGAAATTTTGTTGGATGTCCGACCATGTGTACGGGGCTTTAGAAGGGAAATGGAGGGAAAGGGTAAGTGAACCAACAATGCACTAGCTTAAAGGAACCAATTAAGAAAATAAAAGACAAACCTTTACAACCCCTTTAAGGCTAGCCTCAGTCTGTTAGACACCATGCATACATTAGCGTGTTGCTGTGATGTTCATTTCATTCTACCTTGCATTGAAGTGCACTGCACTAGGAAAAGTATTACAGGTGTGTCTTCTGGTGCGTTGGCAGCCCATTCAAATGAATTGGCTGACTTAACGCATGTTAATGCATGTACTGCATGCATCAGATTGGCAAGATATTAGACTTAAGCTGTAGGCTGCTTTGTAAGGGCTTTGTAGAACCTACCTGTAAACTGCTACTTTTTCTACACCGAAGGCTCCAACAATGAGATCTGGGGAAGAATCCAAAATAAATATACTTTAAACTCTTACAATGGCAGCAATTATCGACTCTAACATCACAGTGGCCAATAGCAGAGGAACACAAATCACTTTTCCCCAATTCCCCCTCTGGAGCTGAAAGCTGAAGTCCCTGAGTACTACTAAGTATATTGCAATATTAAATATATAAATTAAATGTGAACAATGACATTAATGTTATCCGATTTAGCTTTTGTTTTTGTTAAATTAAATACTTAGTGTGTATTTATTATACTGTAGGTGTGTTGTTTTTATGAAGACAGTGTTATGTGAGGTATGGTATGCCTTTTATTATGAGGGGGCTGCATCTACATTTCATTTTATGATCTTGATCTGATTTCTGATTCTGATTCTATTTCAAAAAGGTCAAGAGCAAAATGCTAACTTTGAACCTTACGTTTGCTCTTGGCTTTGCCTTAATAAATTAGTCAATATATTCACATATCTATGTAGGCTGCCAATGCTGCCATCCTGAAGTTCCTTGGCTGTCTTGCTGATCCTCTGACTGCATATGAGTCACTGATTCTTGACACATATGCCGCCAGTGAAGTTAGGACCTATGGCTTCATTGACTGCATATTTGTTTTGGATCAGTGATTTGGGAAGCATTGAAGTCATTAGATCAGCATGACAGACAGTCAGGAATCATTTTCGAACAGATGAACAAGAAAAACCTTCTGCGCTCTAGTGTGGTGTTCAGAAACCAACAGACCTTTATTGTTGAACTCCAGAGATACATTAGGCCACCATGTTTTGCTGCCCTCTTAGCACTGGGGGAGCCTTTATACAAATTAACTAAGAAACAATAGGAAGAGGGTGCACCAACCTAAACCAGAGATGTCAGATCTAACTGCACATGCTCTCTTTCATGGAAAGAAGTCATTCAGGCATACTACGACTGATGCAATATAAGGAGAGTTCTTCCCCATAATCCTCTGTAGTACATCTAAGTGGCTTCTTCTCATTAAAGAAAGTATGAGCGATGGATCTGACGTATCTGGTTTTTGGATTCAAGGATTAGTTTACATGGACTAGTGTTTGTGAGTATAACATTTGTTTTCATTTTATTAATACGCCACTTAAAATTTGACGGTGTCGTTCCCTGGCCCATACCTTTACATTACCTGCTATATGAGGGGTAACTTTACGCCAGACGTAAGCATTACGCAAATTGCATATATGAAGTGGCCGGGCGCATCTACATTCATGAATCGGCGTATCTTACTCATTTGCATATTTAAAATGGGAACGCCGAATGCGTCCAGCGTAACTATGCGCCCGCGATACGCCGGCATTGGCAAGTTACGTCGGACGGCAGATGTATCTCGCTTTGTGAATTGGTGCAAAGATGCGACGCCGCACATTTGTACTTACGATGGCGTATCTTTCGATACGCCAATGTAAATCGTTTGTGAATCTGGGCCAAAGTCAACTTTTAATCACCCATGCTAGGTACTTAAGAGTTTGGGGCTCATGGCTGGACCATGCTGATCACCTGAGCATTGACTGCTCCCTTCTCTCCCTGTAACTACAACCAAACGTTGTAAACATACCATTATTTTGCTCAGTCAACCTAGCCTATTGAAACTTAGCGAGCTTTCCCCTCTTTTGTCTCAGGTTGCCAAATATTGACTGATGGACGGAGGACTCCTCAAGGGCTTATCAATTTTGTGGCTCCACAAATGTGTAATATGTGATCTTTCATGAAATGTCCCCACAACCCTCATACCCACATCCTCTTTACTTTTGATTGTGCGGAGCTTTGATCTCTTTGGTGTAATATGCTATGTTGTTCCGAGCCTGCACTGTATTCCAATTTATCTATTCTGTATTTCCAAAATTTCAATATACTTTTTTTAACACAGTCAACTCCTAGTCCAAGATGGTCATTGCCAAGTTATTACTTTAAATTCATATACAATTAAACGTGAGAACACAAATTCAGCTTCCAGTAACTCACTGATACCTCGTTAACTTGCCCTGTGGGCTGTCTAACAAATATTAAAATTATAACAAATTTCAGTGTTCATTACACCAAAAAATGACATAAACTTGGCAGGGTCTGACCTCTGGAGCAAACCACAAAATCTTGTAGAATAGGCAGGAAGGGAAAGAGTCACTGTGAAGAACACATGAGACGTTCTACCATCAACAGACAGCCAATTTACTGCACTTTCCTGTGGCTTTCATTGCATCTCCCTACAGCAGACTTTTCCAAACCATAGACGGTAACACATAAAGTCATCACCATCTGGTATTTTTAAAGCATTTCTAAGGCTAATCTTTCTATCAATTAAACATGACTATTCTCAGATTGTGTCTCTATATCCATAGGCTTTGTAAGCATGCAGCCAAGAATCACACCGGACATAGAAGACTGTTAGAAATGACATGTCCGCATAAACCCATGTACTAAGTGGAAAATGCTTCCTGTCTGATGGAAAGTGTCCAAAACCAGAACGATGTTCACAGATCAGGCCTCAGGCTTGTCTAGTTACAAGGAAACAGATTTCAGTGTTATGTCTGCTAAGCACAGGTGTTGATCAAAGTTTAATATTATGGAGTAGAACAGTTGCCTTTATTTACAAAAGTGGTGCACACAGAGCAGTATTCTACAAAAAACAATTAGGTGTGTGGTCTTCATCTCAGTAGAGGATGACAGTTGGAAAATGATTGGTTGGCATGGGAAACACACTTTCTCTATCTAGCGGCCTGATGCTTAATTCACAAAGCTAACACACATGGTAAGGGGTCGAATTTTGAAAGAATTTTCTTTCAAAAATCTTATCTAAGAATTTTCGTTCTAATTTCACATCATTATTGGGTTGCAGCAATAGCCGATTTTCGTTAAATTTGAGTAATTTGGCATGTTGGTATTTTTTTGAAAAAAACAATGATTTTCTATTAAATGATGGCAGAATTGTGCGAGAAATGTAATTGAAAAGGAAATGTGCATGTGTAACAAAAGAAAATTCCTGGAAAGAAAAGAAGATTCCCAGCCACAAAAATTATTTTCTGTAGCAAATTAAAGGCTTGGTTGGTCGAATTTCGAAATCAATGATGGGGGATCACAAAATGTACAAAAAAATGTATTTTCAAAAGAAAATTCTTTTGATATTCGACCATGTATGGGCAGCCTAAGTATACTTATTTTACAAAAATGTACTGCTTTTTCAGCTGAGTTCAGTGAGGTTGATTTGCAGGTTAAATTAGACAACCTTATCCTCACACTGTGTGAGTTGACCTGCGTTTTTTTTAAAGATTGGTAAAGAGCGCAGTTTTTCTTCCACCGAACTTCTTATCTCTATTCATCACAAAACTAACAATAGGACATTTCAGTGACAGCAACTGTTGCTAATGCCCTGGGAATTATTATACAAAAATAATAATAATGACTTATACTGAAATACTGATACTGCAGACATTTGCCTTTATATGGTCACAGAATGCGTCTGGGATTTCTTAAAGTAACTTTTGACACGGTTAGTCATTTGCTTAATTTAGTAATAATAAAAAGGAATGCTAGACTAGTACAAAGATTGGATTTGGCCAAAATTACATTTGGCTACTCTGTATTCCCAAATGACTACATAAGAAATATCATGACCCAGGTGGAATATGAATCTATCAGATAAATACATTAATAAGAAAAAATGTAAATGTCTAAATATAGTCTCATGCCTATTTATCTTCTTTAAAGGGTTAGTAAAGCAATTTTTTTTCTTTAAAATAACAAACATGTTATTCTTACCTCCACTGTGCAGTTAGTTTTGCACAGAGTGGCCCCGATCCACGTCTTCTGGGGTCCCTTGGCGGCTGTCTCTGGTCTTCCCCACAAGTACTCACCACAGTCATGCGAGAGAGCTCGCATGGTGGTGAGTAATTGCGGGCACGCTCCATACCCGCTCACTGTATCACTCGGCCCCGCCCCGCGGCACGCCGCGTCACTGGATGTGATTGACAGCAGCTCCAGCCAATGGCTGCGTTGCTCTCAATCCATCCACTCTAGCCAAACAGCGGCCAGAGGATCTCGGGACCGAGCGCGGGATTTTCGTGGGGTCAGGTAAGTATAAGGGGGGCTTGGGGGCGACAGCATCAGATGTTTTTTCTCCCTAATGCATAGATTGCATTAAGGTGACATTTTTATTTACTTTATAACTCCTTTAAAGCTGGGTTCACACAAATTGGATGAGGGTAGCAGGATATTGTGACTGGCTCTCTATGAAGCCGGTTCACACATCTCCGCAGCGGCTCTGGTGCGAATTGCACAGGAGCCCTATGCGTCTTTTGGTCCATTTCAGGCCCGAATTCAGCCCAAAATTCGGGCTGAAACCTGACATGAAATGGTAAACCGGACTCCTGCTGTGAGCCGCTGCGTGCTCTAATGTGAACCCAGCCTTAAGCCTGGTTGGTGACTTATTTTTTCTAGGAAATTCCTTAAAATACTCTTGTTGTGAAAATGCTGCTTCCTAACCTCTTTCTGCAAATCAGTTGCTCCAAAAGAATGTGGGGGAGCTGGACTATTTTCTTGTTACCTTGTATTGCTGCAGACATTTAACAACATTGGGTTTCAATAACATGATCTTTGAAATGTGAGCTTGGCTTGTAGAAACATGGAAACAATGCAGAATGACGGCAGGAAAAAAGTGAAAGTGGTCCGTTGAGTATAGATCTATATTTGTCCCAATGATCTTTGAAATCCACTTACTGACACACTACCAGTGCTGGAAGTCGGTTCCAAGCATCAACTACCCTTTCAGTAAAATAATACTTACTAAGATTAGTTTTGAACTTTGCTCCTGCAATTTTGCGGTCATGGCCCTATGTTCTTGATCTTGGGTACATATTGAAAATACAGTCCTTCTGAACCTTATTCACACCCTTGGTGTATTTAACGTTTCAGACAAGTCTCCCCTTTCCTGTCATTCCTACAGACTGTACAGATAACAAGTTCTTGATGTCTTTCTTATATGTCTTTTCCCTCAGACCTTTCACCATTTTAGTTGTCCGTCTCTGGACTTGTTCTATCTTATCAATATATTTTTTATAAGTGAGGTCTCCAGAACTGGACACAGTATTCTAAATAAGGTCTAACTAAAGATCGATATAAAAGAATCAGGACCTCCTTCATTCTGCTGGTGATCCCTCTAGTAATGCAACCTAAAATAGTAGAATAGTCTTATCCTGGGTCCAGAGATTTAGTGGATATACTAACCTTTATTAACCACTTTCTGACCACCCTATAGCAGATTTACTGCTAAAAGGTGGCCGTTTTGTGTAGAATCACATATATATATATATATATATACAGTGGGGAAAATAAGTATTTGAACACCCTGCTATTTTGCAAGTTCTCCCACTTGGAAATCATGGAGGGGTCTGAAATTGTCATCGTAGGTGCATGTCCACTGTGAGAGACATAATCAAAAAAAATAAATAAATCCAGAAATCACAATTTATGATTTTTTAACTATTTATTTGTATGATACAGCTGCAAAGAAGTATTTGAACACCTGTCTATCAGCTAGAATTCTGACCCTCAAAGACCTGTTAGTCTGCCTTTAAAATGTCCACCTCCACATTTATTATCCTAAATTAGATGCACCTGTTTGAGGTCATTAGCTGCATAAAGACACCTGTCCACCCCATACAATCAGTAAGAATCCAACTACTAACATGGCCAAGACCAAAGAGCTGTCCAAAGACACTAGAGACAAAATTGTACACCTCCACAAGGCTGGAAAGGGCTACGGGGAAATTGCCAAGCAGCTTGGTGAAAAAAGGTCCACTGTTGGAGCAATCATTAGAAAATGGAAGAAGCTAAACATGACTGTCAATCTCCCTCGGACTGGGGCTCCATGCAAAATCTCACCTCGTGGGGTCTCAATGATCCTAAGAAAGGTGAGAAATCAGCCCAAGACTACACGGGAGGAGCTGGTCAATGACCTGAAAAGAGCTGGGACCACCGTTTCCAAGGTTACTGTTGGTAATACACTAAGACGTCATGGTTTGAAATCATGCATGGCATGGAAGGTTCCCCTGCTTAAACCAGCACATGTCAAGCCCCGTCTTAAGTTTGCCAATGACCATTTGGATGATCCAGAGGAGTCATGGGAGAAAGTCATGTGGTCAGATGAGACCAAAATAGAACATTTTTGGTCATAATTCCACTAACCGTGTTTGGAGGAAGAAGAATGATGAGTACCATCCCAAGAACACCATCCCTACTGTGAAGCATGGGGGTGGTAGCATCATGCTTTGGGGGTGTTTTTCTGCACATGGGACAGGGCGACTGCACTGTATTAAGGAGAGGATAACCGGGGCCATGTATTGCGAGATTTTGGGCAACAACCTCCTTCCCTCAGTTAGAGCTTTAAAGATGGGTCGAGGCTGGGTCTTCCAACATGACAATGACCCGAAGCACACAGACAGGATAACCAAGGAGTGGCTCTGTAAGAAGCATATCAAGGTTCTGGCGTGGACTAGCCAGTCTCCAGACCTAAACCCAATAGAGAATCTTTGGAGGGAGCTCAAACTCCGTGTTTCTCAGCGACAGCCCAGAAACCTGACTGATCTAGAGAAGATCTGTGTGGAGGAGTGGGCCAAAATCCCTCCTCCAGTGTGTGCAAACCTGGTGAAAAACTACAAGAAATGTTTGACCTCTGTAATTGCAAACAAAGGCTACTGTACCAAATATTAACATTGATTTTCTCAGGTGTTCAAATACTTATTTGCAGCTGTATCATACAAATAAATAGTTTAAAAAATCATACATTGTAATTTCTGGAATTTTTTTTTTTTGATTATGTCGCTCACAGTGGACATGCACCTACGATGACAATTTCAGACCCCTCCATGATTTTCAAGTGGGAGAACTTGCAAAATAGCAGGGTGTTCAAATACTTATTTTCTGCACTGTATGTGTGTGTGATTCTGCCCTTTTCGGTAGGGGGCGTGTGCACGTGTGCTGCCTGTGCACTGCCTTTGCTGTGACAATCAGCAAGTTCTGGCCGAAGGATTTCCACCAGCACCTGCTGATCATTGAGGAGACAGGCTGGACGGAGCGCTGCTTATGTAAACAACGAGTACTGGAACTCCCTTCTGCTTCTAGGAACAGTAAAAAGCTCATGGTTTGGAATATCCAAGTGGTGTCTCCATACTCCATACCTAAGATATGATTTTGACACCATTTGGACTGGGTTTGAGTTATAGCAAAGTCTACTCTTTATTAGCATCTATCTACACTAGAAGAGTATTTGCACGTGGGCAATAGTTGAACGGGGCTCGAAAACTTGATCTAGCACAGAGCCTCATTGGTGACAATGGGGTAGAGTTATTCATCGCAAATAGATTGGGTATTCATTACAAAGTAAAGTTTCAGCACATTCACTAGACTGCGCTTGCAAATTGCACAGTCTCACTTTAGATTTTACTTTAGTAAATCCACCCTAATGTCTCCCAATGACAACAAGAGTCAACAGCTGTATTGATGCCTGCAAAATTAACCATTATTTCAAAATAAGACAATTTTTCTATATGTGAAAGTAATTAGACCAAACAGTTGATTGAATGCTAAATTAATAGCCAGCAATAGTTGTGAAAAAAAATAAAAAATTAATAGCCAGCAATAGAAAAACTGTTGGTTCAAATAATCTTAGGCCTCGTACACACGACAAATTTCCTCGGCAGAATCCATCAAGAAACTTGGTGGGGGGGCTTTTTTTGCAGAGGAAAACGGCCATGTGTATGCTTTTCATTAAGAAAACTGTCGAGGAACTCGACGAGGAAAAAAGAGAGCAAGTTCTCTTTTTCCTCGACGGGAGTCTCAATTTCCTCATCGTGTTCCTCGTTGGGCTGGTTTTCGACGAGAAACACGTTGGTGTGTATGCTTAGAAACCTGCGCACCTTCGGTAAAAGTAGCGTTCGTAATGGAAATAGCACATTTGTCACCCTGTAACAGACTGAAAACTGCAAATGTCTCTTACCAAACTTTTACCTAACACGCAGTAACATGAGATTAGCAAAAGCAGCCCCAAGGGTTGTGCCAGTGGAACCGAACTTCCCCTGGCGTTGTATGTGTTGAAGTCACCGTGTTTGAGAACAAGGAGAGATTTGGTCTTGACTATGTGTACGCAAAGACAGCTTGTCAAGTTTTTTGACAAGCCTAACAAGGAACTTGTGGAGGAAAACAATGTGTCTTTTATGACGAGTTCCTCGGTCATGTGTACGAGGCCTTAGACGCACACATTTTTTTACTTGAAATTAAACACTTCCTAAGAACATCATGCTACATCCAAAGGTCTATGGCGGTTCTCTTATATCCCACAGATAAGTGGCCGTAGGCTTACTTACAATGTTTAGCCAACAGTCAGATATGGGAATGCAGATTACAACCCTGTTACTAGAGGAGGTCATGTGAGACCTGCTAGAACAAATAAATACTGCTCACTGACCATATCAAATAATTGTACTGAGGAAATTATCAATTTTAGTATGTCAAACATTTAGCTTATTGGATTTACACAGGGGATCTTCATGAAAATAATTTAAAGTTTCCTTTTCAGGTTTCATTGGAAAGTGGGGATGTTAAAGTCATTATTAAGAGTGAAATTGAATTACAACTCTTTCCAAACAGAGAGGCTGGTAAAAATATATGGTGATATCAGTAGAATATTAGCACAAAAATACCAGTGAAAACATACCTGTTCAATGAACAGCGTAATATTTTATATTTTAAATCTTACACCCAGAATGTCAAATTCATACACTGAACTGAGCAGGACAATTCTGAAAGAGACCCCAGTTTAACAAATAACACGCATGAAGATTATGAATTATTTTCCAAATATTTTTTTATTTTTTAAATATTAAATTATAATTATCAAAAAATGATTTGACTTAATATTTTTTTACCCTTCCTAAATAGACAGGACCGTTTAGGTCATGTTAAGGTAAGCCAAAGAAATCTAATATCAGACCGGGGCTCCTTACAGCAACCCTGTCAATATACAAAAACAACTAAGCCAAACCAAACCTGTAAAAGAAGGTAAAAACTCCCACTTTTGGGAATGTCAATCCCCTGGGTTCACTGCTGCACTTATTTCTTCCACCTGCTGATCTTTACATGATTACTGAATCCTGTAATGGGTGGAGCTCAGCATGAGAAACCATTGGGAGCTACGGGGAACCCAGGAAATCCACCCTCCCAGAAGTGTCAGAACACGTGGGTTTTAAGGGGAGTTTTCAAGCTGTAAAAGCGTTCTAACTCTGATAAAAGTTGAGAAACGTAAAAAAAAATATGGCTATTCTGCATTTATCTGCATTTTTGAGCCATAAGCTTTTGTGAGAGTATTGTTTTTCTAAAAAAAGCTAAAAAACGCTACAGCTAAAAAAAAATGCTGACAATTGCTAAAAAGCACTACTGCAAAAAATGCTGCAAAACTCATTCTACATCTATAGCTTTCTACAGCTGGCGTTTTTACAATGTCCAGTGTACATGAGACCTAACCCTGCAGAAATGCAGTTCCTATATGTTTTTGGGTTTGTGATGACACTGAAGCAGAGATGGTATACAATAATGATTTTTACAATATCCTAGTGATGGTAAGTTCGGTTCCTTTGGGTCTTTTTGCCATGCCCTGATTGGATATCACGTCTCCCCAATTTCCAAGACGTGCTCAATATAGATCCGAGCTGATGAGTAGGCAGATAAAGTGCCCACAGTAGTCAGGAAGATAGCAAGAGCAGAAAAGGTGTATCAGTTAATTTCCTACGAGAGAAACCATATCCAGCCTAAAGGTTAGTTTCCAGAAGTTAGGTCAACTTAAAACAGAAGTAAGCCCTTGACTTAAAAAGTAAATACATGCAAACAAGACATTCAACAAAAACATATTGCTGTTGTAAAGAAAACAATTAACATAAATTTTTATTGCTTTTTTAAGTGTCCATATGACCAGTTTCTAAGTTCCTCTTTGTATTTAGGTGAAACATTCACTAAAGTTGTTCAAGAACCTAAATGATATGACGAGACTCTTTCCGACTTTCATATCTGTAGATGATGATGTTTCCAGATGTAGGAAAATGAAGGAATTACCTTTCTCAGCAGAATAGAGATGGAATAAATCATATCATACCTGGATAATCATTTTTGTCTATGTCTGAATCCCCTCTCAGGGTGAAGCCAAATCCAGCCGGCAGGGTGCCAGAGGCCCAGGACCCCTCTAGGACCTGGGAAGGGCCCTTGTTCAATCCATTTCTGTTCCCGTTGTAAATAAATACTCTTCCTTTTCTATCTTCCCCTCCAAATGGAGAGCTGATCGCAACATCTGCAAAATCAAAAACAACATTAATGATAGGACTGCTGCTGCCTATCCAGTCAATAACAAAAGATTCTACAAATAAGATGAAAAGGAACATCCTGCACTTCAGCAGAATTTAAAGGACCCCATGCAAATCTTATACTTCAGCTCTACTATCACTAGGGAGCATGGACGAAGTTCATAGCCATGCAAGCTTTAACAAGTTGGTTTGGAGTTTCCATAGGGCTTTCTTTCCTCATGCCCAGCTACTAAATGGAGTGGCTAGGAATTGAAGGAACTATTACTGTGTACTCCTAGGCGGGGGAGGTGAGATAAGTGAATCCCTTACTTTTTTCTGCATTGGTAAAGGAAAGGTTCACTTTACGATGGGCATATTTTTGCATTTTTTGCTGTTTTTAGAAAATGTTTGCTTGACCGTTTGCACTTCTGGCTTGCAGTGATAGGGCCCCCTGTTTGAATCTCAGTCAAGACACCATTTGCATGAAGTTTTCCTGTGCTTGTGTGGGTTTCCACTAGGTACTACAGTTTCATTGCACACTTCACAGACATGCTGGCTAAACTTTAGTTTGCTCAGGATAGCTGATTTGCCTCCCAAGCACTTCCCAAAGCAATTCAATTATTTTTCAAAATTGCTTTTATGGGGGGAGACATTGCCTTGATTATCACCACCCGATCAATCTCAGAGTAAAAAAAAAGGAAAGAGCATCTTCTGTACCACTTTAGATGAAGAGCTTTAAAGGAGAAGTATAGCCAAAGTTATTTTGGCTGTACTTTTGGGGATCACAGCAGTACGCTCTGCAATCCTGTGGCCCATTTTACAGCATTAGCCCCCTGTCGGCTGACGTCACTAAGCCAGTCCAACTGTACAAAAAAATGGCAACCACCCCAACCTATAAGTAGACTTTGCAGCTCATGGAAAGGCAATGCACATAGTACATGGAAGATGTAGATCCAACTTTAAAGTAGGAATCCACCAAGATATCTTGTTTGGCACTTGCTCAGACTCTCAGCGAGCCACTGGGACACTGAGCCAGCCACTCCTATCCCCTCAACAGAGCAGCGAGTCGGTGGCTGACAGTCACCAGCTCTCTGCTCACCAGGGCTTTTTTTCTGGGGGAACTTGGGGGAACTCAGTTCCACTACCTTTGGCTCAGACCCTTTGGTGCCGGCTCACCACAATCACTTGTGAACACAGAAGTCTGGTTTCTGTGTTTTACAAGTGACTGCTTTGTAACCCCCTGAACTCTGCACACTGTATGTAATGCATTTCTGGTATTTAATGCCCCTTTAAGACCCTTCTACTGTTTGTGAAATCTGAACGGGTCGTGGTTGAGTTCCTGCACCTATTTTCTGAGAAAAAAAGCTCTGCTGCTCACTAATGACTGAGACCTGAGCGATCAACAGTCTTTGATCAGTTTTCAGTCTTAGAAGCGGTGGAAGAATGATGCATTGGATTGATGCTACATCCACCTAAGTAAATATAAATGTTTATTTATTTAAAAAGCAGTACTTCTTTTTTTAAAAAGTATCTAAAAAAAAATGAAACACCTATCAAAGGAGTTACCTCTCATTTGACTTCTAGCTTTGCACAGAGCTGTAGAAAGAGCAGGAAGCCAATCACACGAGTAGGAAATGAGATTCCTGGGAGGTATTCTGTACATAAATGGCGTAATTTTTTTAACATAGGCGTTGATTTCCTTTAACAATGTATTTTCTAACAATACTTTATTTGTGACTACCATCAAGATAATGTGCAACTTTTTATTTCTAACACTGTATGTGCTACAAAGCACACAACCCGGGGGGGCGTGGGCGTCAGCTAGGAAAGCTGTGTAGTAAATGTGGAAGTTATTAGGGAGCTAGTAGACACAATTTTGGAGAGAAATGGGGGTTAAATGAGAGGTTATTCTCGTAGCGGCACTCTCTGTGAAATGACGTGTGGAAAGCTGTACAATCCAGACGCCAGTAAGCGGAAGGTCGCCCTGGGTAACAAGACTGAGGTCACACACGCAGGAAACAAAGGTTCCTTATTACAATATGCTAATACTTCCATCTGTGAGATATAAATAGATTACAGAATGATGTTCATAATGGTGATAGCAACAAATATAGGTCTAATTTATGGATGGATATGTGATAGTTGGGCAGATCAGGGGTTTATCAGTGTGCTGGTTTTACATATGAAGGAATTAACAGAACAGGGATTTTATACACTATTTATTATAGGTATTTATATAGTTCTGACAAATTACACAGCACTTTACATACTGTACTTTCACATCAGTCCCTTACAATCAAAAGGTCCCTATTTTACATGCTTAGTCAAATTAAATAGGAGCCAAGTCTACAAGCATGTCTTTGGGGTGTGAGCGGAAATCAGAATACCCAGAGGAAACCATGCCCAGCGAGAACATGCAAACTCTATGCAGACAGGTTCCTGACCAGGATTTGAACTGGGTTCCCTAGTGCTGCAATTTCTAAGGCTTTGCCATTGAGCCATTGTTTTGCCTGCTACAGAAGCAAGTATCCCTTTCTATAATCCCGTGTTTATCAAGTATGCCCTGATGTAGGTTATTTCTTAAAAATGTTTTCCACTTCAGCAAAGGAAGCAGAAAATGTTGACGCTTACCCACTGTTCAAGCAAATCCTGACAGTCAAACCTATTCCTAACACATAATCACCCTCTTAGCAGTAATCCCATAATATGGACGCCCAAACACTTATGACGCGTACAGACGATCGGACATTCCGACAACAAAACCGTGGATTTTTTTCCAACGGATGTTGGCTCAAACTTGTCTTGCATACACACAGTCACACAAATGTTGTTGGAAATTGCGAACGTCAAGAACGTGGTGACATACAACACATACGACAAGCCAAGAAGTGAGTTCAATAGCCAGTGCGGCTCTTCTGCTTGATTCCGAGCATGCGTGGAATTTTGCCAATCGGAATTATGTACACAAGCTTTGTTGTCGGAAAATTTGAGAACCAGCTCTCAAATTTTTGTTGTCGGAAATTCCGAGAGCAAATGTCCGATGGAGCCTACACACGGTCGGAATTTCCTGAACAACGGAATGTTCCCATTGAACATTTGTTGTCGGAAAATCTTGACCGTGTGTACACCCCCTAAAGTAAATAAATAAAGTAATATTATTTCTAACAGAGTCCTTAAAATGGACCTGATCTCAAAAGGTGAGGATCTGCTATATTATAGAAACATCTAAAAATTGTGACTAAGCAGCAAATTGAAAAAAAATTAACAATGTTTACCTTAAAGCAGGGAATGCCTTTAAAACCACATTAAGTTGTTGTCCAAGATCTTGCTATACAGAGATCATAGCTCCCAAGTGTCCCTGATTTCGAGGGACTGTCCCTGATTTCAAGCAATGCCCCTCTGTCCCTCTTTCTTCCTCATTTTTAATATATCAAAAAGTGTTTCCCAGTGCTAAACCTTTCATCTTATTTCTAAATTGCTGCATTTGTAAATTCTAAAAGCCAATATAAAGGAATAATAGTGGTAAAAAAAAGCACTTGTGGGTTTAACCAATCTTGTTTTTTTGTACAATTCTCCTTTAAGGGCGCGTGGCGAGGGGTGTGTCCTATGCCTGCATACTTTTGCTGATAGGTGTCCCTCATACACATCTCCAAATATTGGGAGGCATGCAGAGATATCAGTGCCAGTGTAAAATCATCCGTTATTTTTTTACCCCGATTAGTCTCCTTTATGGCAGAAAGATCCACTTACCGTTGAATCCATCTTGATTTAAATCCCCTAGGTTTGCAATTGAACTGCCAAATCTTCCAAACACTTCAGTCCCCATCAGAACTTGGGCATCTTTAAAAATAAGAGATCTTTCCTGCAAGTAGAGGTAGACTTGGCCCACTTCCTTTGGATTACTCTCAAATTCTCGGTCCATGAAGAGCGGTGCCCCCACCAGGACATCATCCAATCTGCACAATACACAAGTAGAATTAGAATGGTGCAAGTGTAAACATTTTGCTCATAGATTAAAGACTATTGCACATTTTTACTCCTATATGCCACAATTGTTTTAAGTGACACTAAAATATGTCCATCTCTTGCTTATTTTGGGCTGTTCATGACCACCATGAGGGAAGTACAGTGTATACAAAGCTGCTGGTGAAATCTGACAATTACACTCACCAGATTTGGCCTTGTTTGAAGCTTGATTTATACCAAAAGCAGCTATAAAGTGGTGTACAATATAATGATGGGTTATTATTGAGGGCTTTCTTCTGAAAATGCAAGTGCTTTGGTTGGGTTTAGCCTGCATACATACATCTGAAATAAAGACTAGGCGCAAACATGCATCAAATAGAAGTCACATAACAGAATTCTTTCAACCCTACAAAAAATTGTCGTTTTTCAGAACCCGAAAAATTATGTGAAGCCCACACACGATCGTTTAAATGACATTTTTTAAAAACTTAATTTTTTACATGCCGAAAAAACGATCGTGTGTATGCGGCATGACTCTGTTAAACAGCAATTGTCCAACCAGCCCCTTTAACTCTTAGATCAGGGGTCCTCAAAACTACGGCCCTCCAGTTGTTCAGGAACTACAATTCCCATCATGCCTAGTCATGTCTGTGAATGTCAGCGTTTTACAATGCCTCATGGGATGTGTAGTTCCACAACAGCTGAAGGGCCGTAGTTTGAAGATCCCTGTCTTAGATAATTAACCAAATGTTCTGAAAACAAGGGTTTTGCAAAGAAAATCTACAAGTGTAAGGCCAGCTTGAGTCTAGCATGTCGACTGGGGTAGGAGGGAGGCACAAACCAGTTAGTCCAAAGGGGGCAGGAAGTCCACTTACCCCAGGGGGGGTGGGCATGGCTGCTCACTGTGCATACTGGGAACCCCAAGACCACCGCCAATGGCTTGAAAACTGCATAGCACAACCTGTTTGACTGTTTTTACTTACGTTTACACCATTCTTTCATATGTCCTTCCCTTCATGTTGGTAAATGGTTTTCATATATGGTTTGGTGATAAATATGTCATGGTATACATGTATAACGATTTCAAATAAGCCACAGGGTTCACGAATAAGCATAAATTACACAGGGCATTAACCTCCCTGACTGCACAGGCAGCTCTCACAACAGATGGAACGTAACACAAGCATTTATAACAGAGATCATAAAAATCTATTCGTTATGAGGGGGAATGTGTATATGATGTGACATAAACATATGCATTGTGTAAATGTTTACCCTTTCCAATATAGTATAGAATTATGATAAACGGCTGACCGCAGCCAACAAATCATCTACTATATTCAGCCATGAAAATGATTAATACCTCGAAATGTATACACACATATATGTTTACACGTTTCCACAATAGAAGAGAAATTATATGTTCCAAGTAATAATTTCTGTTCTAAAAATAAAAGTTTCCAAAGGTGAAGGGGTGCATACTATAATAAAGGTCACAGGATCTGTCAACGCATACAACATTGTAGGCTCTGCACTGTGTCATAGTGGATTTTGATTGGGGTATGCACTGTTTAGCATAATTGCCAACATTCCAAACAAGTCCAGTGGAAATTTTCATGTATACAGCTGACTTAGAGTAGAGGCCAATACTAAAATCGTGAGACTAGTCTGTAAAAAAAAATCAGGATTACAAGTTTAGTCCTCATGGACCCTCTAAACAGGGCTGTATTATGCTGCCCTTGGCGCATGTGGGTAACGGGGATCTTTTATACAGGTTTCACCCTCACTGCCACACAGAGAAAACTACGAGAAACAAAATAGAAAAAAAGATGGTTGTCTGCTGCTCAATCTACAGAATTGTATGAATACTCTGTAAGGGAATGTATAATGTTTTAGTTATGATCAGGACAAAAAAAATATGTATTAATAAATATATTTTTATTTTAAGTTAAATCTAAACTCCTCTCAACATGTTTTTCTGGGATTCTTCTGTTGAAAAAGGGACCCGTAGAAAGGGATCAACTCATGTAGGGCGGCATGTGGTTGCCATCGTCCCTTGATTGTTTGAACATCAGTGCCCTTCAATGCTGCCTATTAGTGCCCATCAGTTCTGCCTATTAGTGCCAACTATCAGTGCCGCATATCAATGCAGCCTCATCAGTGCCCATCAGTGCATCCTATCATTGGTCATCAGTGCATCCTATCAGTGCCCTTCAAAGCTGCCTCATTAGTGCAGCCAATCATTGCCCATCAGTGCAGCCTATCAGTGCCCATCAGTGCAGCCTTTCATTGCCCATCAGTGCGGCCTCATTAGTGCCTATCAGTGAAGCCTATTAGTGCCTATCAGTGCAGCCTATCTTTGTTCATCAGTGCATCCTATAAGTGCCCTTCAATGCTGCCTCATTAGTGAAGCCTATTAGTGCCCATCAGTGCAGCCTATCAGTGCCCATCAGTGCATATCAGTGCAGCCTTTCATTGCTCAACAGTGCATCCTATCAGTGCCCTTCAATTCTGCCTCATTAGTGCAGCCAATCATTGCCCATCAGTGCGGCCTCATCAGTGCCCATCAGTGAAGCCTATTAGTGCCTATCAGTGCCCTTCAATGCTGCCGAATCAGTGCAGCCATTCAGTGCCCATCAGTGCCTATCAGTGCCCTTTAATGCTGCCTCATTAGTGCAGCCAATCAGTGCCCATCAGTGAAGGAGAAAAAAACAAATACTTTTTTTTTTTAATTTAATTTTTTTTTCCGCTTGTTTAGCAAATAATAAAAAAACCTCAGTGGTGATTAAATATCATCAAAATAAAGCTCTATTTGTGTGGGAAAAAGGATAAAAAATTCATATGGGTACAGTGTTGCATGACCGCACAGTTGTCATTCAAAAAAAAGTTTGTAATTTTCTTTGCCTGGTACCAAGCTGACAAGTGGGCCTATTGAAAAGAAAAGTCCTGCCTACAAAGTCTGTTATTGGCCCGTCTTTCTCTGAAGTTTGCCTTTAATCTTTCCTTTTTGTTTTCCATGTTCTCTTTTCCCTACTCAGCTGACTTTTATTTAACACCAAAACATGCAGCAGATTACAATGCATAGCATGAAATCATAAGCGTTAAACTGAGTATTTATTTTTGAGGTAATGTAAAGAGATTTCAGACACGCTCCCCTCCCCAAGGGTAATCTTGAAAAGAAAAGCAGTAAAGTGGCAGAATTCGGTGAAAATGCCATTCTTCATGGTGGTAATTACGAATTACCCAAACACGGGGGGTTAGTGTTAACATACCCGTCACTGTTTACATCTGACACGGCAACTGTATATCCGAAGTACGAAGCCATCTGGAGAGGGAAACACATTGAGAGGTTTGTACAATGCCTTGCGCCAACTTTGTATAACTGTGAAAGTATTGGCATCCTGACATCAAACATCGCTTTAATGGGGAAGGAATCCGCAAATATCCAATATCTAGTTGAACTCTTTAAACAGTGAGTTGAATCTTAACATGCATCCTTTACAAAGGCCAAACCCGGAGACTTGACAATATACAAAATGGAGGTGATTAGGTCAAGCTAATCCCGTCGGAGATGACTGACTCAAAGCAATGAGAGGTCTTGAAGAGAAATGTTTTTTATTGGCAAAAATAATCCACCCAGACATATTTTCCATTGATTTTTTTTAAAAGCACTTTTTTTTTTAAGCACTAATGTGATTGCTAAATAAATCCTCTCATGTGTGAAATATAGGAGCTAGAAAATTTGGGTAGTCATTACTTTTAATTAAATTAAAAAAACAGTAATTATAAACACATAGAACACCTACATGTAATATGTTGAATATTACCTGTTCACCTGTGAAATTGTAAATGTAGATCATCTGGCTGGGGTCAATGATGGAGACCTAGAAAAATACATCAGGTTGTCAATGTGCCGATTGATATATTGGATAGACAAATGTAACTGTAATAAATAGTAGATAGTGGGCAATGTCAATCTATATTACATTGTAATTCTGGTGTTCTGGAGACCATAATCAGGGCTGCCATCAAGGGGGTAAAGGCATTACACCTGTAAGGGGCCTGGTGGTCCCCAGGAGTCCGGATGGCATCCCCCTTTCTTTTTTTCATCAGCACCCAAAGCCCCCCCCCCCCCCGACTTCTAAGGGGCCTGGTGGTCCCCAGGTCCTCAGTTGGCATCCCCCTTTTTTTACATTTTTTTTTTGTTCGTCAGCACCCAAAGCCCCCTACTTTAATTCACGGCGGCAGACCCTCCCCAGCTTCTCAACTTGCGATGCCCCCCCCCATTCTCAATTCGTGCCCCCCCCCCCGCTTCTCAACTTGCAACATTCCCCCCGCTTCCCAATTTGCGGCGGCACCACCCCCCCCCGTTCTCTGCTCCAGGGGGCCCATGCCTGAAGCTGTGTAAGGGGCCCCAAAATTTCTGATGGCGGCCCTGACCATAATTAGGGTTGTGAGCTGTAAATTAGAATAGTTAAAAGTCAGCCGTGGTTAAAGGGTCAGGCCGCAGAAAACATTACTTTACTTTTTTGGTAGAAGATGGAGAGTTAAACCATCCCCATGTCCCCTATATCTCTTGAGCATTGATGGTATCCTTGATTTCTCAGATCCTGACTGAGTTTGCACACCAGTAGATTGCTTTAAGAAAGGCCAGGATTCTTTCCTAAATGTATATAATATAACTGAGTACTAAGATTTGTAGGTAAAGTTGAACCAAGGTAAATCCGATTGCCTCTCGGGGGATCAGGAAGGATTTTTTTCCCCTGCTGTAGCAAATTGGATCGTGCTCTGCTGTTTTTTTTTTTTGCCTTCCTCTGGATCAACTGTGGGTATGGAGTTGGGGGTATGGGATTGTACTGTGTTTTTTATTTTGTTTGTTTATTTTTTTTTGTGGTTGGACTGGATGGACTTGTGTCTTTTTTCAACTTGACTAACTATGTAACTATGTAACTATGTAACCTGCAGTGGTCCCTATGAGAGCTTCCCAATCTCCCCGACGGATTTTATATATTTTCTTTATTATAAAGAATGTAACAGGAGAAGTTGGATCTTACAATGTTGAGTTAAAACACTCAAAACTTCCACGTGGGCAGAACGTTTAAGAATTATAGCAGGAAACGCTTACTGTCCAAGACATGACTCCACCTATTACTATCAGTTTTGAGGGACCCTTATGCCCCGTACACACGATCAGGCTTTTGCACGGCCAAAAGCACATTGGAATTCCGATGGAATTCCATCGGAGGAAAAGAGAACATGTTCTAGATTTAAAGAGGTGGTTCACCCTAAATATATATTTTTTTAAATGCCCCACTTACTGTGTAATCCTTAATTTTGTTTTATTTACCCCGCGGTGGATGGCGCCTGTATAGCCCGTCACGGCTTCCAAAAATACCCGATTTAGGACTCGGGTATTTCCGGCGCTATGCGGCGCCTGCGCACAGACCTAGGAGCTGACTGCGCAGGCGCCGTATTTCTCCGAGTCCTATTTCGGCTTTTTTCGGAGGGCGTGACGCACCATAGCCATAGGACTCGGAGAAATACGGCGCCTGCGCAGTCAGCTCCTAGGTCTGTGCGCAGGTGCCGCATAGCGCCGGAAATACCCAAGTCCTAAATCGGGTATTTTCGGAAGCCGTGACGGGCTATACAGGCGCCATCCACCGCGGGGGAAATAAATCAAACTTAAGGATTACACAGTAAGTGGGGCATTTAAAAAAAAAACAGCATACTGGCGCTGACGCCAGTATGCTGGATCACATGGGAAAGAGTATATTTAGGGTGAACCTACGCTTTAAACTCCAATGGAATTCATCAGAATTTCTCCAATGGGGCACACACAAAGTAGGAATTTCCGATGAAAAAAAAGTCTGCCAGACTTTTTTAATCGGAAATTCCGATCGTGTGTACAAGGCATTAGAAGCACACAAAGCGAATCAGTGATTGGTAGATACTGTATAGCTCACTGCTTTCCTTTAAAATGCATTATGGGTTTAAACCAGCAAAGGTCAAGTCAAGTACAATGTACACAGAGGCTAAATATTACACCAAAAACTAAAATAAAATACATACGTATCCAAAATTTTGATCTCCTTTTGGTACTCCAGCCACCAACTCTGTCAAGAAAATCACAACATTTTTGTTAAGAGTGTCTATCAGAGTGGGAAGTAAAAACACAATTACTCTTGCTTCATCTTCGATAATTAGCTTGAAGCCTGTGTTACTAATAAACATAACAAAATCATGCCTTTTACAAGACGATGGGACTGTCTGCAGGACACTTTTGAATGGAACAAATAATGCCTGATCGTCACGGTGGGAGGAGAGGACTTTTTAGCCAGTACCCTATTGTTTTTTCATGCTGTAGACTTATAAAATATTAGGTCTGTATGGTTATATTTACACTACATTTCTTTCAAGTTGGACCTACAATGGAAAGGCTTCTTCACAGTAAGAGCTGTGAAAAAGTGGAATATTTTTAGATTATATTTAAAATATTTAAAACAATCTCAGTAGAAGGCCTAGATATCCTAAATGAACATAATATAACTGGATATTAACTGGATATTAATATGTATAGGTAATGTTGATCCAGGGAATATCTGATTGCCTCTCAGGGGATCCGGAAGGATGTTTTTCCCCACTAGAGCAAATTGGACCATTCTTGGTAAAGCAACAGTTGTTACATTCATAATGTATTGAAAGACCAGTCTAAACTAATATTACAGGCTGTTGTAGGCCTCTACAGAAAAAAAATGGCCCCAAAAGGAAAACCGTGATAATAGGCACTAATTAGTAACAACTAAACACCAACTCTAATGAAAACATAATAGTTTTTGTAGTTTTTAAGACAGCATAAAAGGATTAGATCCCATGCCAGGATTTTAGTATAGTCCACATTGAGAAGAGTTATCACTTTCTGTCAGGGCATTGCTGTGAAGTGGACCCCATGGAGTTCACATTTCATATATTACTTTTGGGGATCCACTAGGAAGTCAGTGACACTAACACAAACTGTTGTTTGCTGTGTTCACGTCTGCCTTAGTGTGGTGGCAAGGCACTGTAGCATTGTGTATAAGACTTGGGGACAACCAAATACCTATAGGCATGCTTGCCTTACGGGAAAGGGGACTGCTATAGGTGAAGCACACAGTAGCTAGCTATAGTGTCTGACCATCTGCGTTGGGGTAGACGTGACGTTCATGACAGTTATCAATGTTGGGTAATCATTTAAAAAAACAATTTGTATGCATATAGTTTATACTATTCGTACATGGAGGTAGTCAAATTTGCTTATTATTTACTTAGTTTCTTCCTCTTGCATGTGCCAGGGGAATCAAATACAAACGCATGTAATCTTCATGCTGTGTTCTTGGTAGGAACTAAACCAAGCACGTGGTAGATGCTAGCAGGCCTTAATGGAATTGTGTTGAAAAGATACCTTCAATATCCGTAAGAGAACACCTAGATCCTCATACTGTAGCACAGTTGACATCAAACTGCGTCAAGAATAAAATAATAGATGAGACCTATATAAAGCTACATTTACTGTTAAAGGTATGAACTTTTAACATATGTAATCGCTCCAACTTGTTTCCTTATGTCAGCAGCACCGGCGGGAACTTCATAGCATGGCAAGAGCCAAACCTGTGATCTGACAAACCCAAAGCCAAGACCTCATAAGGGCGGCTGGTTTAAAGGAAGTTTATATCCAAAACACACTCCATCATGGTGATTCCCCCTTCAGGAACAGCTTGTTATATGGTGGAAGTGGCAGTAGTCAAGCCTTTCATCTAGCTAGGCTGTACAGAAAGGTCCTTCTCACAGCTGGTTCCTGTTAGGCTAATTCTTGCCATTCCCTTTTTGTGCAACTTCAACAGGGAGCAGAGACCCTGAACAAAGAATAGTTAACTTAGCATGGTGAACAGAAGGTAATCTACGGGCAGAAGACATATTGCCAGTGTAGCCATATAGGGGCCCTCAGCAACCACAGAGCCCATTACGGCTAAGAAAACAGGGAAAGGCTTTTGAAGATCTCAGGTGATCAATGGTGAAAAGAAAAAATAAATAAAAATCCCCATGTATAGAGCGGCATGATCTAATGGGACTTAAGTGCAAGGGTTCATTCAGATGGGCAGTGACACCAGTTCTGCATACAATCTCACTATTGTTACTGTGCCTGTATCTGCCCCAGACTGTGTGCCTGTAGAGGTGGATGCAGGCACAGCAGCTGCATGGACACAGCCGCATGTAAAAACTTGACATGTGGGCAGGAGCAGGTGCATGGATCTGAATGCACACTGCCTGCAGAGCTGACCATTTTTAATCAGTGCATGGCAAGCTTAAGGTAATTCTAAGGGCACTTTCACACTAAGCAGCGCCGGAAAATCGCTGCTAAAAATAGCAGCGCAAGCAGCTATTTTTAACAGCGATTTACCACCCTTATTAGTAGTGATTTTCGGCCGGTAGCGGGAGGCTTTTGAACCCCGCTAGTGGCCAAAAAAAGGGGTTAAAAGGCCCGTAAAGCGCCACTGCGCTTTGCCGGCGCTTCAGCGGCACTGCCCTTTGATATCAATGAGGGGCGCTTTAAGAGCGGTGTATACACTGCTGCTAAAGCGCCTTAAAGATGTTGCTTTTTAGGACTTTTATAAGTGTCCTGCCAGAGCACTGCTCCAGTGTGAAAGCACTCGTGATTTCACACTGGAGTGAGAGGCACTTTACAGGCACTATAGCGCTTGTAAAGAGCCTCAGTGTGAAACGGGTTTAAAAGTTTGGAGTTAAAAAAAAAAAAAAA
This sequence comes from Rana kukunoris, assembly GCA_029574335.1. Classification (NCBI taxonomy): domain Eukaryota; kingdom Metazoa; phylum Chordata; class Amphibia; order Anura; family Ranidae; genus Rana; species Rana kukunoris. The sequence continues at coordinate 39,983,301 of CM056053.1, read as the reverse complement.
TAACAAACATATTATACCTACATGCTCTGTGCAATGGTTTTGCCCCAAGCAGCCCCCATCCTCTTATTTTTGGGTCAGCTGCCAGTGGCCCTAGCTCCTTCCCGCTGCCAAGTGCCCCCAATAACAAGCCTCTTGCTATGGGAGCATTTGAGCAGGCCCTCTACCGAGCCACACTCCTGTGAATTCACACACACAGAGCGTGGTTTGGCCCCACCCCCTGCTCTCTCCTCATTGGCTCACAGGCTGTGATTGACAGCAGCAGGAACCAATGGCTCCCACTGCTATTTGGGAGAGTTGCTGTTCCCATGCACATTGCTGGATCTGGATGGGGCTCAGGTAAGTATAGGTGGGGGGGGGGGGGGGGGGGGGAGGAGGAGCTGCATCCAGAAAGTTTTTTACTTTATTGCATAGAGTGCATTACAGTGGTTGTAAACCCTCCTAAGGCACTTTCACTTACAGGTAAGACTAGATTAAGGCTTACCTGTAGGTGTTTGCAATATCTCCTTAACCCACACGGTTTAGGAGATATATGCAGAAAGGAATGCACCATTGTCTACGGCGCAGGCGCACTGACCATGCAGAGCTTGTGAGCTGTAGATGCCGGTAATAATGCCGGAATTCCACGCATTCCAGAGGATATGGCGGTCCCGCGCGCATGCGTGGGAGTGACATCATCGCCGCTCCGGCCAATCACAGTGCCGGAGCGGCGATAACAGGAATAAAGCTTTGAGGGGACATGGCGGCGGCAGTGGATAGGACCGGGGAGGACTTTGGGGCCTTCGTTCTCAGGTAAGTGGCACATAATGAGCTAGTATGCTGTGCATACTAGCTCATTATGCCTTTCTCTTGTAGGGACTTTTTTTTATTGTGAGGGTTTACTTCCTCTTTAAGGTAAAAAAAAAAAAACTTCTGCATTTAGAACCACTTTATTAAGTAATGTGTCTGCCCTAGTGTAAATACGTATATAATTTACCAAATTTGCGTTCTTTTCTAGTAAATTGAAGATGTAAATAAACAAATGAAGAAAAAAATTCAAATCAAATAAATCAAAATCAAAAAACCTTACACATTCTATAACATTATTACATATATCAGCAGGGCAGTGATGAAAGAACAATATTCATATTCACATGATAGCATGTGATTTGTACTATCATATGGCTGTCTTTTAATTGGCACATACAGAATCTAATTGTCTACACAGACATATCAGCTCTGAAAAGTCTCATACTCATTAAATTAAGCCATTGTGCCATTTTTTATAAGCAACAGCATAGTTCGATAAAGCTTTCACATTAACCACCTAACCCCCGGACCATATTGCTGCCCAATGACCAGAGCACTTTTTGTGATTCAGCACTGCGTCGCTTTAACTGACAATTGCGCGGTCGTGCGACATGGCTCCCAAACAAAATTGGCGTCCTTTTTTTCCCACAAATAGAGCTTTCTTTTGGTGGTATTTGATCGTCTCTGCGTTTTTTATTTTTTGCGCTATAAACAAAAATATAGCGACAATTTTGAAAAAAATGCAATATTTTTTACTTTTTGCTGTAATAAATATCCCCCAAAAATATATAAAAAAAACATTTTTTTTCCTCAGTTTAGGAGGATACGTATTCTTCTACATATTTTTCGTAAAAAAAAAAATCATAATAAGCGTTTATTGATTGGTTTGCGCAAAAGTTATAGCGTTTACAAAATAGGGGGTCGTTTTATGGCATTTTTATTAATTATTTTTTTTTACTAGTAATGGTCAGCATTTTTTTTCAGTACTGCGACATTATGGTGGGCACTTCGGACACTTTTGACACATTGTTGGGACCATTGGCATTTTTTTAGCGATCAATGCTATAAAAATGCATTGGATTACTATAAAAATGCCATTGGCAGTGAAGGGGTTAACACTAGGGGGCAGGGAAGGGGTTAAGTATGTTCCTGGGTGTGTTCTAACTGTATAGGGGGGTGGCCTCACTAGGGGAAATCACTGATCTTCTGTTCATACATTGTATGAACAGAAGATCAGCGTTTCCCCCGCTGACAGGACCGGGAGCTTTGTGTTTACACACATAGCTCCCGGTCCTCGCTCTGTAACAAGCGATCGCGTGTGCCCAGCGGCGATCGTGCCCACCGGGCACGCACGTGGGACTCGGGGGTGAGCGGGGGCGCACGCGCCGGCCACCGGCGGCGCACACGCGCCCCCTAGTGGCCGCTTTAGAGCAGACGTATAGCTACGGGCTCTCGCCCAGCAGAGCCGACTTCCCGCAGTAATATGACGGCAGGCGGTCGGCAAGCAGTTAATATACCGTATGTTGAGAACTAGTTTATATTCTAAGATATGTCATGTTGAGAAAATTAATGTGCACAATATTTATGCCTTTATCAGATATCCTCAGAATCCTACTGTATACGCACATTGAAGATTGCTGCTTGCAGAATGCAGTTTGCCATCTCCAGTGCACACACACTTTATAAGGGAAGAGTCTTTATTGGATTGCAATTATTAGGACTTGATGTGGATATTTACACATCATTCACACTTGTCCGATTTGTCTTGCTTGGACCACAAAGTCACATGGCAAATCTAACCCCATGTTTTTCAATGATAACTATTCATAAAGGTGTGATTGAAAGTCACAGCAACTTCAAAGTAGTTCATGCACTACTTTGGTCCGACTTTCATGCAACTTGAGGGTCATAGACTTCAATGTTAATACTCAAAGGTTGCATGAAAGACATACCTGAATGTTTTACGTGAAACAGTGGGTACGACTTTACAGGGACATCACATCCAAGTTACACCCATCCAAAGTTGCGTTAAAGTTGCACTCCAAAGTTGCCAGACTCTGGAGTCCTACAGGTGTGAAAGGAACCTTAGGCTGCGTACACACGGAGGGACGTGTCTGCTGAAACGGTCCGACGGACCGTTTCCAGCGGACATGTCTCCTCCGGATTTTGGTTCGATGGCGTGTACACACCATCGGATCAAAATCCCCGCGGGCAGACAGCGCGGTGACGTGGCGGTGACGTTGACGCTGCCACATCACCGCACCAGTAAGTAAAAAACTTCCATGCATGCGTCGCATCCATCCTTCCGAAGCTTGTGCGGGCAGATATGTCCGCTGGTTAGTGTACTAACCAGCGGACATATCCAACAGACATGGCTCCGGCGGACACATTTTAAAGCATGTTTTAAAATTTGTCCGCCGGTCAGACATGTCCGCTAGCCCATACACACGATCGGATTTGTCTGCTGAACTGGTCCGTTGGACCAGTTTGAGTGGACAAATTCGATCGTGTGTACGCAGCCTTAAGTAAGTGTCACTAAACCCACATCATTAAAAAACTATCAATAAATGGTGTATTACACGCCGTTCATACTCATTCAGTCACTATGAGATTTGTTTTCTGTATTCTGCAAAAAAAAAGTTGGTGGCTGGATCTTGCTGCTCTTTATCTCCCCCTTCTGTCCATGTCCCCAATTCACCTAGGGATTTTGCAGAGCAGTGTTGGCTATGTTGCTCAGTTTTCAGTGAGTTTCTATGCTGAGAATTTCCCCCCTATCACATCTGAGCAGACCTTGTGACTATAGATTCACACATGTGGGTGTATACATAGTGGTAAAGGACAGCCCACTTCCTCTCCTCCTTCTCCTCCATACACACTAACTAGATAAACACAATGGGCCAGATTCAGGTAGCTTTACGCCGGCGTATCTCCAGATACTCCGTCGTAAGTACAAATGTGCGCCGTCGTACATTTTTACGCTGATTCACAAAGCTAGATACGCTGTAAAACAAGGCTTCAGCCGCCGGCCGTAACTTGCCTACGCCGGCGTATCTTGGGCGCATAGTTACGCTGGACCCATTCGGCGTTCCCATGTTAAATATGCAAATGAGTAAGATACGCTGATTCACGAACGTAAATGCGCCAGGCGGAAAAGATACGCGGTTTGCGTAAGGTTTGCGTAAGGGTTATGTCCGGCGTAACGTTATTCCACCATATAGGTGGCGCAACCCATTCAAAGGTATGGACATCAGAACAGCCCGCGTCTTTACGTCGTTTACGTAGTACTACGTGAATAGGGCATGACGCCCACCTCCTTCCTACTTTGAATTAGGCGTGCTAACGCCGGCCAATTTACGCCACGCCGCCGCAAAGTACTTTGTGAATACTGCACTTGCCTCTTTAAGTTACGTCGGCGTAGCGTATATTCGATATGCTACGCCCGCCTAAAGATACGCAAAGCTACCTGAATCTGGCCCAATGGGGGTGGAATATTACATGTAGATTGATGGAGGAATCACCTCCCTGTTGTTCTAAGACACAGCTGGAGGGGCGTGACATAGCTAGTGACTGGCAGAAATCTGCCCACACCATGGTATTTCCACAAGATTTAATTTCAAATAAATATTTCTATGCCAATTTAAAACAGTTTATTGATTTTAATTATTTCATTTAATTGTTATTTATTTTATTTTTACTTTGTATTCCAAAGGCTGTTTTTTTGTTCATGTTACTAGTGGCAGAGGACTAAAAGCTCCTCTTGTTTCTGTTTTCCGGCTGGGGGAGAGCTGGGTCATGCAATATTGTATATTGATTAAGAAAAAGGTACTTTTTTTTATTCAAATAATTACAGTAGCGTTGTATACATACAGAAGCTAAATTCTTGAGTGAAAGAAGCAAGTTCCAAATTGAATGCAATAGTTTTTTTTAGATAGAAGTGTATCCAAAAAATGGATGGAGTAATCACACTACCAGCTGGAAGTGAGATCAAAGAATATCCCAGAAATATATATATAAACTGTGAATGTCAACCTTGAGACATTCAAAATGTTTTTAAATACGGCCATTCATTTTTATTTTTAATCTTTTTATAGGATTCACAAGAATTTTGCTTTTGATTTGTTTGATTTTTCTTTCGTTCCTTACATTTGTCCTTGATTTTTGAGGATAGACTAATGCCCTGTACACACGATTGGTTAGTCTGATAAAAACGGTCCGATGGAACGTTTTCATCAGACGAACCGTTAGTGTGTGGGCCCCATCGTTTTTTTCCCATCGGTGAAAAAAAATAGAACCTGTTTTAAAATGTTCTGATGGTTAAAGAAACGATATAAAAAAAAAAAAACGATCGTCTGTGGGGAAATCCATCGGTCAAAAATACACGCATGCTCAGAATGAAGTCGAAGCATGCTCGGAAGCATTGAACTTCATTTTTCTCAAAACGTTGTTGTGTTTTACGTCACCGCGTTGGACACAATCGGATTTTTACCTGATGGTGTGTAGGCAAGACTGATGAAAGTCAGCTTCATCGGATATCTGATGAAAAAATCCATCGGCCCGTTTTCATCGGATGAACCGATCATGTGCACGTGGCATAACATTTTGGTAATGCTTTATATACTGTTATTGGTAGCAACAGTATTATAGGACTTATTTATAAACACACACATGCATCTAATTTAATCGATATAAAATAATGAAGAAATAATAAAGAGATAATTAAACTTGAAAGAGCAGAGAGATGCTTCCTAGCCCTCAATTTTTTCTTCCTCTTTTTCTTCTTCACAATAGTAGGCATGCTGCTGATGATAGCTCATATTTTAATATTTAATAAGCTCGTAGATACAGTACTCTGAGTGCAATCTGAATGACAGCAATATTACAGGAATTATTAGATACACAGGTCTGTGGTCTGAAGTTAGTGCATTACCTTGCTCAGAATCATCGGTAAATTCTCCCACAGCCACCGAGTACCCTGTACAGAAAGACATTAGCATCAGAGACAATTAATTCAGAAGACAAGGCATGTTTATAGAGCATCTCATGAAAAACTGACGGCGCCAAGGAAGCTAATGGCCGAGCCATATTTATATTTTATGTGTAGCACCATAGGACACTGTGACAGTTCCATGCCCCTGTTTCCGCTGCGGTCTTATAAATACAGGCTCTGCTCTACTGGGTTGATACGGTTTGCATGCTGGGCCAGTGAAAACCGCAAAGCATTTATTTTCTGTTAACCAGAGGGAACAAGCTTCGGCATTTTGCTAAACTGTAAACCCACAGAAATGTAGAGATACAATCTCTACCGTCAATTACAATGGTACAGACATTTCCTTGATGTTTCTTTGCTGTCTGGTCTCTTACAAAACCAATGAGTGAAAATGGGCTTTAAAGCTGGTTTTAGGTAGAGTGGGAAAAAACTTGGAGCCTTTCTCAAGGGTTCCTTCATTGTTAGGGATTCCTTGAGCAGTGGTGGGTAGATTTACCACCTGCGTTGTTCTGGTAATGATGGCACTCAGCAGAGGCCACTAATCTAACCAGCAAAGTAACAGGGCATTGTTTCCACTGACCATCAATGTAAGGGGGAGTTCCTTCCCACTGACCACCAATGTAAGGGGGCATTCCTTCCCTCTGACCACCAATGTAAAGGGGAACATCTCCTAATGACATCAATGTAATGGGGAGCTCCTTCCTACTGACCATCAATGTAAGGGAGCATTCCTTCCCGCTGACCACCAATGTAAAGGGGAACATCTCCTAATGACATCAATGTAATGGGGAGCTCCTTCCTACTGACCATCAATGTAAGGGAGCATTCCTTCCCTCTGACCACCAATGTAAAGGGGAACATCTCCTAATGACATCAATGTAATGGGGAGCTCCTTCCCACTGACCACCAATGTAAGGGGACATTCCTAACCACCAATCTAAGGGCGCACATCTCCTAATGACACCATTGTAATGAGCGTTCCTTCTCACATACAACCAATGTAAGGGGGAATTCCCTCCCTATGACCACCAATGTAAGGGGGAGCACCTCCTAATGACACCAATGTAATGGGTAGCTCCTTTCTACTGACCACCAATGTAAGGGGGCGTTCCTGACCACCAATGTAGGGGGGCACATTTCCTAATGACAGCAATGTAACAGGGCGTTCCTTCCCTTTGACCAGAAATGTGAGGGGGCCCATCTCCTAATGACAGCAATGTAACAGGGCGTTCCTTTCCACTGACCACCAATGTAAAGGGGGGGCATTTCTTTCCATTGACCACCAATGTAAGGGAGCACATCTCCTAATGACACCAATGTAACAGGGCGTTCCTTCCCTTTGACCAGCAATGTAAGGGGGCCCATCTCCTAATGACACCAATGTAACATGGAGTTCCTACGCACTGACCACCAATATAAGGGGAGGTTTCTTCCCACTGACCGCCAATGTAAGGGGGCACATCTCCAAATGACACCAATGTAACAGGGTGTTCCTTCCCACTGACCACCAATATAAGGGGACACATCTCCTAATGTCATCAATGTAAGGGGGCATTCCTTCCCACTGACTACCAATGTAAGGGGGCACATCTCCTAATGACACCAATATAATGGAGAGTTCCTACACACTGACCACCAATGTTAGGGGGCGTTCCATCCCACTGACCACCAATGTAAGGGGGCACATCTCCTAATGACACCAATATAATGGAGAGTTCCTACACACTGACCACCAATGTTAGGGAGCGTTCCATCGCACTGACCACCAATGTAAGGGGGCACATCTCCTAATGACACCAATGTAACAGGGTGTTCCTTCCCATTGACCACTAATGTAAGGGAGCATTCCTTCCTTCTGACCACCACTGTAAGGGAGCACATCTCCTAATGACCCCAATATCAAAGGGAGACTTTTTTTCTTATGTTCCATTATAAAGCGACATTTTTTCACCAACTCCTTTTGTAGTCTGAGCACTATTACACAATATTGTTGTGCTCAGATCCATATACATTACAGATATGAACGTGGAGTATTGTGCGCCCATGTGCATTAACCCTACTAATAACTTCTACCCATTTGTATAATTTTATAATCTGACGATGTACAGGCAGATTAGGGCATCAAAGCTCTTTTTTCTAATTACATGGCAGCGCCTGGTTCCAATTAGTCCTATGACAGCGTACTAGTATGGATGGCCCTCGTCACAGCGGGCCTCACATTATGCCCTAACAGTTCCAAATCTCAGAGATTTAAACCGAACCTGACTGAAATCTAGGAAGCCGTAGGTTTTAATTTGCCTCACCAGTAAGCAGTGTAACAGCTATTTACATAACAAATTATCTCCATCCTGTTTGAGCGTTCATGAGGAGACCCTCAGAGAAACCTTCTGTCAGATAAAACGGCCAATACAGCCAGGGAGGACCTGGAACTCCTGATTGCAGCAATGAGGCCATGTAAACACATCCCGCCATGTTACACATTGGAGCAGACGCTAAATGGATGAAGTGAAGGGACTGTTTATTGTAATATAGAGAGCTGTCCCCTAGTCTCAGGATTATGTCCTGTATGTGTGTCAGTGTCAGTTTCACACACAAAACCAATAATGGTGCAAGATGGGCTACAGCAGTATATATATCTGTCCAGTACATTGATTTTTCAGCTTGCGATAATAGCATAGTTGTTTCCAAGGGTTAGTTCACATTTACGAAAAACTGCCACTGCAGAAAAGAGGTGCCTGTAAATAAAAACAAACCGTGCAGTTAAATAACACTCTTGTTATAAGCGTCCGAATTGGCGTGGAAAAAGGGTTAATACCACCGGCAATGCGCCGGAGAGGTGTCTCATTGTTTTCAATGGGAATGTGCGGTGAAGGAGCGGTATACACACCGCTCTTCTCTCCGCTCCAAAGATGCTGCTTGCAGGAGATTTGTTTTTCTCCTGCCAGCGCATTGCTCACATTGAGAATGCTGGGGCAGGAGTATTTCAGGCATTATTTATGCGCTATTTTTAGAGCAAAAATGCCTAAAATGCTAGTGAGCCCTGAAATACTAGTGAGGCCTGAAATACTAGTGAGGCCTAGTCATTACTGCTTACCTCCACCATCACAGGAGTGAGCTTTTTCTCTGATTCAAACCCCCTCTCATGCTCTTTCTTTCCCCTGATGCAGTAGGTTTGAGCTCAGCGTTTTAGAGTTTGCCCCTGTGATGGAGGAGGTGAGCAGTAATGACTAGGCCTCACTTACAGGAACGAGCTACCAAAACACTGAACTCAGAGCTACTGCATCAGGGGAGAGAAAGGGTGAGCAGTAACGATTAGGCCTCACTTAGAGGAACAAGCTATCAAACACTGAACTCAAAGCTACTGCATCGGGGGAGAGAAAGAGTAAGTGAGGGGGTTTAAATTAGAGAAAAATCTCGCTCCTGTAATAGTGGAGGTGAGCAGTAATGACTGAGCCTCACTTAGCAATGCCCTAGAAACATCCTGGGAGTATTTCAGTCAAGCTTTGTGAGGCATGTAAAGGCCCTACACCTATAACAATGGCAATATTCAACTTTAGTCAGCTGCACAGTTTTTTTTTCATCTACAGACACCCCTTACATTCATAGGCAGTGTTTTTGTAAAGATGAACTAACCCTTAGGCCTCAGGCACACTGAGCGTTTAGGCCACATTCACACTTGCGAATGGGGCCTGTCACTGATTACATGCAACAACCCCACTGGTTCTCCATTTGCTCGACGGCCTGTCGGGATAAATGGCTGGTTGCCTTTCCCGATGGGCGGGTCGCCGAATCTGAGGGCCGGCAGAGAACCTCAACGGGCGGAACGATGTGTTCCGCTCGTCGAGTTTCTCTGCCGTGTGTACGCGGCATAATATCTACCACTGACTGTAACAAGATCATCAACGTTATTCACTTAACCTGTCAGTGATCATAAAGTTATTGCTGTGTACACTGTACATAGATGGCCCAAGCTAGACCTATGCCTACGAAGTTGTCGTTGAGCGGGGAGGGGGGGGGGGTTCCGCAGATCAGAGTTGTTGTTGAGCGGGGGGGGGGTTCCACAGCTCGGAGTTGTTGAGTGGGGGGGGGTCCGCAGCAGACCGGAGTTGTTGAGTGGGGGGGAGGTTACCGCGAGTCCGCAGGACCGCAGGATTTACCACGAATCGTGGTAATCGCGGGGGGGGGGGGGGGGGGGCTGGCTTTATCGCAGGACTTACGCGGGATTTACCACAAAGCACGGGACAATCCCGCGAAATCCGGGATGGTTGGGAGGTATGCTATGCAACTATGCAAAAAAAAACATACATGGAATTCAATTGTAGAGTGTTTGTTACTGTAACACTTCCAATTCCTGATATGTGCTGTACCATGTACTTGTATGAAAAAATATTATTTTTTCTTTGTATTGCTTCCTTTATGTACAATCCCTGGTGTTCTTGCCAGTCCCTCTGCTTTCCTATTATAAACGGACCACAATAAGCATGAGAACACACCGTGGTCAGTTCTCTAACTATGCTGGGAACTCAGCCTGCTCTCCTCCAATGACCAGCCTTAACCTGACACAGCCATTCACTGGGAAGTTCAGTGTTCTGCTGTTTCTCCTCCCCAGCTCTCATGCAGCTGAGAACAGAGGAGATGTGGTAATTTATAAGAAAGGGGAAAAAAATATTTATAATGTTTTTCTTTCTTTTTTCTTTTTTATATCTGTACACAGATGTTTTTCCTTTCATTTCTAGTTTAAACTGAATGGGTTGTTTTACAAGGTGATCGTTTACAATCACTTTCATTTTATTTATTTTTTGCTTAATGCAATTATCTTTTGTATTTTCTATGTCAATAATCAGTCAGATGCTTCTCTGTAGGAGATTATGTGGGACATGGAACTATCTCTCCCTATATAAATAAACCATATTGTTGAGATGAGGACACCCTTCTGAGGAAGGGCATATCTCAATGGACTATATCCTGTTTATACAACGCACTGCACACTGCTGGGATATATTCTATAGACCGCGGCGTCTCGCTGTCCTGATATCACATTGCTCTGTCCTGCAGGAACGTTTTCTCAAAACAGAACTCCGAACCTGTTTTGTGTATGCATTATGATTGAAATGTAAGAAAATACACCATTCCCACTCTACTTTTTACTCATTAGTTCTTGTTATATAATGATAAACCAAATAATTAATCATTTGCTTATCATTTAAGAACTCCACTGTTAATCTTTATTTTTTTTCTATCATTGCTCCCATTTTGTTCCTGTCCCTCGATATTGGAGGTCTCACTCTGCTTGCAGCATTTTCCTAAATTTAGAGTAAATGAGGCCCCCTTGATAACCATAGTAATAGTCAAATGGGGTCCTTGAGAGATTCCGGGCCAAATTATATCCACCTAGTAATGTATGGATAAACACAATGGACCAGATTCAGAACAAAGATACGTTGGCGTATATAGAGATACGCCGCGTAACTTCTAAGAAGCGACGGCGTATCTTTTTTCTGTATTCAGAAAACAAGATACGCTGGAATGTAGCTAAGATACGAGCGTCGTAAGTCTCTTACGCCGTCGTATGTTAGTTGCATTTTTACGCTGGCCGCTAGGTGGTGCTTCCGTCGATTTATGCATCGAATATGTAAATTAGGTAGATACGAGCGTAGTTGCGCCTGGCGAATCTATTTGCGTCGTTTACGTAAGGCGTCTGACCGGCGTAAAGTTACCCCTGCTATATGAGGCGCAGCCAATTTTAAGTATTGACGTTGGGACAGCGTCATATTGTACGTCGTTTGCGTAAGTCGATTCAGAATGGGGCTGGGCGTCAGTTACGTTCACGTCGTTTTCAATGACTATTTGCGACGTGATTTGGAGCATGCGCACTGGGATACATTCACGGCCGGCGCATTCGCAGTTCGGAAAAAGCGTCAATTGCGCGGGGTCACGATTCATTTACATGGATCACGCCCCCATCTCCCACATTTGAATTGCGCGGGCTTACACCGACACATGTACACTACGTCGCCGTAACTTACGGCGCAAGTGGTTTCTGAATAAGGAACCTGGCGCTGTAAGTTACAGCGGCGTAGTGTATCTGAGATATGCTACGCCCGCCTAAAGATAGGCTGATGTATCTGAATCTGGCCTAATATTTCCAATGCACACGTTCCTGAGAAATGACTGTAGATATCAATGGGTGCTGCAGCGACCACCAGCTAAAAACCGTATCCATTCAAAGCAGAAAGTATGTTACCACCCCACCAAGGATCTCCAGAACGGGTCCAAAGCTTTATTCAGCGATCACATCATAGTTACAGAAGCAACATTTCGGAGGCTCGCAGGACCCCTTTCATGAAGGGATCCTGCGAGCCTCCGAAACGTTGCCTCGGTAATTGCTTCTAAATGTTTTTTGTTAAAATATATTTTTTAGACATGTGCAATCTGTTAAGCTCTAAAAAAATTTTTTAACGAATTTGAAAAATTATTTAATTCAAAAACATCAAAAATTAACAAAAACCCGTTTAACAAAATATTCCGAATATTGCTAAATCCAAACATTCGAAAATCCATAAATTCGAAAATCAGAAAACTTGAAAATACGAAAATCTGAAATAATAACTAACTATTAAATTATAGATATTGGAATTTCCTTTCAAATTTGGCTGTTAGTGAACGTAACGAATATGAATTTTTCCAAAGTTACGAATTATCCAAAATAACGAATGCCAGGCGCAACTAGCACACCCTCTGCACAAGCCTATGTATTTTATGAATTTTCGTTTTTTAGTGTAAATATACTTTACAATCTTACCTAAATAGCTGTCATCGTAGGTTGAGTCAGCGACTTTGGTCCTTCTTTCTTTGACCACTTCCCGTAAAATGTCCTTGAAGGAATAACCCCTAATGATTTCTGCAATGCTGACACTGAAGACTTGTCCTGAAATCAAAATATAATTATTTAAATAAAACTTTAATAAAAATAATCCGTTTTACTTAATAAAGAAAAAAATTAAAATAAACAACTTCCTGCTGCAAAAGGGAGGTTTGTTACCTAGAGGCATGCAAGTCTGGGCGTAGGCCAAAGTCTTGGCTGCTACCCTTCCCCGGACACAGCTGTGTTTTTAAAGCTAGCTTGGGTAAAGTCAGGGCAGTCCACTTGGATAATAAATGTCCCGGATTGAACTGTTATATTCATAAATGGTGGATTATGCTATTGTATAGGCTCAATCTATATCAAATTTATCAGTTTGCTGGAAGAAAGTGTTGTCCCGGGTATAAAGGAGTGTCGGGTGCCTCACTGAAATCACAAATTTTACTAATCTGATAGGTCTTGTATTTAGGAACCCAAGAAAGGCGTAATAACCTCACAGTCGAATATATTTATTACCAAATACAATTACAATTGGGAGATTCTAAGAGCCGGTTCAAACTGGGGCGACCTGGGTTGCCTTGTACTGTCCTGGAGGCAACTTGAAGTTGCCTTGTAAGATGCCTGATGATTCATACTCAATTTGTAAAGTCGCGTTGCCCCAGTGTGAACCGACTCTTAGTCCCGGTTCACACTTGTGCGATGTGGGAACCAGCAGCTGAAAACCGGCGGGAGGGAGAAGAGGAGAAACTGTCTCTCAGCTGCTGCAGAGAAAGCTACAAAAGGGGGATTGGTTCTGTAATTGACACCCCCCCCAACCAATCACTCTCCCAGGCTTGGGGGGGGGGGGGGGCTGAATTACACCATGCAGGGAAGAGAAATTACTAAAAAAGAATGGTAAGCAACCATTTTTTAATATAAGAGAAAAAGGGGAGACCTCTACTCTGCCACTTCCGTATTAATGGAGCATTAAAGAGTTGTCAAGAACAGTCTAACTCCTACTGATGATGGACTTTACTGGTGGCACCCGTATGAGACAAGCATAGGTGTGCGCAGCATATTGCATTAGGGTGTGCACCCCAAAGCTCAAACACATAATACCGATCACTCACGATGAAAGGGAAGGGGCTGGTGAGTTACATATTTACTGGCCCCTTCCCCCACTCATCCTAAAACATCCCTGCAGCAACAGCCAGAGGGAGAGGAGAGTAGGGAAGCCGGCAGCGCTGCAAGGGAAAGGAGAGGGGGAACCAAGGCAGTAGCGGGAATCTGTGCTGCACAGGGTGATTAGGGTGTGCCTGGGCACACCTGGCACACCCTGTGCGCACGTCTATGGAGACAAGGTATAGTTTTTAAAAAATATCAAAATATTTGATTAAAATTTTTTTTTAGATTTTTATAAATTGTATCTTGTCTCATCATGGGTGCCAGTAAAGTCCATCATCAGCAGGACTGTTTTTGCTTACCCTTTATTGCAATTTTTTTTAAATAAAGTCACCCATCAGTACCCTCTGTGGGGGAGGAGCTGTTGACCTGTGCATGTGCACAACTGTCATATTGGGAGGAGTGGTTGTGTTCCGCCTATAGACAAAGACCGGGTTCAAACTGGTAAGACACGACAGTCATACGACTGTGGATCTGACTTTGCCCTGCGACTTGAAATCCGATATCCATCTGACTTAAATGATCAGGGATCCAACTTTGATCCCAACAATACCAGGCACTTTGTGTCTGGTATGAATCTTTAGGGGAAACTCCACGCCAAATAAAAATAAAACGTCATAGATTCCACCTTCAAGACCATACCAGACCCTTCGGTCTAGCATGGATTTTAAGGGGAAGCCCCACGCCAATAGAATGGTGTTGTGTCCCCCCAAAGTCCATACCAGACCCTTATCCTAGCACACAGCCCAGCAGGTCAGTAAAAGGAGTGAACCGTACCAAGCCACATGCCCTCAACATGGGGGGGTAGGTGCTGTGGGGCTTTGTGCCCCCCACCCCAAAGCACCTTGTCCCCTTGTTGATGAGGACAAGGGCCTCTTCCCGACAACCCTGGTCATTGGTTGTTGGTGGTCTGTGGGTGGGGGGCTTTTTGGAATCTGAAATCCCCCTTTAATAGCTAAAGGGGGCTCCCAGATTCCTGCCCCCCACCCTATGTGAATGAGCATCGGGTAATGCTGGGTTTGCCACTACTTATATTGGCATGGGGCGGGGTCACTGAGTAACGTCATCCAGAGGCCCTGTCCCTTATGATGTCACTGTCCAGGGCATAATGGGGTCGTGATATCAAAAGGGGTGTGGCCTCTGTGCCCCCGTCCCATGCCAATATAAGACCTAAGGGCCTGATATGCTATTGGAGGGGGAACCCATGCCCTTTTTTTGTTTAATTTGCCGTGGAGTTCCCCTTCAAGATCAGAGCACAAGTCGCATGCCAAAGTCGGATCAGTTAAGACTTTGTTCCAACTTCAGTGAAATTCAATAGGCTGAAGTATGATCAAAGTCGGACCAAAGTAGTACAGGGACCATTTTCAAAGTCGGTCTGACTTGTGTCGGACCAATTACGATGGCTCTCATAGGAAAACATTGCTTTTTACATGTCAAGCGATATGAGCTCCCAATGTCGGAGCGTTTGTCGTACCAGTGTGAACCCGGCCTTACACAGGCTGCCTACAGGCAGCACCTGGTCACTTTACCTGCATAAACACAAAGCATGTTCAAGGTCTACAGGCCTCAACACTTGTGTGAATGGGGCCATAGAGGGCTTGTAGCTATGAAAAGGTAGGACAGGCCCCATTCACACCCAAGCATTTCAGAAACATGCATTCCCGCATGCGTTTTTCACATGTTAACACGTGCAGCTCCTGGGCAGTCCATTCAAGTAAATATGAACAACAAATGCCCCATAGGAGCTCAGAACCTTTTTAATCACAGAGCAGCGGTTGTTTTTTTAAGGACTATTTGTAGGTTCTTTTGTTACACATCTGCTATCTGTGTTTGTGGTGCCATTGCAATACCTTTGCAGCCTATTTCCGAAATGCAGACTTTTATGTATTATGTTGTGTGTTTATGAAAACGACGATCCTGACTCTAAATTCTGGGTGGAGTATTCTAGTAAATGCGTTTCATGTTCACACAGTGAACAGGTTTTGTTTATTCACTTTTATTTCTTTAATTTCTTTCACAGTTCAGCCAATTAACTAACATGACCTGTTTTAATGAGAGCCGATTATATTCCTCACATCTGTTTTCCTTTTATAACCGGAAATCTATAAACCGCTACAAAAAACCCTATCGTAGTTAGCAGACCTGTGTAGAGTAAGAACATGATGATTGGACCCTACAGGTGGAAGTAATAAGGGCATCGTTAATGAAGGAAATCATCTAAACCCATTTTATTTCAGTCAGTTTGGCCCAGGAATGATATGGCATACATCCTACAGTTACCATTCATATTGTTGCCGACAAATACAATCAAGTTTAAATCTAGAATATAGAGTGACGGGTTATACGGTTCACAAAACATGCAAATCTGCTGACTACTCGCTCTTTAATTTGTTTTATGGACAACATGTGGCACAATCCAGGCTACAGAATGCTTGATTAGAATGGAGGGAATTCATTAAATAAAGGTACATAAAGTTAACTTTCTTATATTCTAATTATAATTGTTAAAGCTGAACCCCAGCATCACTCTCAGGCCACGTACATACGATCAGACCGGTCCGATGAGAATGGCCTGAAGGACCGTTTTCATTGGGTCACCGCTGAAGTGGCCTAATGGTCTGATGTGCGTACACACCATCAGTCCAAAATCCGATCGGACCAGAACGCGGTGACGTGGAACACAACGACGTGCTGAAAAAACGAAGTTCAATGCTTCCAAGCATGCGTCGACTTGATTCTGAGCATGCGCAGGTTTTTGGTCCGATGCTTTTGCGTACTAACCATCGTTTTGGACCCTGCTTGTTTCCGAGATCAGTACTGAACCCGGACCATCCCAGATAGAAGGAAAAAGGAAGAGGGAACCTCACTGAGAGACCGAGGCCTCGAATGTAGCAGGATACATCACTATATGCCCATATATAGCAACCCTAAGGTAAGGGGACTACAATACTCCTTAAGGATTTAAAAGATTCTGCACAGCATCTCAAGTGAAGACTCCAATCACATCCTACCCAGCCCATTCCTCCATCACTTTACACAGACTGCCTATTAGTGTTTATACTTGACACTTAGTGCTATTTCCATTGGTCAATGAGTTCATTTATTGACACACAGATGCACTTGTTACATGGGACTGTCTGTTTGATCATTTAACACTATCAACACTGTGTTCTTGACCATTTTAAGCTTAATAGAGGCTTTTTATGGTTTGTTATCAGTTTTATAATTATTTGGTGTTTGCACATTTCTTGTTTTGAAGCGCTTATCACTATTTCATTTTTATTTTATACACCTGTGTTTTGTGGACACTTCAGATTGAGCCGCTACAGATTAGTTTATGTGATTCTAGTTCACTTTTGTTTACTCCCAGTAGCGCATCAGTCTTTTTCTTATATATCGTTTTGGTCCGATGGTCAGGCGTCCATCGGACCGATTTTAAAGCAAGGTTTAAAACTTTGGCCCGATGGACAACGGTCCGATGGGCCGTACACACGATCGATTTGGTCCGATGAAACTGGCCTTAAGGCCAGTGTCATTGGACCAGTCTGATCGTGTATACGCGGCCTTAGACGTGCACAGTTGTACAAGCTCCTCTCCCACACAGGTCCTTGGGAGATGTTATTAAAATATTAAAACACATTGATATATGGACAGGGCCGCTCATTAGGCAGTTTGCAGATTGCACCCATTCACTTGAATGGGTCATGCTAAGCGGGTACTATACCTGCCAAAAGTGACAAGGGAGTTAAATCCTGCTGCAGCTGAAGAAAAGCACTATGACATGTGTACACCCCCAGACGCTGCCTCTGGAGCTAAATGGGGAGTGTTTTGGGGAGGTAAGAACAAAGCTCAACCATAGAGTTTTACTGACCCTCAACCACTATTGTGAATGAACCCTAAGAAAGCTTTGAAGCCAAGAGGTTGGCACGCCAGCCAGAAAACTAGCGTTTTCTGAAGTAGATCCAGCACAACAGCCCCAATATTTTTTTTCATGAAGGCTTCCTTTAATGACGATACTATGAAGATTAGATTTCCTGCTTTAGCAATCCCTCCATCTCCAGGAATAAATGTGTCTCTAGTGTCCACTTTTTAAACATACGCTGTATCTCTTAAAATGTGCTTTCCATCACACTCCGCAGAACAGGCCAACCAAACATCTCCAACAGCTGAAAAAGTCCAGGCCAAACAGATTTTTGTAAATAAGACTGTATTAAAGGGATTTCAATGGACACAAGATGCTCTGTCTTATGGCTGTCAGGCTATTAATGGAACTATTAGGATGGCTCTAAGCTGAATGTTTCATAAATACATAGTAACAAGAACCGTGTGAAAAGATGATTTTCAAAAGTTACTGCACTTATTCCAAATCCAGATCACCTCCCCGGAATGCAAAAAAAAATAAAAAATGGACAGCGGGAATATACAAGACATGACATTCTGAAATGTGTGCAAATGGTGGTAAGAATGAGTGCCGCTGGACGTAACAAGTGATCAATGTCGTGCCGGATCCGGCTGCATCAATCTTACCTTGCCAGTAGAAGCTGCCAGGTCCTCCAAGAGCCAGGTCCCCATTCTAGACAGGAGACAAATGACATCCATTAATACTTCACATGTGTAAACTGTCTGAGAGTTCCTAACTAAAGTGGTCCTGACAGTATTAGACGAACGGGGCAGAAGAGACGGCTGAGAATAATACGCTACTGTTATATGTCACATTCAAGATGCTACAGCAGCTGGGTAACAGGAGCAAAGAAAAGAAGAGGGTTTTCCAGTTAGGAGCCCTTAGATTTAAATTCTCACTGGATGACATTTAGTTTGCTTAAGCACTTTGTATTATAAACCATTGCCAAGTTTTTGAATTTGTTTATTTTTTTTAATAAAATACTGTTTTTCACTTTTTTTGCACCTCAGTGCTACTGATCTCCTCCAACCTCTTTCAGCCACATCTTGGCTTTCTTGTCTACAATGGTGGACTATACCTGTTCAATATGTGTTGGCATGGCTCTTGTCTACAGTGGTGGACCCAAACTGTTCAAAATGTGTTGGCATGGCTCTTGTCTACAATGGTGGACCATACCTGTTCAATATGTGTTGGCATGAGTCTTGTCTACAATGTTGGACCATACCTGTTCAGTATGTGTTGGCATGGGTCTTGTCTACAATAGTTGACCATACCTGTTCAATATGTGTTAGCATGTGTCTTGTCTACAGTGGTGGACCATACCTGTTCAATATGTGTTGGCATGGGTCTTTTCTACAATGGTGGACCATACCTGTTCAATATGTGTTGGCATGGGTCTTGTCTACAATGGTGGATCATACCTGTTCAATATGTGTTGGCATGGGTCTTTTCTACAATGGTGGACCATACCTGTTCAATATGTATTGGCATGGGTCTTATCTACAGTGGTGGATCATACCTGTTCAATATGTGTTGGCATGGGTCTTGTCTACAATGGTGGACCATACCTGTTCACTATGTGCTGGCATGTTTCTTGTCTACAATGGTGAACTATACCTGTTAAATATATGTTGGCATGGCTCTTGTCTACAATGGTGGATCATATTTGTTCAATATGTGTTGGCATGGCTCTTGTCTACAATGGTGGATCAAACCTGTTCAATATGTGTTGGCATGGCTCTTGTCTACAATAGTGGACCATACCTGTTCAATATGTGTTGGCATGGCTCTTTCTACAATGGTGGACCATGCCTGTTCAGTATGTGTTGTTGGCATGGGTCTTGGCTACGATGGTGGACCATACCTGTTCAATATGTGTTGGCATGGGTCTTGTCTACAGTGGTGGACCCAAACTGTTCAAAATGTGTTGGCATGGCTCTTACCTGTTCAATATGTGTTGGAAAGTGGAAACCCCATTTAAAACCTACTTATCATCAAAAATAATCAGACCACCCAAAAGTAATATTTTAATTCTAAAAGGAGCCTGGGGGGCTGAGTCAGTCCATTCTTTTTATTATGTCTTGGGGACTCAAGCAGTGAGGTTTCTTTTTAGCTTTGGCTAAAGGGTGAAAGATGTTTTATTTTTTTATGCTGTCTGTATGCATTACTACTACTAGACCATAAAGTGAAATTCAAAATTTTACATTTGTCACTAAAACAGGGGGACTAACCCCACTTCCTGATGAAGGGATTTAAACCCCCTATTCTGCTAGGTCCAATGAGCCGCAGACAACAAAACTCTATCCAAAACTAAAACAAAGTAAACGTTTTTGGCTTTGGATACACTTTAAGTCAGCATTTCTCCTTTCATAATAATGTGACCTTTGGGGCTATTTAAGTGAACCGTTTTTTTTTTTCCAGTTTAGGCTTCACATTGTATCAGTTGAAGATTCTTCTGTATAAAAAAAAAACATTTAATTACACTTCAATCCATCAAAAAGACTAAAAAACATAAAGATATTAAAAAATAACCAGAGCCAAACCGTTGGGATCATTTGTAAGCTCTATTTGGCATATTTAACCAATCTATGTTGTACAAGCAGAAGAAAATAGAAAAAAGCTATACATTACCGCTGACATCTAACATAAATATGTTGTAGATAACCGCTGTTAATGTTCTGCTTATTCTGTCTCTGAGTTAAATATTTTCAGAACAGAGCCAAAGGATGTTGCAGCTGAGAAATTTCAGTGTCACCGGCAGCTGCCGAGCACAAAAACATTCCCCCCCCCCCCCCCCCCCAATGATAAAAACCTCTGTTCCATTTTTTTTCGAAGCTCAAGGATTTTCAGGAATTGTTTAACCTTATCAGCTACTTTGTAAATGTATTACACAGATATCGGCAACGCAAGTCAAGTGGGCAGAGTTGCAATGAATCACTTGAGAACTTATTTGTTCTAAAGCAATAGTCTCCAAACTGAGGCCACCTGCTTGCCACTTGTCCACTACATCCCTGATATCCCCTACTCTGTGGCCTCTCTACATCCCGGATACCTCTAGCACTATAGCCACCCAATCTACCCCAAGCATTGCTACCCCCTACACACCCAAGATCACCCCTCAGCATTGTTTTCCCCCCATACACCCTTGATATCCCCCATTATTCCATCCACGTAATACCCCCTTTATCAGTAGAGAAACAGTGCATGTAAAGTTTTGGCTCTGTGCCCACCTCCAGCACTGCACGCACCTATATCAATCAAGCAGGCAGAAGAAGGGGGTGGAGGAAAGAGCATCCTTCCAGGCAGTCCAAGCCCTAGCGGTGCCAACAATGCTGGGCTCACCATGACACCATACACAATGCTACTTCCGCAGGTGGGCTCTCAGTGCTGCCGACTTAGCAGCTCCCACTCCAGCTCCTACCCTGTAGCCTTCGAGTCCCGAGCAATCAAGCTGCATGGGGCGGGGGTCAGAGAATCACTAGCGATCCGGCCCTGTCCCTCCCTGCTGGCTGTGAAATGATAGGCATCCTTCTGTACAGCACGGCGCACCGCTGCCAGCCTGCCTGCCCTGTCTATCCATCACTCTCATTGCCATCATGAGGCCCCCAATTTTAGGGCAGCGTGGGCTCATGGACTAGCTGCTTTGGGAAAAGTGCAGGGGCCCCTCATTAAGCTGGGGCCCCTGGGAAGTGCCCAGGTGTGCCCTCTCATTAAGACAGCCCTGCTGATTCCAATGATGGGGCACAATTCCTCCCACGGATACCAATGATGAGGCACTATTCCTTCCACTGATACCAATGAGGGGGCTCTTTTCCTCACACTGATACGAATGATGGAGCACTATTTCTCCCACTGACACTAATGATGGGGCACTATTCATCCCACTGATATCAATGATGGAGCTCTATTCCTCCCACTGTAACCAATGAAGGGACATTATTCCTCCCACTGATACCAATGATGGGGCACTATTCCTCCCACTTATACCAATGCTTGGGCACTGTTCCTTCCACTGATACCAATGATGGGGCACTATTTCTTCCACTGATACCAATCATGGGGCACTATTCCTCCAATTACCCCAATGATGGGGCAATATTTCTTCCACTAATACCAGTGATGAGGCCCTATTCCTTCCACTGACACCAATGATGGGACTTCCTACTGGCTGGAACTTGAAAAGGGACAGTAGGGGAGGGAAAAACTAAAAGGAAAAAGAGCAAAGGAGTGGCACAACAGTAGGACAAAGAATGAAATACAGTGTCAGTTAATCAGTGGTTCACCTTTTCATGTCTCCATCTGACAACCAGATTTTTTCAACTCTCATCCCTGTACACAGATTTTATATCACTCTGTATCTAGTATGCATTATACATATACATTCAAACTTGGTGACCGTTGGCCCGCCCCTGCTGCTGTATCTGCTTTGGATTACACCTGTTCTTTCCCCATCTCAGTCCCGGGTGAGACCATTTCTACCGGATTTCCGCACACCTCCACCTTTGGAATTGCTTCCCATTTCTGTGTTTCTCTAGTACAACGCATGCATCAGACTCCTGATGAGTGGCGGAAGGCCATGAAACGCGTAGAGTGTACATCTAATGATGCACAATCATGTTCTTTGCTTGTACTAATTTTATGAATTTGTATATATTATTTATGTGTAAATTGCAATTATTTGATGTCATGAATTTTATTACCTGCCGTAAATTATGCCCTAGTGATTAATTTTCTATTATTATTACATTTATATAATTATATCAACTTACATCACAAATGCTTTATTATTATATGGTCTTATTATGTTTTCCAATTGTACTATTATGTACTGTTCCTAGGGACCTTTGGCAATCAGTTTCCTTTGTAATGACATATCCACATCATTACATACACCCACAGGTCTCATTTAAAGTCCCAATCCTACCCCTTCTGGTCTTTACACAAGGTTTGTGAAAGAGTTCTATGCAAATAGAAGAGTCCTATACATGGGGACCAAATGTTGTCTAACGTATTTATGGAGATGATTTGTTGTGCATAAAAGTGAAAAATCATTGGAAGGAGAGTGCAGGAATGCGCAATTTAGTGAAGGAATTACAATTTCTTTGGGGTCAACCCCTGTGGCTTCTTGTTCTGTAGGGCATCAAAAGTCTTCTGGAGAAGAAAACACAAAAACCTGTGATAGATTCATGAAATCAGAAGCGGGTGTGAGACCCGTTTTTCGATTGGCCGAAAAGAGAAGACTCCAAATTGGCCACCGAAGAGGAGGGAGAAAGCCGCCACCACCGCCGTGATGACCCTTGGAGAGCGGGAGGCAGCTGAGCAGGGGAAGCCGCCGGTGATGGGGCAAGTGACTGACCGACCTGGGTGGGGGGGGGGGGGGGTGATTGGTTGGTTATATACTGTTTGCCACCCTCCCCCCAAAAAAATATCCACCGGCCGCCACTAGAGCTAAGGTATCATTTAAGCGTTTTGATTGAGTGTTAAGGGGTCAGACAAGGAAAATACACTGTATATGGCTGGGCCTTTCACTAGAAAATAAGAAATTTGTATACATTTAAAAGAATTTAAAACTTTTTTTTTTTTGCCTTGTCAGGATTACAGCTGCCCTTTCATTGTCACACCTCATATTATTATTATTATACAAGGTTTATAAAGCGCCAACACTTTGCTCAGCGCTTTACAACATGGGGGCAGACAGCACAGTTACAATCCAATTTAATACAGGAGGGATCAAAGGGCCCTGCTCGTTAGAGCATATACCCTGTTTCTCTGAAAATAAGCCCTACCCCGAAAATAAGACCTAGCACGAGTTTCTGGGATGGCTGCAATATAAGCCCTACCCCAAAAATAAGCCCTAGTTAAAGTCCTTGGAAAAACATGTAATCCGTTCTGTAAAAAGATTATATAATGTGTGTCTCCTTGTGTAACTTCATTGTGGAAAATACCTTATTTACTGCACTGCTGGGCGCTCACGTGACCCGCCCAAGCTCTTCTTCTCTCCTCCTGGCTGATGTCAGCTCTTTTTTTTCAATACAACTTTATTAAGCCCCCTCCCACTGCAGTACTCAGAGTGGGGCTGACGTCATTGGGGATCTTGGCCCCTCCCTCTGCAGTATTTGGAGTAGGAAAGAAGAGCTCCAGCGGGTCACGTGAGCGGCAAGCAGCACTGTTAATAAGGTATTTTTCACAATAATGTTACACAAGAAGACACACTGCACATGATATCATCTTTTTACAGAACGGATTACATCATCTTATAAGGTCTTTAAACAAAGGTTTATTTTTGGGATTTCAGAATTTCACAATGCTGACTCCGGAGCTGACAGGGGGAGATTTTTTTTGTACATACCATAAATAAATAAGACATCCCCTGAAAATAAGCCCTAGTGTGTTTTTTGTAGCCAGAATTAATATAAGACCGGGTCTTATTTTTGGGGATCCAGACTGGACCCAGGTTTATAGGGTAGCGAAGGCAATAGGGTGGAGAGGGGGTTACAGTCAAATAGACAATTTAAAGAGCAGTAATGATCTACAAAGTGCAAAATGCCTTCCCAGCCAATCATAGTTAACTGAACTCAGGTCAAAAGAATAATTGACTAGTTACTATAGTTTACTGCACTTTAGATATCATCACAGCTTACTATATTGACTTATTGATTAATTCTGCATGTGTCAGATGTCTGAGGTCCTGGAACCTTATACTGTGATACAAGGACACCGCTAATTTAAACAATCAGAACTGTGACTCCAATTCTACTCCTCTACTCTACATGGCATTTTACCAGAATCAGAAGTTGTCAAGTATGCAGTAATTATTTTTCCAGGCAAATCTGCCTTTGGGGATTTCTGACAGAGCGCTAAAAAGGTAGACATTTTTCCTACCAACTATACGTCAGGTTTATAGTCTGGATAATGTAGCACTGGAGGGTCAAAAGTCAAACATATATTGGCAGTAGGGAAAATATGCTAAAAACAGCAATTGTAAACAAAAGCTTGAGCTTTATTTAAAGCAGAATTAAAAAAAAAATTGCGAAGGTAGCTTTTGCTGCACTATTCACCTTCAATTTAAAGATTTTCTTGCAGTATATTTTTCTGCCAATAGATGTCTTCAGTCCTAAAAGCCAGCACCACTTCTTCTGACCCTAGGTCACCCTGAACACATCCCAATCTGTGACTGGGCAGTGAAATGAGAAGCAGCACACGCCTTTTATCAGGTGTGCTTCTTGTCAGCACATGAACTGATAGCCTATTTGTTCTGCTTCTTCCTATAACACTCTAGCTTTGCTGTACAGGAACTGCAAGAGGCTGTTACCAGGGGAGGGCTGGCAGCCTTAGGCCTGGGGGGCAAGTCCAGTCAAGTGGCCCATTGAACCGCCGAATCAGCTCACCATCCATGACCAATCTGGTTTTCACCAGTGCCCATCAATGCAGCCTGATCACTGGGGCAGGTCACATGGGGTATATGAGGGGGATGGGGGTCAGCTAGGGGTGTCAGGCTCTCTCGCCTCAGTGATCTCGGCTCAGCAGGTCCTTGCACGCCTCCTGGGGGTAATGCTCCTGGTCCTGGGGTCAAGTTGCAACCAGCACCCAGCCCTGCGTCCCAGCTTCCTGGCATGCCCTGCCTCTGCCTGCTTCCAAGAATCCAGTCCCAGGGAGTTGTAGTTTCCTCTGCGCTGCTCTGTTTTCCACCCACTGGGAGCTTGAGCGTGGACTACAACTCCTGGAATGCAACAGCTAGTGGTCGCCCCGACTTCCAAGACCAGAATAAAAAATAAAATGGTAGCGGACATTTTGAACATAAGTTAGGGCGGCCTGGGAGGCAATTGTCACCCTGCCCCCTGGCCCAGCCCTCCCCTGGCTGTTACCAGGTCAAATTTCAGTTCTTACACGGTTTGCTTTTTAAAAACACACTTAAGGATGATCATTACAGAGCTGCATTCATTTGCATCTTTTGCATCAGATTAAAGTTCAGCTTTATCTATACAGTTTCCAGTATGAGTATGCTTTGTATATAAGGGCATCCATTGTACTAGGCTCAAGTTTTGTTCATTTTGGATATAGTAATGAAGGGTTGGCTAAAACAGTAAGTGAGTGGAAATCCATCTAAAGGGTGGGAAATACCAGGTTGTCAGAACCAGTGTCCCCTTTGGAAGATTCCCCCCCCCCCTACTCAGTGCCGTTTGAAGGAATTTGGGGGCCCCAATCCGCCACACGCAAAGCCTACGTTAGTGCTACATTAATTTTTTACACCCATGTTCTTACTCCTCCCCCCCTCCCTAGTCCCTATGTTTTTCTATTCTCACCTACCCTTCTTCCCTGTAGGTTGCCACTGTAGCCTGGCCGAGCTCCTCTTCCTCCTGTCAGTCCAGTGTTTTATCATTATGGGTCCCCAGTCCTCTATCAGATAGTGGTCAGGCCAGGCCGGGTACCGTGCGGTACAGGAGATTCAGTTTCCTGTGTTCCCGGTCGGACTGAAAGGAAGTGAGCACTCAGTGTGCACTTCCCGTCAGTTTGGCCGGCAACAGGAAACTGAGTTTCCTGTACCACACGTGGTACCCGGCTGGACTGACAGGACTCCCGGAGGAAGGAAGAGGAGCTCGGCCACGCTACAGCCTGGAAAGGGGAAGTTGGGGGCCCCAGGCCAGCTCGGGGCCCCAAGTAATTGTTTGTTTTGCCTGTCCCGTAGCGACGGGCCTGCCCCTACTGTTCTGGTGAGAGCCCCAAATTTAGAATTTTGCAAACAGAACAAGAAAGAGTGTGAATCTCCTTAACAGAGGCACAAACAGCAATAAAAACCTGACAGGTCTTCTAACCCCTCTCTACTCAAATATCCAAAACTAAAAAAAAATGTTTTTGCAAGATTACTTCTTACCCCCTCTTCTGATGGCAGTAACATTTTCAATTTGCCATTGTCCTGGTGACAACGATGGCTAAAACCTTAGTATTGTGTAGGCTCACTTTAAAGTTGTGTTTATTGTAGTAAATTGGACACAAAATGTAACAACTTTGGCATTTTTTTCCATATATATATATATATATATATATATATATATTCACATACACACACAGTATACGCACAGATTAGGATTCCATGCCTTGAGGGGTAATGGTGGGTGGACATAATGTTATGGTTGATCAGTGTATATGGCCTAAATAGAAATTATTATATGAGGAGTGCTTAAAAAAATGCATAATGGTGACATTATTACCTTGTAAAACTCCAGACTGAATCCTGCTTGGCAGTAACCTTGTCCCGCAGGGTCAGCATTACCTAAAAGAAAAGAGACTGTTTGAGCTCCCACTACAAAACAATGTATATCTCTCCATACAGCAAAGCAAAGCAAATTGTAATTCAAGTCAAAAATAAATTGTATTGTGTTTGGAAGGGTTAGAGCACGGGTGCCCAACCTTTTGAAGAGCAAGGGCCACTTAAGAGACTTGGTAACTGGTCACGGGCCACAATGAGCGGATTGAGTGGATGGCAGCCCACTCGGCTCTACAGAGCCCACTCTACTCTCAGCACACCAAACTTGCAGGTAATAGAAGTCTATGGCTCCTCAGTGCAGGTAACCCACAGGTACACTTCTCTGCACCTGTGGATCAGTTTGAAAGCAGCCCAGTAACCACTGCAGAACAGATATGCCCATATATACACTGTGATTTTAGTAATAAACTGACCTTTAATAACAGTATTCTATTGTATTTTATTCCATCCCAGAACAGGAGGTCACAGGCCACATCAGAGGGCTCAGCGGGCCACTGGTTGGGCACCCCTGGGTTAGAGTCTCTGTTTTTTTCCTGAGTCTCAATGTCCAATTTGGGGTCACTATAACATGTGTATCTCATGCCGCGTACACACGATCTTTTGTCATGATGAGAAAAATGCAATTTTCTTAATTGGTCATTAAAAAACGTGTTTGCTCCAGAGCTTTTTTTTTGGATGTGAAAAATGGGCATTAAAAGTTTAGAACCTGCTCTATTTTTTCTCGTCGTTTTTCACACCGTCGTTTTTCTCATCCTTAAAAATGGTTGTGTGTAGACTTTAACGACAGGGAAAAAATTGCGCATGCTCAGAAGCAAGTTAGGAGAAGGGAAATTTGCAGAATCAGCCCATTTGAATTGAAGTTCTCCTTTATAGTGCCGTCGTACGTGTTGTACATCACTGCGCTTTGCTAGAGCATTTTTTTTTTCACGACCGTGTGTATGCAAGGCAGGCTTGGCAAAATTCATGTGGAGAAAAAAATAGTTTTTTCCATGACATGAAAAATGGTTGTGTGTACACGGCTTAAGTCACATACTCTAGAAATAGGGCAAAGACTCCCCAAAAAAGAGGTCATCATCTATAGGACCATGCTGCATCCCATCAGCCAAAATCTCATCATTTCATCTTACAACAGTAAAAAATGTAATTGCATTGAATTTGTTACTAAATTAAAATTAAATTTATAATATAAATTCAATAAAATTATATTTATTTTATTTTAAGATATTAAATATCTTAATATAATAATAATATAATAATATAGTATTGTGATTACTGTATATACTCGAGAATAAGCCAATCTGAATATAAGCACCTAATTTTACCACAAAAAAACTGGGAAAACTTATTGACTTGAGTATAAGCCTATGGTGTCCATGTGCATGCCTCACTGTGCCCATGCCTCACTGTGCCCATGCCTCACTGTGCCCATGCCTCACTGTGTCCATGACTAGACTGACGCTTAACATGGGAGTCTATGGAAGGGGTGCCCGGCTTTGAAAAATTGGTGCTCCCCGGCCATAGATCCCCTGGGCAACAAACTTTGCACACTTGTAGAGGAAGAGTGTGGCTACATGTGTGCCAAAATTGGGGTCCAGAGGACATTCGGCCGGTCAGTACCGGGTCCCAAAAATCCAGGAGATCAGACACAAAAAGGTGACTCGAGTATAAGCCGAGGGGGGCATTTTATGCACAAAAAAATGTGCTGAAAAACTTGGCTTATACTCGAGTATATATACAGTATCTTGTATGGTATTATAGATGGTGACCTCTTTATTGAGTTTTGAGTATATGTATAAAAAGGTCACATGAATCATGGCTATTTCGGCACGCAGCCTTCTTGTAATTTTCCCCTTCAATTAAATAATTTTGATGTCTAAGGCGGCGTACACACGGCCGAGGTTCTCGCTGGAAACCAGCGAGAACCTCGCTGGAAGCTGCATTCCAGCGAGAACCTCGGCCGTGTGTAAACTCTCGGCGAGCATCCCGTCGGGAATGCCGTCTAGCAGAAATAGAGAGCATGTTCTCTATTTGCTCGACGGCCCGCCTGGATGAATGGCTGGTTGCCATTCCCGACGGGCGGGTCGCCGAATCTGACGGCCGGCAGAGAACCTCGACGGGCGGAACGATGTGTTCTGCCCGTCGAGGTTCTCTGCCGTGTGTACGCGGCTTAAGTCACACATTATGTAGTGCCAAACAGTAACTGGTTCTAGTGGTTCTAACAAGTGTTAATTTTGACATCAAATTTCGATTTACTTTTAGTAATTTACTTTTGCATTTTAGTTTTAGTCGTATTTTAGTCATCTTGAGTTTAGTTAAATGTAGTTACATTATTTCTTTAGATTTACCAACTATTATATACTCCTGGAGTAAAAATCTAACAACATGTTATTATTTATGGTATTAAGGTTTGAACATGCACTACAGACACAGATTTACCTGTTGTAACATAAATTCTATTTAGTTTTAGTTATAGTCTTTTAACCACTTAAGACCCGGACCAAAATGCAGGTAAAGGACCTTGCCCCTTTTTGCGATTCGGTACTGCGTCATTTTAACTGACAATTGCGCGGTCGTGCGACGTGGCTCCCAAACAAAATTGGCGTCCTTTTTTCCCCACAAATAGAGCTTTCTTTTGGTGGTTTTTGATCACCTCTGCATTTTTTTTTGCGCTATAAACAATAATAGAGCGAAAATTTTGAAAAAAATGCAATATTTTTTACTTTTTGCTATAATAAATATCCCCCCAAAATATATATAATTTTTTTTTCCCTTAGTTTAGGCCGATACGTATTCTTCTACCTATTTTTGGTAAAAAAAAAATCGCAATAAGCGTTTATTGGTTGGTTTTCGCAAAATTTATAGCGTTTACAAAATAAGGGATAGTTTTATTGCATTTTTATAAAAAAAAAATGTACTACTAATGGCGGCGATCAGCGATTTTTTTCGTGACTGCGACATTATGGCGGACACTTCGGACAATTTTGACACATTTTTGGGACAATTGTCGTTTTCACAGAAAAAAATGCATTTAAAATGCATTGTTTACTGTGAAAATGACAGTTGCAGTTTGGGAGTTAACCACAAGGGGGCGCTGTAGGGGTTATGTGTTCCCTGTGTGTGTTTACAAGGGGGGTGTGGCTGTAGGTGTGACATCATCGATCGCGTCCCCCTATAACAGGGATGACACGATCGATGCTGTGGCCACAGTGAAGCATGGTAAGCCGTGTTTACACACGGCTCTCCCCGTTCTTCAGCTCCGGGGACCAATCGCCGCACTCCAGCGGCGATCGGGTCCGCGAGTCCCGAGGTCCCGGAGCTTCGGACCAGGTCACGGGAGCGTGCCGCGGGCACACACCCGTGACCCACGGCTGGGTACTGGAACCGACGTAAATATACGTGGATGTGCCCAGCCGTGCCATTCTACCGACGTATATGTGCAGGAGGCGGTCCTTAAGAAGTTAACTAAAATACCATTTTAGTTTTAGTCGTATTTTAGTCTTTTGACTAAAATGTAATTTTAGTTTTAGTCATATTTTAGTCATCTGAATTGTTTTAGTTTTAGTCGTATTTTAGTCATCTGAATTGTTTTAGTTTTAGTCGTATTTTAGTCAAATAAAATAGTATTAATTTAGTTGATGAAAATATTTTAGATGATGAAATGGTTCTTATTCTTTTCTATCCAAAACTGGAGAAACAAGTTTTGGATGGTGTTACACTTTCATTCTGTATGTAATGGATCTACCTATCTTATGCTTCTGTGCTTCTAAGGCGGCGTACACACGATCGGACATATCCGATGAAAACGGTCCGCGGACCATTTCCATCGGATATGTCCGATCGGGAGTTTGATCCGATGGCGTGTACACACCATCGGATCAAATTCCCCGCCGCCGGACGGCGCGGTGACGTGGCGGTGACGCGGCGGTGACGTTGACGCCGCCGCGTCACCGCCACGTCACCGCACCAGGAAGTAAAACACTTCCGCGCATGCGCTGAATCCATTCGGCAGCGGCGCGGCGGCGGTGGGGGCCGACATGTCTGCTGGTAAGTGTACTAACCAGCAGACATGTCGGGCGGACAGATTCCCACCGGATAGATTTCAAAGCATGCTTTGAAATCTGTCGGGTGGAGAAATCTGTCCGCTAGCCCATACACACGAGCGGAGATGTCTGCTGAAACGGTCCATCGGACCGTTTTCAGCGGACATATCCCCTCGTGTGTACGCGGCCTAAATGTTCTGATGATTCAAAGGCAAAATATATTTCATTTTTTAACTAATAATTTTACAATAGTGCAAAGTGTAGCTAAGGATAATTACAATTTTATTAAATGTTATTATTTGAATGCCAAGCTGTAACATCTATTGGAGAACACGCCAAAATAAGCTGCATCCTTGGAGTAGTGACTTTGTGTTCTAGTAAGTAATCCTTTGTAAATAATCATTAGATCTCACTGGAATTCCTACAGGAAATTCCCACTGGAATAAAAACAAATTCTTTGGATTTTATGCATTTTTAGACACTGTTATAGTTCTAGAAGCAGCTGATATTTCCCTTAGGGTGGCCATGGACTGGCGGCTAAAGGATGATCTTTGAGGCATCTGCCTGACTTTGAATGGTTTATGAGCCAACAAGAGAGTCTGCAATGTTGATTTTACCCAATCAGAGTACTTCTGAGAATCAGAACTACATATCATGGCACTTCTTCATGGCCTGACGTACATTACACACGCTATTTGGCCCAAAGTTTGGTTATAACTGACCATCGCTCCTATATGAGCTTATTGGACATCCCATTCCTATACCATGGCCATTAAAATAAGGCCTTTCCATCAGTACCAGGACAAGGTCGTCCAGCACCCAGGGCAAGAATGCGGACCTGAGCCCTCTTCCAAATGCATGCCATAAAAAGGGTCACCACCATGTTCCCATTCTTTTCCACCTTGTGCATGGTTGGCATAGGGTGCGCAATGCCCCTGCATGGCCAATCGCTTGCTTTCTTGTGACTAGAAGGTAGTTTTGCACAGGCACAATGTGTTTTTGTGTCAGCTGTGGGTGGATGGGGTGGAGAGTTGATATGTTAGTGCATGGCATGAGAGCTGTAGCTGTCAGAGCAGATGTGAAACTGCAACCTCTGGTTGCTAGCCACTGATTTGGAGCTTTTGTGAGGTGAGGGGATGCCCCCTCTACTGTTGTGCCTAGGGCAGCTCACCCCTTCTCCCAGCCCTGCCTTCCACCACCCCTTTGCAACTATAAGAACATTCACTCTTTCCACAAGATGGAATGTATGTGGGAGTTTTTGCCTATTCAGCCAAAAGAACATTGGTGAGGTCAGGTACAGTAATGATGTTGGAGAAGACATGACTTCCAATTCATCCAAAAGGTGTTTATTAGTGTTGAGGTCAGGACACTTTTGTTCCTCCACACCATACTTGTCAAGCCATGACGTTATGGACAGGGCCGTCTTTAAGTCAGGGCAAAAGGGACAGCTGCCCTGGGCCCTGACATTGTTGTGGGGCCCAAAGCAGCTGCCTCATACTTGCTAAATATCCCAGTTTAAATTCCCTTGTCCCTTGATGTTTTAGTCCCATGCTGTGGCCTCATGGAAGTGGGTGTTCTGTGAGGCTGCTTACAGTATATTCATACCTGTGTTTGTACTGGGAGTGCACTGCACAACGAGCTCCCAACACAGATAGTGGGCTCTTACCAAGAACCTTGGGTCCCGTATTAATGATCAGGAACCGGGAGACCAAGGCCCAGATTCACAGAGCAATTACGCCTGTCTAACTGGTGTTAGACAGGAGTAATTTCAAATTTTGCGCGCCGTATCACTAGTTTGAATCCTCAAACCATGATACGGCGGCTTCGGGCTTCGATCCGAGAGGCTTACGTCTTCGTAAGCCTTCGGATCTACGCTGCGATATTTTTGCGGCCGCTGGGAGGAGTTCGCGTCGTTTTCATGCGTCGGGATATGCAAATGAGTTTTTACGGCGATCCACGAAGATACGAGCGGTCTTCGCAATCGCTTTCGTCTATTTTTTTATACGTACTGTTAGACCAGCTTTTTGCTGGTCTAACGGTGCGTAGCCCATGTTAAGTATGGCCGTCGTTCCCGCGTCGAATTTAAAATTTTTTTTTTTTTTTTTTACGTAACTTGTTCGGGAATAGGAATCTCCGTAAACGACGCTACTCAAGAAAAAATGACGTAACGACGTGATTTCGCGCAATGCACGGCGGGAAATTTGCGAACTGGGCATGCGCAGTTCGATCGCCGCGGGAACGCGCCTATTTTAAATGCTTCACGCCCCCTACTCGCTTAGATGGATTGCGACGGGAGAAATACACTACGCCGCCGTCGTTTACTGGACAAAATCTACCTGGATTCCACGTAGAGCCAGGTAAAAAACGGCGGCGTAGTGTATTTCTGATACTCTGAGTCTACGATAATCTAATTCTATCTGAATCTGGGCCCAAGTTTCTAATCACCTGATTGCTGTAATAAACTCTGATTGGCTATCACTCTGATCAGTCACTGTGTATCTTGCCCCTGTGTTTATTTTCTCCCTTGAATGTAGAGAAAAGATACACTGTTGCAAGGAACAAGGAAGTGTGTGTAAAAATATATATATACTGTATATATAAAAAAAAGGATACAATAGATTGATCATTATAATTTATCTGGATACACTAAGTAGTTGTGATGATATGTACCGTTTTACTAACGCATGTCAAAGTTGCAAAACTAGGTTCGGGTGTTTGGATTCACCCTCCGTCATGAAAGAAGCCAAAAAGGAACAAATTAGAGAAGTTAATGGTTAGGGTAAGGACTTACGGTTGCGACAAGGAGAGTATTCTGCGTAAGAGCTGAAGTTCTGAATGGCAATGTAGCAGGTCCCCACCGGGTCTCGTTCACTGGTTTCTTTTACGCTTCTCCAGTGATATAAAGGTGCACAGGCCTAGACACAGAAAGACAGATGTTATATTGGAGCTACCTGCGAGGAAGTGGTGTACTGACAGCTCCTACTTAGCAACCTATTGCCTACCATCCAAGCACGCTATTAAAGGGACAGTGCACCACCGAAAGAAGGGCCCCATCAAAATCTGGCCAACCTTAATTACTAGATGCCAGGTACTTTCTACCACCTCCACAGGTACCCTCATACTAGAAATGCATACACCTGTTGGGGTTGGGGTTGAACAAGGTGTACAACAGGACCCTTTTCTGATTCTTCTGAACTGGCTGAGGCTATTTAGAGACTCTTGTTACCCAGTAGTAGTTAAATCTATTTTTACTACAACACCGAGGGCCAGTTAGTGGTTATTTAACCATTTCACCTTGCATCCTTAAGTCTGTATAATTATATGTTTATTGATGTACCATCTGTTTGTTGGCATTGACTTAATGCATTTAATTAATTATTTCTAAGCTGTTTGT
Organism: Rana kukunoris; assembly: GCA_029574335.1. NCBI lineage: Eukaryota > Metazoa > Chordata > Amphibia > Anura > Ranidae > Rana > Rana kukunoris. The sequence continues at coordinate 39,948,905 of CM056053.1, read as the reverse complement.
GGCCTTATTTATGTGCATTCATAGTGGTAGGCTACCCAGATAGCAAGGATGACTTGCCACAAATTTGTGACAGTGTTGAATTGTAAGTCTGTTAACGTTCTGTACTTCTTCACTGGCAAGTTGAACACTTGCAGAGCACTTGAAGAACAAGTTCTAGTTGACACTTCAAATTTGTAGCAAATTTGCCTGGCAAGTCTCTAGCAAGAGCAAAGTTGCAGTGGTGAGTCTACAGCAGAAGCTCTGCAAGTCTACAGCATGACAATTCAGCCACAGCGACCTCTGTGGTGGGAGGACTATTGCACAACATAACTGAACCAGAACTTGCAGCATGTTTGCAAAGAAAGTTGATCTGGAGTCACGCCAGGCCACCATGCTGCAATTGTAAAGCCTGGCAAGTCTAGCAATAGCTTATTATTATTTAAACTAGCACATTATTATTTAAACTTGCAGCACAATTACTTTATATCTGGGTAATAACTCAGGTGTAAACAGCTTTAGTATATGACCGAGTGTGTCAGTGGGGACCAAGCAGTTAAGAGAGCAGAACAGAAAACCCATCATTCCCAGCAGCTCTAGAGGGGTAAGCACTACATATGCTTTAAGTGTCAATCTAGTATAGTATTTTAATAGACTGTCTTTTATTTGGTTCTGGGACTCTCGTCATAACCTATACAGTTGTTTTGACTTGTAAAGACAAGAATAACTTAGCTGCCTTTTCTTGACATACAACAATGAATCGCTGTCAGATTATTTCCATCAGTGGGCCACCACAACATGAAAAAATGTATCTAAAAACATGACAGTTTGAAAATATCCAAAACTAAACTATTTGCCATAGCTGTCAGATTCCATTCACCCTGCTGAGCTTGAGATGGTAAACAGTTCTGTTTTCTAGCAACACAAAAATCACCAAAATATCACAAGAGGAAAACTCCTGCAGAGATGGCACCTCTCCTACAATCAGAGTTTACAGAGATGACATCAACATACAGGACCGATGACAGATCCTACCAACTGACAGATCCTACCAACTGCCAATCTCCAGTGTACAGGTATATTGCTATTCCTTCCATAACTCAAATACAAGTCACAGCAACTCAAAAGAACCCGACTGCATACTGAATCTAGGTTTCTGAGTCTGATGACCAAAATGGACAGATATTACACCAATGCATGATATTGATCAGCCCTAACAAAGCAATCAACCTTCTTCAAGTATCCTTATTAGGTCATGATGTTAAAAGCATATTCAATTTTTGTAAATAAAACCAAAGTTCCAAAACCATAAAATCCAAACAAAATGATTGTTGTAGAAAAAATAGTGATAAGTTGCTAGTAGATCCACCACCAGAGTGAAAAAGGGAGGCCTACCGGAATGAGTGGACCCAAATAAGCTTATGCTATATGAGTCATATAAGCTTAAGGGTAACGGTGTCCCAACTTTAAAACCGGTTAGATGGCAGACAGGAAGATGAAATTCTGAGGGTTTCCACTGTTTAAACTATACAGATTAGACCGATGGAAAATGGTAGCCAAGGTGGCCAATGATGATCCTGGGCAGTTTCCAAATAGTCTAAAGGCTCAGATTTTGGGAGGTAAAAAGGAAAAGACGAAGATGCATATAGTGTAATTCTGTATATACAATTTACTCAGCAGCAAATGATACAAGGTTTACACTCACATGTCCATAGATAATACAGGCATAAAAATTGTAGCAGTAGGGTCAGCATGGAGTCCCGACGCGTTTCGATCTCTAGATCGTCATCTGGGGAGCATTTTCAGAAAACGATGGTGTGTAGGCAACGTCGTTTTTTTTAAAATTAAGTTTGAAAAACTTTTTTTTTTTTCATGAGAAAAAACTACTTTTTTTTACAAGTCAAAAAACGACCGTGTGTACGCGGCATAATTATTAGCTTACAAAAAACACACAATCCCCTCTTTTAGGAGAAGATGGAAAACTTGGCTAAACCCACCATAGAGCCTCTGCCTATTTAAAAGACTGCAGAATTTAAATTTCACTGGATTGCTGGTAAACATTTATGCTTAGTATTAAGCAGTATGCAGGTGTAGAACAATGATTATTCTATTATTTTTTTGTGGTTATTTTGTATATGCTTATTTTTACTTTTAATCGTTATTTATTTATTTATTTATATATTTTGTTACTTTTCAGTCTGACTTTGTCATCCTAATTAAAGTTAGTACCAGGGGCGGACTGACAACTCATGGGGCCCCCGGGCAATAGAAGATTATGGGGCCCCTGGGCTTACAGGTGGCCACCACGCCAGGAGGCAGTGCAGAGGCGGGGGAGCTAAAATCACGGGATTTTCACATCAAAAGCATGTCGGTTTCAGACATATCAGGGACAGATGTAAAAAAAAACATAGATTTATACATACTGTCCCTAGTTTTACTGAGCCTGGCAACCCTGATGGGGCCACCTAGTGGCATGGGGCCCTCGGGCAGTGCCTGAGTGACTTAATGGTCAGTCCGCCCCTGGTTAGTACAGGCTGTACCATTCTTTATCCTGATGCCCTACCAGTCCTACAGTTAGAACCCAGTTGGGGTAGGCTGGTCTAGGTCATCAAGGCCCATACCAAGTCTACAACAAGGCCTTTACAGTTTTTTATATTCCATTGCTATTTCGTTTGAACTGCAACTCTGTTCTTTATACTTTTGTTAGATGATTGTACAACCTTATTCGATATAATAAAAAATTATAGTTGAAAAACAAAACAAAAAAAACTCTAATTAATATGAGCTGGTGAGGGTGCATTCGATGGGTGCTGGTGAGGATGCATTTGATGGGCACTGGTGGGCTGCATTTGATGGGCAGTTCCATTAAAAAGGTAGGGTATACATGGGCAGGGTAAAGGGGGTGAAGTCAGGGGGGAAGCAAAATGAGGTTTCGCCTAGGGTGTCAAAAATCCCTGCACAAGCCCTATAAATTGGATAAAATAAAATGTATATTTCTGTTTTTTCCTTATAAATACTGGAACCACTTCTCAAAGAAAAACAGGATTCATCTAGCAGGGGAAGGAAGTTTTAACAAATGACCTTTTATTGACGTATTATACGATGTACACTGTGACAATATGTTACCGCTGAATGTAACAAGCTTCTCAAATAGCTGCAGATATATTTTCAAATGTCTAGATGCCACAACATAAGACAAAGACCTCACTAATTGGTCTCCGGTGGATGTCGTTGGTCAGAACTGTCTGGTGACAGTATGATTGTGGGATGGGACAAAGGCGCAGTACCAGAAGTGAGTTTGTGAGCTATAGGAAATTATAGTATAAAGTCTCCTAGACATATACATACTGAAATTAAAGACCCAAAGATCTTAAAGAGCCAGTCCACCCAGAACAAACAGAGTTACACACAAGTCCACCCAGTTCAACCCACAGAGAAAGGCCAATAAAGCATGATACAATTTGCTCCAGCTGTGGGAAAAAAAATCCTTCCTGATCCCGCAAGAGGCAATCATATATTCTTTGATCAACTTTACCTATAAATATTGGTTATATTATGTACATTTGGTTCTGAGCTGGCCAGAACCACCTCTATTCCACATTCTCACAGCTCTTACTTTGAAGAAACATTTCTACCTTGCACCTGATTCTGCCTGGAGCGGTGTGCTTCTCCTTGTTCTTTGCTGTCAATCAGGCAGCTGGGTGGATCCCAACAATACGGCCGGGATCTTTCCAGAGCATGGAACGGTTCTGTGGTGTCAGCTGACAGCAGCCTTTAGCCTACTATAAGCCAACTCTGGGTGACAGGAGAACAAAAGTAAGTGCAACCCTGTGATCCAGAAGAGAAGTATGACAAAAAAAGCTTTGGCTATTCTTCTCATCTGACAATTTCTTCCATCTCTTGAGGATTGGTGAGATCTTTGCAAATGTTCCCACATTTTATCAGAAATTAGAAATTTACATCAACAAATAAGTAATAAGTCAGAACATTGACTTTTTTCCATTGCCCCGTATGGCCACGTCTTAGGTCTCAATGGGACAGGGGCTTCTGAAAGCCACTACTACTATTGCAGTCTCTCTTTAGCAAACACTCATAACTACTAGATCAGCCTCTCTCAACCAGAGCTCCTCCAGAGGGGTTCCTTGGGTAGTGAGCGGTAGAGGAGTAATCTTCTGCCTGACAGTGCTTGTGTAGTTCCAGTACCAATGTCACTCAGCAGAACCAAAGACTTGGGTCCAACGATTATCAATTTAAAAGGACTCTACACTGCCCAGCATTATATCCACTGACCACCTGTGTACCAGGGCAATTTTTCCACTTATTACAAATGTCAGTGGGTTCTTCTTCCACTGACCACCAATAAAAGGGATTTATTGTGAATGGTACCCCAACACACTGTACAGTAAAGACCATGCACAAGGCATAGCTAGCACCCCGATGCACTTACTCTGCATTGTAAAAAAAAGGCTCCTGTGCATTTTTCAGTCTGTTGCAGAGCGCCAACAGCCCGCTGATAATGAATGGGCTGCCTAATGCAACACGTCAAAGTGGAACTAAACCCCCTGAATTAACCTTTTTTTAAAAACAGTTAAATCCCGGCACGTGCCATCACATTGATTGTGCTCTCAACCAAATGTCAAACCATCAAAAGTGTCATAACTGATCACATGCTGCAGACAAAACAGAGGCTAAGATGGCAGCTTCCTTGGCTGAAAAAGGATAGGAGGGTTTATTTACACTTTAACCTCTTGCTGACCAGCCGCCATAATTTTCTAGATTGTAAGCTCTTACGAGCAGGGCCCTCTGATCCCTCCTGTATTGATTTGTATTGTGAATGTACTGTCTTCCCTGATGTAAAGCGATGCGCAAACTGTTGGCGCTATATAAATCCTGTATAATAATAATAATAATAATAATTTTACTGTGGTTGATTGGCATGGCTGCTCAAACCGCCATAGGTGTACGTTGGCCGCTTTAAGAGGTATAGGGATGCTCCTTGATCGCCCCCTAGTGTTTATCCCTTCCCTGCCAGTGACATTTATACAGTAATCAGTGTCTAGTTATAACACTGATCGCTGTATAAATGCCAGGGTGCCAAAAAAGTGTCAAAAGTGTCTGATCTGTTGCAGTCCCGCAAAAAATCGCAGATTGCCACCATTACTAGTAAAATAATAATAATAATAACAATGTCATAAATCTATCCCCTATTTTGTACACGCTATAACTTTTGCGCAAACCAATCAATATACGCTTATTGTTATTTATTTTTTTTACCAAAATTATGTAGAAGAATACATATTGGCCTAAACTGATAAGGACATTTTTAATTTTTTTGGGGATATTTATTATAGAAAAAAGTTAAAAATATTGTTGTTGTTTTTTTCAAAATGTTTGGACGTTCTTTTGTTTATAGCGCAAAAAATAAAAACCACAGAGGTGATCAAATACCGCCAAAAGAAAGCTCTATTTGAGCCATTGGCTCATGCGGCTGTCAATCAAATCCAATGATGCAGGCACCGGGGGGCAGGGCCCAGTCCTGCAATTAGTGGCTATGGACGCTGAATGCAGGACTTAGGAGCGTGCCCGCAAGGCAACCCCCTTGGGAGAGCGCTTCACAGAGGGGGGTTATCTGAAGTTCGGGGAACAAACTGCACAGTGGAGGTAAGTATATGTTTGTTATTTAAACAAAAATCAAACCTTTATAACCCCTTTAAGGCTGCTTTGTGAGTTCAAGGGGTTAAAGCAGGCGGTGAGAAGGAAATACAACTCTTCGGTCTCGTACACATGTCTGAGAATCTCGTCAGGAAAAACCCGTTGTTTCCCCTGACAAGATTCTTGGCAAGAAACTCTTGCCGCCGGAGTGTACTGACTTTCATTTCAAAAGAACCGTGGTTCTCTTGAAAGGAAAGAACGCGGTGACGCTATCGCATATGACAAGCATGAACTCGTCACATACAATGCCGTTGCTGCACCCTACCTATGCCGTGGAAGCGTCAAAGTCATTTTGAGCATGCGCAGGTTTCCACGGCGACAGGTAAGTATACACACTCTCGGGTTTCTCGTCGGGAAACAGGCCAACAAGAATATCAACGAGAAAATAGAGAGCAGGTTCTCTTTTTTTTTGTCGTCGAGATTCTGGCCAGATTTACAGACGAGAAACCTGAATGCCTCGTACACACGAACGGGAATCTCGGCAAGAAGCAGTTTTCTTGCTCGTTTTTGCTGAGAAACACGGTCGTGTGTACAAGGCATTCCTCACCATGTCAGATGCTCTCTGAAGAGCAATCCGAACGTAGCTGACCAAAGCTAGCGTGAATAGTTTCCCTTTAATAAGTTTGACTGTTGATATTCACATGCAGAATTCGGTCCACAATTGGTACTAACTCTGTCTGGACTTCCTAGCCGAAGGAAAACAGCAATAAAAATGGTTTATTTAGAATAGCTAATGATAAAAAGATTAGCAGGATAAAGCCATTATGTAGCCATTCTTATAATAATAACAGCAGATGTGCCGTTCATTAATTTATATTTAACAGACTTGGAGACTTTTATATCGTAGCACAAAACGCAGCGTCTGCTTTCCATTGCTATAAAAGAACAGGCTGTGTATACATATTCTGACATCAGACATAAAGGTTTAGATTAAATTTCATGCTTACCACAACTTTTTCCTTATGAGACCTGACCATTGCCCCAAACCATTGTTTTGACTTGAATTCAAGCGCCTGTTTGGTTCCATTCAGCCTGCTGTGCCTGTTGCCTGTACAGGAAGAAGAACATTAGAGCCCAGTCAGTCGGGATTCTCTGTTTCACGCTAAAATGCGATTCCGGGCTCGTTAGCTGGTCACTGAGTTACAGCCCTCATCTAACACAACATAAAAATACACCGGGGACACAAAAAAACATACAAAATAGTGAAATACTAGAGGACTAGCAACTAAATACTTCTGAAAACTAAAAGGCCGCTGAGGACGGTACAAAACCAACCCTGGCAAATACAAATGTCTTGTAACATAATTATGTTCTTTTCACGTTCAAAATGGTTTAACGAGCAGCTCTAGACAACGGATAAAACCAGTAATGTGACTAGGGTTGCTACCTTTTCTTCAAGTCAAACCTGGACACTTTAGCGGGCGGCACACAGCAATATTTTTTTATGGTTTTAACTATACATATATTTTGCAAAAAATAACATTTCTAATCATATGAAGTAAATCAAAAGAGTCCCCCTTTACATCAGAGTCTGCAGAGTTTCCCTTTTACATCTGAATCTGCAGAGTTCCCCTCTTACATCTAAATCCAAAGAGTTCCCCTTTTACATCTGAACCCGCAGAGTTCCCCTTTTACATCTGAACCCGCAGAGTTCCACTTTTACATCTGAACCTGCAGAGTTCCCCTTTTACATCTGAACCCGCAGAGTTCCACTTTTACATCTGAACCTGCAGAGTTCCACTTTTACATCTGAACCCGCAGAGTTCCCCTTTTACATCTGAACCTGCAGAGTTCCACTTTTACATCTGAACCTGCAGCGTTCCCCTTTAACATCTGAATCCACAGAGTTCCCCTTTTACATCTGAATCAGCAGAGTTCCCCTCTTACATCTAAATCCAAAGAGTTCCCCTTTAACATCTGAATCCACAGAGTTCCAATTTTACATCTGAATCGTCAGAGTTCCCCTTTTACATCTGAATCCACAGAGTTCCCCTCTTACATCTAAATCCAAAGAGTTCCCCTTTTACATCTGAATCCGCAGAGTTCCCCTTTTACATTTGAATCCGCAGAATTCCCCTTTTACATCTGAATCGTCAGAGTTCCCCTTTTACATCTGAATCCGCAGAGTTCCCCTCTTACATCTGAATCCGCAGAGTTCCCCCTTTGAATGAATGAATGAATGAAAACTTATATAGCGCGGCACATGCGAACTGAATCGCCTCTGGGCGCTTGTTGTTCCTGTCTCCTTTGATATCAAAAGAGAAAAGTCTTGACCTTTTTCCTAAATGCTAGGTGGTTCTCCTCCAACCGAATGCTGGTTGGTAAAGCGTTCCATAGTCTGGGACCCTGGATCGCAAATCTTCTCTCTCCTTTGGACTTGAAGTTGGCTTTCGGAACCTGGAGCAGGTTCTGATTCGTGGATCGCAAAACGCGATTTGGATTATGCGCTTTTATTAATTCGCATAAGTAAAGGGGGGCACTCTCATGGACACATCTATGCATAAGACAGAGAGCTTTAAAAGCAATTCTGTCTTTGACTGGCAGCCAATGAAGGGATCTCAGTGAAGGTGAGATGGATTCCCAGGGCTTTTTCCCAGTCACAAGTCTGACGGCCGTATTCTGAACGACTTGCAGACGAGCGATTTGGTACTTGGGGAGGCCGAGGTAAAGGGCATTTGCATAATCCAGCCTGGAGTTTACAATAGCTCCCACCACGACCGCTAGGTCTTCTTTAGGGATGAACGGAGTGAGTCTGCGTAGTAGGCGCAGTAGATGGTGAGATCCGCTGACCACTGACCCTATTTGTGCGTCCATTGTCATAAAGGAGTCAAAAATGACCCCTAGGCTTTTGACTTTGGCGCTAGGGGTGATGAGTTTGCCCAAAATAGGCGGGGGGGTCCACGCTGTTGAAAGTTGATTCCTACGTTTGGCGTGAAACAGAAGAAGTTCTGTTTTCGCTCCATTGAGTTTAAGATAACTCTTTGTCATCCAATCCTCTATCAAAGAGAGACATGTCTCTAGATTGAGGTGGTGATCCTGTCTGTTGCAGATGCGGAAATACAGTTGCGTGTCGTCTGCATAAGAGTGATAAAGCAGTTTTTGGCTGCTAATAATCTCAAAAAGAGGACGAAGGTAGATGTTGAATAGCACTGGCGACAGAGGCGATCCTTGAGGGACTCCGCATGTTACTGTGCGTTTTTCAGACGTAAACGGTCCTAGCTTCACTGTTTGCGATCGGTTTTCCAAAAAAGAGGAGAACCAAGATAAATCGCCTTCTGCGACCCTGGCTACTTCAGTAAGCCGAGTCAGTAACAGATTGTGGTCTACAGTGTCAAAAGCTGCACTTAGGTCCAACAGAACCAGGAGACAAGATTCTCCTTCGTCTGCGGCCTTGAGAACATCGTCCCATACTTTCAGCAATGCTGTTTCCGTCCCATGTCCGGGACGGAAGCCTGATTGCAATGGATCAAGTAGCTTGTGGGTATCTAGATGCTGTTGCAGCTGTTGTACCACTACTTTTTCCATTATCTTAGAGAATACGCTGAGGCTTGTTATGGGACGGCGGTGGAGTGGGTCCTTGGGGTCCAAGGAGGGTTTCTTCAGGATGGGTTGGATTATACCCTCTTTCAGCTGTGAGGGCACTATGCCCTCCAAGAAAGACTGGTTGATAAGCTGCGTAATGGGAGGAGCCAGGATGTCGGCGCATTCCTTCAGCAGTTTTATGGGGATAATGTCATTTGGCGCTGCGCCATTGCGCAGAGTACAAATGACATTTTTAGTGGACTCAACGGAGATGGGTTCTAGGGTAAACTTACCTGATATCGAAGAATTACTATGGGTGCTGTGTGAAAGGCTACAGGGGGGGCTGAGGGGAGAAAAGTTTTGCTGAATGCTTTCACGGATTGCCTCGATTTTATCAACGAAATAATCCGATAGCTCATTGCAAAATTCTTGTGTGTCAGAACTGGGGGCTTCAATACATCCTGGTTTCATGGTCTGGGTGACCATCTTGAAGAGTTCGCGGGGGCGGTTAAGGGCCCCGTTGATAGCCTCCGAGAAATAATTCTTCTTGGCTTGGAAAATTCCTTTGTGGTATTTTCTTGTTGTCGCCTTGTAGATGGATAAGTTTAGCTCTGAAGAACATCTTTTCCAGGCAGATTCTGCCCTTCTACGTTCTTGCTTCAGTAGCGACAGCTGGTTGTTAAACCAGCTGCGGTTGTTTTTCCGAATGCGGGTTCTTCGTTTCGGCGCTACCAAATCGGCTGACTGTAGCATGGCCGAGTTGATGGCTTCCAATGTTTCAACGGCCGTTTGATGCGGCTGAGTTGTTTCTATTTTTTTCCTTAAAATCGTTCTGAAGAGTTCCGAGTGGAGCTTCTTCTGACATCTAGTCCAGTGTGTTGTCACTGGATTTGATGTTTTTGTTGTGGGGGGGATTGTGGAAATGAATTTAATTGCATGGTGGTCTGTCCATGGCAACTTTTCATTTTCCAAAATTTTTATTTCCAGATCTTGTCTGAAAATAAGATCAAGTGTGTGGCCTGAAGCATGTGTGGGCCCACATACTAGTTGCTGTAACCCTAAATCTTCCAGGTGGTCAATACAGGCATCCGCAACGATGTCTTGTGAGGAATTGGCCCAGAGATTGAAATCCCCTAACAGCAACAGGTGTTTGCTGTTGAGGGTATAAGTGGAGAAGAAATCTGTCCATGATGATAGCAGCTGCGATTTTGGGCCCGGTGGCCTATAGCAGAGCAGAATGTGGACGGTCTCCTTTGAATTTGCTTGCAGTTGCAGAGTAAGGGTTTCCATGAATGGAAGAGGGTTTTGAAGGGCTGGTTTTGTGATCGCAAGATGAGTCTTGTGGATCACCGCCAGGCCTCCCCCTCTTTGCCCTATTCTGTTTTCTGTGATAATACGGTAGTTTTCTGGCACCAGTTCTCCTAGAATGGTGTTACAGTCGGCTGCGAGCCAGCTCTCTGTAATAAAGAGGCAGTCTAAATCGTGTTGTAGAATGAAGTCATGGATTTCAAGTCTATGTTTTACTGCCGATCTTGTGTTGATCAAAGCACATAAAATGTGCTTGGGCTGGGGTAAATGGCTAAAATTTTTGATGGCCGATCGTCGATCGATCCTCAAAAGTTGCTCCATTCTTAGGGTCTTTTTGGTGATGGCTGGCAGTATTGCGGCGCAACTCCTCAGATCCCAAATGGTTTCTGCAGAGTACCGCAGATTAGCCATGGTAGCCAATCACCGGGGCAAAGTAGTTATTTTTTGGTGACGATGGGGGGAGGATTCAGTGAATCCTCCCAGCTTGATCCAGAGGAAGGCAAAAAACCCCTAGCCGTGCTGTGCCAATTTGCTTTGGTAGGGGAAAAAATTCCTTCCTGATCCCTGAATGGCGATCGGGCGAAGCCCCTGGATCAAGTATTATTAAATTATGAAACAGGGGGGTGAGAGCTGTCACTGCTGCTGGGGTGTACCAAGATGGCCGCCGACCGGGAGCAGGACCAGGGACCCAGGCTGATGTATAGTCAGCTGGAAGGACTGGGATGGGGGGGGACTGGTTGTTGAGGGGTGGATGAATCCTGCAGGGGGCTGGGGGCGAACTCCTGGGAGATTTCTGGTGGCTTGGAGGGAATTCTGTGTATGAAATTGCGGCGCGGTGTTAGGCCGCAGGTGAAGCCGCGGACTTTCCTGGATCGCGGCCCCGCGTCTGAGAGAGGCCTGGCGCGGAGGTCCCGAAAAACGACCTGGAATGGCGAAAATTGCCGTGGAGAGGTCGCAAGTAGGTGCCTCTGAATGGTGATGGCTGTATGGGGGGCGTATGGACCAGAGTGAAGGAGCGGGGGAGCGGCTGGTTGTTGGGGGGGGCCGGAGCTGGAGGAAGCGGATCGCGGGGGAGTTGTATCTCCGTTGGGGGAGATTAGGCTGCCGCCGTGGCTGTCCTAACAAGGACGGCCACCTACGGGTCCTAGGGAGGTGAAGATCGCCCTGAGTAGCAGGGGCTTACCTGGAGGGTGAGAAGCAGCCAGAGAAGGCGGATGAGAAGGCCTGCTGGGGCGGGGGGGTGGAAAACCCTGCCTGTCTGGAGCCCAGGAGCCACACGTCCTACTGGTAGGTACGTGCGCCGATTACTACTGGGACAGTTCTCGCCCTGGGGGAGGGTCACTCTTTCAGACCCAACAGGAAGAGCTCCTGGAACTTGCAGTGGTCAGCACTGATGTATGGGGTGCCCTTTACATTTGAATCCGCAGAATTCCCCTTTTACATCTGAATCCGCAGAGTTCCCCTTTTACATCTGAATCCGCAGAGTTCCCCCTTTACATCTGAATCCGCAGAGTTCCCCCTTTACATTTGAATCCGCAGAATTCCCCTTTTACATCTGAATCCGCAGAGTTCCCCTTTTACATCTGAATCCGCAGAGTTCCCCTTTTACATCGGAAGCTGCAGAGTTCCACTTTTACATCTGAATCCGCAGAGTTTCTCTTTTACATCTGAACCCGCAGAGTTCCATTTTTACATCTGAACCCGCAGAGTCCCCCTTTTACATCTGAATCCGCAGAGTTTCCCTTTTACATCTGAATCCGCAGAGTTTCTCTTTTACATCTGAATCCGCAGAGTTTCTCTTTTACATCTGAACCCGCAGAGTTCACTTTCACTGTAATGCCTCATACACACGATCAGTTTTCCCGACAGGAAACCATGTTTGCTTTTGGTCGGGAAAACCGGCCGTGTGTATGCTCCATAGCAGTTTTCCTGACAGAAAAACTGCGAGGAAAAAAATGAGAACTTGTTCTCTTGTATCCTGCCGTGATTCTCTGCGTTTTTTTGCTGAGCAGTTTTCCTATGGGAAACACTGCAGTGGAGCATACGCACGGCCGGTTTTCCTGACCAATGCTGTCATGGCAGTTTTCCTGCCGGGAAAACCGGCCGTGTGTACACAGGGAAAAGCAACCGAGCATGTTCTCAGGTTTCCCGGCAGACTTTTGACCGCTGGAAAACAGATCGTGTGTACGAGGCATAAGGGGGGACTCTGATTTAGGGGAACACTCAGAACTCTGATGCACAGAGAGGACTCTGATGTAAGGGGAAACACTGTGGCCTCTGGTGTAAAGGGGAACTCTGATGTAAGGGGTGCTCTGAGAACTCTTAATTACCTTAGTGTACTCACTCAGAGGCAGGAGAGAGGTGGGAGACTTCAGTGCTGGAAAATAATGGTGACCACACAAAATATTGACACTTTTTGCCAAATTTGGACATTTTCAGGGGAGTGGCGTATTATACAGGAATCTGCACCCCCTCCCTCTGAAAGGTGCAAAATGTGACACCGGAGGGGGGAGGGTTCCGAAAAGTGGAGGTTCCATTTGTGTGTGGACCTCCGCTTTAAGTAGGTCTTTCCCGTTGTTCTATTTTTTCTGTCAGTCTGCTCATCTCTTGAACAGATGATTAATATTGTGACCACTGTACCTTGTTATTGAACCATTGCGGGATGTTACATGTTTATGTTGATTAACTTGCTGGTTAATTAAATGATTGTCAGTTATAAGTTGCAAGTTGTGAATTAGCATATAGGGCCAGATTCAGGTAGAGTTACGCTGGAGTATCAGTGATTCGCCAGCCTAACTCTCACTTTGAGCCAGCTTATCTGTTTTCTGTAGTCAGAAAACAAGATACGCCGGGATTGAGTTCAGATACGAGCGGCGTAATTGTATTTCGCCGTCGTATCAGAACTGCAATTTTAAAATGGGCGCTCGGGGCGTTCCCGCTGATTTACGCCAAGAATATGTAAATCAGCGAGAGACGGAAATTCACGATTGTACGCGGGCCCGACGCAGTGTCTTTCTGACGTTTCCGTAAGCGATACGCGGCGTAAAGAAAAACATGCCCCCTAGGTGGAGTATCCTATGTTAAGTATGGCCGTCATCATCTCGTCGAATTTAAAAAGTTTAGCGTCGTTTGCGTAAAACGTCCGTGAATGGGGATTGACGTCATTGAAGTTCACTGACAGAATTTGGAGCATGCGCACTGACAGTCGACGCATGCGCAGTACGTTCGCCGCGGGATCGCGCCTAGTTTAAATAATACACGCCCCCTACCCGCCCAATTTGAATTCCGCCGGCTCATTTTCGCTACGCCGCCGCGACTTTAGGAGCAAGTGCTATGTGAATAACAGTACTTGCTCCTAAAGTTTCGGCGGAGTAACGTAAATGACAAACGTTACTCCAAAATAAAGATTCGCCCATCTACCTGAATCTGGCCCATAGTATATGTTGGCTGTTGTTTAGCTAGAATAATTATATTCCTTTTTACAGTTTGTATTGTTGGGGTTATTTGATCAGGTGGAATATCCTCCTGTAGGGTATAAAGTATGTGTCTGAGTTTCAATAAAAGTCATTCCTTTACCTCACATCTTGTCCGTGTACGATGTTTGGAGTAAAAAGGGCTGATATTAGCTCTCGGTCTGCTCAGAACGCTTTGGAGGCACTGTTTGGCAGAAGGAAGCACCTAGTCGGGATGCCCAAGTGGTTCTGTCACATCTTCCCTGTCACCTTTTTTTCTCTTGGTGTCAAGAAAATCTGTCACAAGTGACTGCAGATAGCAGAGGAACCAGACAGCAGACAGATATTGCACTTAGTGCTCTGGATTGAGACAAGTACACAATATAGAGGGATATGCTTTGTTCATATTTCATGTCTACAACCACTTTAATTGAATGCACGCTAAGACCGCGTACACACGATCAGACATGTCCGATGAAACATGTCCGACAGCCCTCTTTCATCGGACCACGCTGAAGTGGTCTGTTGGTCTGATGCGCGTACACACCATCGGACCAAAATCCCATCGGACCAGAATGCGGTGACGTAGAACACAACGACGTGATGAAAAAACGAAGTTCAATGCTTCCAAGCATGCGTCGACTTGATTCTGAGCATGCGCGTGTTTTTGGTCCGATGATTTTGTGTACTAACCATCGAACCTGTCCCACGGACAGGTTTCCAGCGGACAGGTTTCTAAGCATGTTTGGAAACTTTTGTCTGCTGGAAAACGGTCCGATAGGCCGTACACACCATCGAACATGTCCGCTGAAACTGGTCTGCGGACCAGTTTCAGCAGACATGTTTGATCGTGTGTACGCGGCCTAACTCGTGACATAATGCAAATTAGCTCATCGCACAAATGTCTGGAGCTCAAGTTATGTAGGTTTACAGTATCTTTCAAACAGCAGTGCTTTGATATCATCAATACTACATTGATGATGACCTTTTTTTTATAAAGACATATGACACAGCATAAGACATAATGATGGACGTACAGCAGAGCTTTTTTTCTCAGAAAATAGGTGCAGGAACTCAACCACGACCCCGTTCAGATTTCACAAACAGTAGAAGGGTCTTAAAGGGGCATTAACTATCAAGATTGCATTACATACAGAATACAGAGTTCAGGGGGGATTTACATACAGAGTGCAGAGCTGTCACTTGTAAACACAGAAACCAGACTTCTGTGTTTACAAGTGATTGTGGTGAGCAGGCACCAAAGGGTCTGAGCCAGAGGTGGTGGAACTGAGTTCCCCCTGAAAAAAAGCCCTGACGTACAGTAATAATTATATTACATTGAGGACCTCAAGGATTGTTAATATCTTGCCCACATGCATGTGGCAGTGGGATAGATAGGGCCCATGGGTACCATAACCTGCATGCTGAGACTTGTTGTATGACAACATATGGTGCAGGTTGTCTTCCTCTACTCATATGGAAGAGCCAAATAAATGTAGCACATGGTCCTGGTAAGAGGAACCATATGGCTAAGAGGCAAAGGACAATCACAAAGGTTCCCAGGTCCTAATAAAAAGCAGACAGCCTGTTTAGTCGCTCCTCACGCTGTTATGTGAAGTGATATTCCACGTGCTCCAGTCAGTGATCGGACCCACATCTCACCGCACACTGCTAATGGACTTTACTCTGTCAGTGTGAGGACAAAGTCTGTTCACATTTATATATCAATTTCCTCCACAACAAAGCCGTAACATGGGCTCCGAGGTCTTCAGGAGAAAAACGCTGCAAACCTACTTTTAGGCTTCATGAACATGACCACATTCTCCCATGCATTATCAACACACTGAGTATTTTTGGTGCCCGGGATTAGGGTGACCACATGTCCCGGATTGCCCGGGACAGTCCCACATTCTGCAGGTCTGTCCCGGGCACCTTCACTCTGGGACAATACAGTGTCCCGGAATGAAACTGACACAGGTCCCAGCATGAACCCCTCAGAGCTTTAAGATGTGACCCGCATACCTCCCAACCGTCCCGGATTTCGCGGTAAATCACGCGGTCCCACGATTAGGACTGGAGTCCCGCGATCCCGCGGCACAATCCCCTCCCGCCCCCACGATTACCGCGATTCGGTCATGATCTGCGAACTTTGATCTTTCATCTGCCAACCCCCCCCCCTCAACAACTCAGATCCCGCGGAAGCAATCCCCCCCGCTCAACAACTTTGATCTGCGAACCCCCCCCACCACTCAACAACTCAGATCCCGCGGAAGCAACCCCCCCCCCCACTCAACAACTTTGATCTGCGAACCCCCCCACCACTCAACAACTCAGATCCCGCGGAAGCAACCCCCCCCCCAGTCAACAACTTTGATCTGCGAACCACCCCACCACTCAACAACTCAGATCCCGCGGAAGCAACCCCCCCGCTCAACAACTTTGATCTGCAAAATCCCCCCGCTCAACAACTGCGATCAGCGAAACCCCCCCTCCGATCAACAACTCCGATCCATGGCCCCCCCCCGCTCAACAACTCAGATCTGCGGAACCCCCCCCCCCCCGCTCAACAAGGTGTCCCTCATTCCCATCTCAAAAAGTTGGGACCCCCCCCAGACTAGTGAATAACTACAGGTCCCAGCATATATCTGTGAAATCTATGGGGTCACACGCTTAGTTCTAACGGGTTCATGCTAGGAGTTTCAAATTTGTTGGGGGGGTCACATCTTTAGATATCAGGCGTACATGCTGGGACTGGTAGTCCTTTACTTTGGAGGGGGGGTGACCACCCCCCACCCCAAAGTTAAGGACTACAGGTCCCAGCATGACCCCCCACCAAAAAGAGCTGAAGATGTGAGACCCCTCTCTCTCCAAATAGTAAGGAACTACAAGTCCCAGCATAAACCTGTGAAATCTATGGGTTCACACCCTTAGATCTCAGGGGTTTATGCTGGGTGTTGTAGTCCTTTAAATTTGGGGGGGGGGTCACATCTTTAGATATTAGTATATCATGTTGGGACTTGTAGTCCTTCACTTTTCGAGGGGTGTGACCCTGGAAAAATCAAGGGCTTTAGGTCCCATCATGAACCCCTCAGAACGAAAGATGTGACCCCCCCCCCCCCCAACCAGTGAGAACTACAGGTCCCCCAGCAAAATCTATGGGGGTCACAAACAAAGGTATAAAAAATTATATTTTTTAGGAAGCGGGGGGGGGGGGGGGGTGTCCCTGAATGGCAGTTTGGATCACCCTACCCGGGATGTCCTGGTGCTGGGTACAGCTGCCCATAGACATGAATGGGTGAAGGCAGCTCTACATAGCGATGGACTGTCACTTGCATGTAATGGTGCAGTCACGTAATGCCCTGATAGCAGGTAGAGTACATTTGAAGCATTACATCTGTGCCCCTACACCACTTTATGCATGTTGCGGCGCATAGCTAAGCACAGCTGCCTTTTACCCATTCATGTCTATGGGCGGCTATACTCAGCACCAGGACATCCCAGGCACAAAAAATACACAGCTTGTATACGTTGCACATCCGAATGTGCCCATGTGCATGAGGACTTACGCTGCAGTGAAGACCAGTGGTTAAAATTTTGGGTGGGAGGCAAGCAGACCTGGCCCCCTCACTCGCACCCTCCCCCTGCGCAGCTCTCGATAGATCAAAGCAGCGATCCACTACACAAAGACCTCCAGTGTTCGATAGGCCACAATCCTCTCTCACTGTCACCCCCCGCCGCGCGGCTCACAATAGATCAAAGCAGCGATCCCCTACACAAACCAGTTTTGCCAACCTACCAGATTTCAATTTACTGACACAACACCCAAAATTTACTGACACAGCCAGGTTTTTACTGGCATTTCCAAACGTTACAAAATTACAGTCCCTCCAGTCCACTCCATTCTAAACAGCACTGATGGTCCTGGTCCCAGCCGGCCTTGCTCCCATACCACAGACCCCCACACGAGGCTCTGGCCCCTTGGCTCCATTGGATTGACATCACACAACATGCTCAGGCACCGCCTCCACCAGAGCCGCCTGATCACACTGTAGCAGGCACTCAGATGTCTCAGCCAGCTCCGGACCAAGCTGAGCGTCATAGCCATAAATACTGATGGTTGGCAACACTGACACAAACTCCCCCAGCTTTTGCTACTCCATGATCCTCTCACACTGTCACCCCACCCGCACGGCTCTCGATAGATCAAAGCAGCGACCCTGTCAGGAATCTGCCGCTGGTTCCCAGCGTGTGCGCATATTCCAGTACCAGCCCAGCAACACCAGCTGCTTTTATCTGTGCGCCGGAGCGTACCTGGTGCACGCATGTGCCACGTTAGCGCGTGCACGTTAGCGCGCGATTGGCGCCAATTTGTGCTTTAAAAGCCAGCAGGCTACAGCAGCTCCTTGCTGTCTGATCTGCAGCATATGTGTGATTTAACCTGTTATCCTGTTGAACCTGTTCCTGTACCGACCCGGCTCTGTGTGACCATCCGAACTTCTCCAGCCTGACCTTGGCCCGCCTTGACCTCGCCTACTGCTTACTACCGTTGCCAGACCCCCCTGCCTGAAATCTGACTACGCTTTTGCCTACTAGACCCTCTGCCTGACTACGTGTCTGACCCGGCCTGCCTGACCCGCTACTGCCTGAACCACGCTGTCCTAACACGGCTTTCTTACCAGCTCCAGAGTCGCAGATTCTGTACCAGCTCCTGAGTCGCAAGCTTCTGTACCAGCTCCAGAGTCACTGACTCTCTTCCTCTGCGCCAGCCGCCCGGAAGGACCAGCATCCGTGCCTGATTCCTGCCATCATCCAGGCACTCCTACCCCGCTGCGCTCCCGAGCCCGCTGTCTCCATCCAGCGGCTCCCGAACCAGAGTTGTACGAGAGGCCGCCTCCTGCGACTAGGTTCTGACGACCAGGTACGTTCTCATACCTAACAGATCCACTACACAAACCCCCCCAGCGACCGATAGGCCACGATCCTCTCTCACTGTCACTCCCCGTGCGGCTCTCATTAGATCAAAGCAGCGATCCACTACACAAACCCCCCCCAGCGTTTGATAGGCCACGATCCTCCCTCACTGTCACTCCCCGCGCGGCTCTCAATAGATTAAAGCAGTGATCCGCTACACAAACCCGCCCAGCGTTTTATAGGCCACGATCCTCTCTTACTGTCACCCCCCCTCCCCCGCACGGCTCTTGATAGAAAAAAGCAGCGATCCACTACACAAGCCCCCCAGGGTTTAATAGGCGGCAATCCTCTCTCACTGTCACCCCCACGCAGCTTTTGATAGATCAAAGTGGCAAATCACAACACAAACCCCCCCCTCCCACCGCTCGGTAGGCCGCGATGCTCTCTCAAACAGATGTATGTGAAAAGAAAGCTGGTTAATGAGATTTGGACAGCTCTGGATCTTCTGTTGCCTACTAGTCTGAGGTGGGGTAAGATCACTGTTTGTTATGTGTTTATTAAGTACAGGAAAACCTTGGATTGCGAGTATAATTCGTTCATGCTTGTAATCCAAAGCATTTGTATATCAAAGTGAATTTCCCCAAAATAAATAATGAAAACTCAGATGAGTCGTTCCACAACCATTTATGAATAAGTCCTTCAGTTTATAGTCCATATAAAACGATTATAGCAATGTGATAGGTTGTGTAACTATAAAAATGTCCATCCACAAAAGAAAGCCTCCACAAGTGGATTAGAAGCAAAATCCAGCAGGCGCTACAGAGGATAAAAGAGAAGAGAGGCGCCTCTAAGTGTAGCAATATAGTTACATTTAATGAAGGCACAACATTAACCCCCCCCCCCCCCCCCCAGTTATTGGAATTTGCTTTAAAAAAAAAAAATAGGTAGAATTTTGCTTGATCAGATAAGAAGCAAGAAACATTTTCTCTCCTTTGTAGTGTTAATTTAGTCTACTAAAATGACTAAAACCTTTTAGTCGACTAAATGAATACTATTTTAGTCGACTAAAATATGACTAAGGCCCCATGTACACTGCTTCTGCTAAACGGACGTACAGAGGCACTGATTTAAACTGCCCCTGAATTCTATCTATGTGTACATGTACACAGGGTCGTTTAAAGTCGTTTCTAGGCAGTTGAGTTTAGAGGCTTTTTTTGGAAGGTTGAGTTTAAAGGCATTTCAAGCGCCAAACGCTTCTAAACGCAGCTAAACGCGGAAACCCGCGTTTAGCAGCGTTTCGTTTATTGAAGTTTTTAGTTTCTGGCCATTTAAAAAATAAATTACGATTGAAGGAGATCTTCATTAGATCCTTTTGCCATTTATGGCCAGCGTTCAAGCCTAAAGGACCCCTGGACTGAAAAGCTAGGGGTCCATTCTTTCTGGTGATTGGAGACACAGGAGGGGTGTGTGACGCACCTTGAAGTTTGAAGCAAACTGCACTTTATGATCGGAACACATTTGCACAATGTATATGGACGTTTTTTTTTCATTTGATTTTTTCACTCATTAATTTGATTGTTTATAGTATTGCAAGTGCTGTAATTATATAAACTTTTTAGGAAGGAGGTTTAAGTGCCCAGTAGGCAAGTGGTTAAAAATAGCTTGGTTTTAAATATTCTAATTGAATGTCAGATTCGTTACAAACATAAACATGTTTGCAGACTGGGAACTTTGCCCGGCCTGTAATTTCAGAGCGAAAATGTTGGAAGTGGCCTTCCATTACACATCCTTTATAAGAAAGCTTCTAAAAATAGAGAAATACTAATGTATAACATTCCGCGGGCTGCAAGGTAAAAACATACATCTGTCGGGTAGAAGGCAGATCTGTTACATAACGCGGGGAACATGGAAGGGATCTTACTTAAATTAGCGCAAAAGGACATTTATATCAAATAATAAAACCGCATTTATCTTCCAATGACATCATGTTTATCTTAAACAAACTTTTTAACAAAATTGTAAAAGTAAGTTTTTCCAGCTGATTTTTAGAACAAATTTGCTGTAAAACAGAGCTACTTACAGAAAACCGATAAAAGTCAACAATCTACTAAAATGAATGGAAAAAGGGTGGACTTTAAATGAGGTGCATATAAAAATGAGCCTCCATCCCTATTCTGTGAAATACAGTAGGATGTTTGGGACTTTAAATGAGGCAAGTATGAAAAAAAGAAAAAATGCATAAAAGGTATTTCATTTATTGGCATAAACAGTAAAAATACATAACAATGGGTATGTAGATATATAAAAATGATCCTAGACATGCAGGACACATCATAAGTGGATTATAATGTACACTAGAAGCAAAATACACATAGCATTGAATCATAATGTAGGATATATTGTAGTACGTCATGAAGTCATTTATATAGTATAACTAAGTATAATATAGTAAAACCATATATTGAATAGGGATGAGCTTCGAGTTCGAGTCAAACTCATGTTCGACTCGAACATTGCCTGTTCGGCGAAACACGAACAATTAGGCCGGGTACACACGATCAGACATGTCCGATGAAACTTGTCCGACGGACCGTTTTCATCGGACCACGCTGAAGTGGTCTGTTGGTCTGATGTGCGTACACACCATCGGACCAAAATCCCATCGGACCAGAACGCGGTGACGTAGAACACAACGACGTGATGAAAAAACAAAGTTCAATGCTTCCAAGCATGCGTCAACTTGATTCTGAGCATGCGCGGGTTTTTGGTCTGATGATTTTGTGTACTAACCATCGAACCTGTCCGATGGACAGGTTTCCATCGGACAGGTTTTAAAGCATGTTTTAAAACTTTGGTCCGCTGGAAAACGGTCCGATAGGCCGTGTACACGATCGAACATGTCCGCTGAAACTTGTCTGCGGACCAGTTTCAGCAGACATGTTCGATCGTGTGTACGTGGCCTTAAGGGTTTTTGAGGCAAAGTTTTTTGTTAAAGTCTATGGGAGAAATCTAAAATGCTAATTTTAAAGGCTAATATGCAAGTCATGTATCAATGCAAAAAAAAGTTTTAAAAACAGCCGTTTTTTCTGGAGCAGTGAATTTAATAATGCTAAAAGTGAAACAATAAAAGTGAAATATTACTTTAAATTTCGTACCTATGGGGGGGGTGTAAAGTCAGCATGTGAAAAAGCGCATGTTTCTCGTACATAGAACTGTCCCTGCACAAAGTGTCATTTCTGAAAAAAAAAAAGTCATTTAAAACCGCCTTTGGGGCTATAATGAATTGTCGGCTCTGGCAATTCAGAAAGGAATTATTCATAAAAAATAAAAAAAAAGCGTGGGATCCCCCCAAATTCTATTAACAGGCCCTTCAGGTCTGATATGGATATTAAGGGGAACCATGCCGTCAATTTAAAAAAAAAAATGACATGGGGGTTCCCCCCAAGTATCCATACCAGACCCTTCAGGTCTGCTGTGGATTTTAAGGGGAACTTCACCCCAAATTTAAAAAAAATAAATGGCGTGGAGTTCCTCCAAAAATCCACACCAGACCCTTATCCGAGCACGTTAACCTGGCCGGCCATAGAAAAGAGGGGGGGACAGAGTGCGGCCCCCTCTCTCCTGAATCGCACCAGGCCACATGCCCTCAACATGGGGAGGATGTCCCCATGTTGATGGGGACAAGGGCCTCATCCCCACAACCCTGGCCGGTGGTTGTGGGGGTCTGCGGGCGGGGGGCTTATCAGAATCTGGAGGACCCCTTTAACAAAGGGGACCCCCAGATCCTGCCCCCCCCCTATGTGAATTGGTAATGGGGTACACTGTACCCTACCATTTCAGGAAGGAAATGTAAATAGTTTTAAAAAAAAAACACACAGACACCGTAGAAAAAAATCCTTTATTAATAAATGAAAAAAAAAATCCAGCAGTGGTAATCTACTCTCGATGCGGCTCCCTGCTCCAACGTTGTCTCCTATCCAGCGACGGGTGATCAGCGGTCCGGTCCAGCGATGAGAAGATCCATCCATCCAGAGCGCAGCAGGCGAGCTCCTCTCTCCGCTGGACACAGCCCAGCGGAATGACGCGGCAGAGCTTTGACATTTCTTATATAGGGGAGGCGGGGCCACCCGTCACGTGACCCCGCCCCCTCTGACGCAAGGGGAAAGACCGGGCTTTCCCAGTGACGTAGCCGAGGGTGCGTCAGAGGGGGTGGGGTCACGTGACGGGTGGCCCCGCCTCCCCTATATAAGAAATGTCAAAGCTCCGTTGCATCATTCCGCTGGGCTGTGTCCAGCGGAGAGAGGAGCTCGCCTGCTGCGCTCTGGATGGATGGATCTTCTCATCGCTGGACCGGACCGCTAATCACCTGTCGCTGGAGAGATCACCCGTCGCTGGATAGAAGACAACGTTGGAGCGGGGAGCCGCATCGAGAGTGGATTACCACCGCTGTATTTTTATTTTTATTTTTATTAATAAAGGAATTTTTTCTACGGTCTCTGTGTGGTTTTTTTTTAAAACTATTTACACTTCCTTCCTGAAATGGTAGGGTACAGTGTACCCCATTACCAATTCACCTGGGGGGGCAGGATCTGGGGGTCCCCTTGGTCCACTTGGTGTGTCCGTGTGTATGCAAGACAGCTTGAACAGAATTACATCGGAAAAACCTGTCAGAGTTTATTCCGACGGAAACTTCGATCGTGTGTACAGGGCATTACAGCATGCTGACAGTAGGAGACCTGAGTTTTTGTGCTGCTACTCCTACATTATCCAATTAGCAGTCTGGGGAGGGGGGAAGTGTCCTGGACCAAAGGAAGCTTTTTATATGTCTAGGACTCGATGTGCTGTGTGTCAGAAGAGCTGGAACAACAAGCCTGGCGGTAATACAAGTCATATATCTGTATTTCGATAATGTACTTATTGTCAGGCGTTTTTCTTTAACCAAACAAAATGTATCTTTTCTGTCTTCATGCACTCAGTCAACATCTTGAAATAGCCTATTCCCCCCTCTAGAAATGAGCTCTGGCTGCAGGCTGATGCTATCTTGTATGTGACCAGAAGACTTTGCAAATGTTCCCAGGCTATGTACAAACAATAAGAAACATGTGTACTTTGATTTAAAAGAAATGAACCACATTTCTGTACTCCTACTCCATGCTGGCATTTGATCTTCTCTCTGGTAATAATAGAGATCACCAACGCCTGTGGAAGGACCCTTTGTTTACTTATAAACTACAAGTCCCAGCATACCCTGCTGTTGGGTGACCTCATGTCACAGTGATGACATCACTAAATGTTGCCTGATAAAAGGAAGAGAATATTTGCAGAAGGTCTAAAACATTCTACAGGAATAAGCTTGTGCAAGGAATAAGGGGTGCTCCAAATAAAATAAAACCTCTTTGGTCTTAATGTAACAAGAAGTAATGCCGCGTACACATGATCAGTCCATCCAATGAGAACGGTCTGATGGACCGTTTCCATCGGTTAATCGATGAAGCTGACTGATGGTCCGTCGCACCTACACACCATCTGTTAACCACTTAAGACCCGGACCAAAATGCAGGTAAATGACCAGGCCCCTTTTTGCGATTCGGCACTGCGTCGCTTTAACTTTGCGACGTGGCTCCCAAACAAAATTTGCGTCCTTTTCTTCCCACAAATAGAGCTTTCTTTTGGTGGTATTTGATCGCCTCTGCGATTTTTATTTTTTGCGCTATAAACAAAAATAGAGCGACATTTTTGAAAAAAAACAATATTTTTTACTTTTTGTTATAAGAAAAATCAAATAAACTAAATTTTAGTCAAACATTTAGGCCAAAATTTATTTAGCCACATGTCTTTAGTAAAAAAAAATCACAATAAAAAAAAATAGCTACCTAGCGGGAACAGCGACACTTAATACAGCGATCAGAAAAATGATCGCTTAGTGACGCTGGCAATATGGAGTGAAAGGGTTAACTAGGGCGGTGATCAAGGGGTTAAAACCTGACACTAACTGCCTGTCACACTGACACTTACTGCAGTGATCATACATATAATCACTGCATTCAGTGACACTGTGACAGGGGGGAGGGGGTGGGGGGGGCGGCGATCGGGGGGGTTAAATGTGCCTATGTGTCTGTGTGTCAGTGTAGTGTTGTGCAGACTTACTGTGCGATGTGATCTCTCCTCAGCGGTGGTTGAAAAAATGCTGAGGGGAGAGATCACATCACTTCCTCCTTCCTGTGTTTACACAGGAGGAGGAAGTGACACTGCAGTGGAGCGGGCAGATTGGCTGAGAGCGATCCGGAGGGGGCGGACAAAAATGAACAGCCGCCCCCTCTGCACGGATCACTCGGCCAGGTAACCGGACTGCCGCATGTACCGGGGGGGTCCGATCGGACCCCCGAACCCCCCCAAGGCACCAACGTATATATACGTTGATGTGCCTGTCGGTGCCATTCTGCCGACGTAAATGTACATGCGGCGGTCCATAAGAGATTAAAAAAACGATCGTGTTAGAACGCGGTTACGTAAAATACAACGATGTGCAGAAAAAAATAAAGTTCAATGCTTCCAAGCATTTGTCAACTTGATTCTGAGCATACGTGGATTTTTAACTGATGATCGTGCCTACTAACGATCATTTATTTTGCTATCTGTTAGGTATCCATCGGTTAAATTTAAAACAAGTTGGCTTTTTTTTACCCGATGGTTAAATTACTGATGGCGCCTACACGCGTTCGGTTTGGACTGATAAAAACGGTCCATTAGACCGTTCTCATCGGTTTAACCTATCGTGTGTATGCGGCATAACAGTTGTGCTGCTAAAGCAGAATAAAGTCCATTATTTCAGACCTAAGATTGCCTACAGAGAACTATTACTTTATATTGCTAAACATTTATAAACCTCTGACCATCTATATGAGATTATTGGACATTTAAAAACTGTGGCCATTGATATAGCGTCGGCCTATTCTTCTGGATAGGCTTTCCGCAAGATTTTGGAATGTGTCTGTAGAAATTTGTGCCTTTTTAGGCAAAAGTTAGGGCAGGTAATGATGTTGAATGAAAAGAACTGGCTTGTAATTTGTGTTCCCATTCATCCCGAACAAGGAACACCTATTGGCCAAAGTATGTAGGCATAGAACACACCCCCTGCCACGCCCCTTAAAGGAGAATTCCTTTAAAAAAAAAATTGTTGAAACCATAAGTTCTTTTTTTTATCACTACTAGTCCTTTATATTGGCTTTTAAAATTTACAAATGCAGCAATTTAGAAATTAGATGAAACGTTTAGCACTGGGAAACACTATTTGATAGATAAAAAGTGCATTTTATATACAATTATAAAGATCAGACCAAAATGAGGAACAAATGAGGAGGAAAGAGGGACAGAGGGACTGTGTTCCAATTCAGGGACAGTCCCTCAAAACCAGGGACAGTTGGGAGATATGCCAAAGGTTTTCAGTAGGGTTGTGGTTAGTGCTCTGTGAAGGACACGCAAGTTCCTCCACACCATACTCATTAAACCAAGGGCCAGATTCAGGTAGATGGGAGTTTCTTTACTCCAGAGTAACGCATCTCATTTACGTTACTCTGCCGAAATTTTAGGAGCAAGTGCTGTTATTAATGAAGCACTTGCTCCTAAAGTTGCGGCAGCGTATCGAAAATGAGCCTGCGGAATTCAAATTGGGCGGGTACGGGGCGTGTATTATTTAAACTAAGCGCGATCCCGCGGCGAACGTACTGCGCATGCGTCGAGTGTCAATGCATCCCAGTGCGCATGCTCCAAATTCTGTCAGTGAACGTCAATGACGTCACATCCCCATTCATGAACTTTTTACGCAAGCGACGCGATTTGGTTTTTTTCCGACGCGATGACGACGCCTATACCTAACATAGGATACTCCACTAGGGGGCTGCTTTATCTATACGCCGCGTATCGCTTCCGGAAACGTCGTAAAGTCACTGCGTCGCGCGCGAAAAAGATCGTGAATTGCCGATTCCCGCTCATTAACATATTTTTTGAGTGTAAATCGGCGGGAACGCCCCCGGCGCCATTTTTAAGTTGAAGTAACGATGCGATGGCGAAATTCAATAGCGCCGATCGCATCGGAACTCCAACCCGGCGTTTCTTGTTTTCTGGTTACAGAAAACAAAAACGCCGGCTTAAAGTGACAGTTAGGCTGGCGGATCACTGGATACGCCAGCCTAACTCTTCATGAATCTGGCCCCATGTCTTTATGGATCTGGCTCTGTGCACAGGGGCAAAGTCATTCTGCAACAGAAATGGGCCTTGCCTAAACATTACCACAATGGTACACAATTGTCTAAAATATCTTTGTATGCTTAACAGTATTCTTTATTGGAAACACATGAACTCTAAATTTGGGGGGCATAGGTAGGTGCAGGTTGATGGGGCAGACAGAGAACACATGGGGCCAGATCCACAGACAGCAGCCGCCCGGGCGTTGTGTGTCCCATATACGCTACGCCGCTGTAAGTCACAGCGGCGTATTACTAATCCTCAATGAAATGCCACTGTAACTTACGGCGGCGTAGCGTAAATATGCCGGCGTTCACGGGTGTAATTCAAATTGACTAGGGGGGGGGCGTGTTTTATTATAATTATGAATGACTTGACGCAAACTACACTTTTTTTAACTGCGCATGCGCCGGCCGTGGACGTATCCTAGTGCGAATGCGTGAAATCACGCCGCAAATAGTCAATGAAACGATGTGAACGTAACTTACGCCCAGGCCCATTCTGGATCGGCATACGCAAACGACGTCCAATACGACGCGGTCCCGACATCCATACTTAACATTGGCTGCGCCTCCATATAGCAGGTGTAGCTTTACGCCGGAGATACCCTTACGCAAACTACGTAAAAGGCTTGCATTGGCCGCTCGTTCGTTCGTGGATTGCCGTAACTTGCTCATTTGCATATTTTACTCTGGAAATAGACGGAAGCGCCCCTAGCATCCAGCTTAAATATGCATCTAAGATACGATGGTGTAAGAAACTTACGCCAGTCGTATCTTAGCGTACGGCCGGCGTATCTTGTTTTCTGGATAGAAAGCAAAGACACGCCGGCGGGAAATTCGAATTACGCCAGTGTATCTGTAGATACACCGGCGTAATTCTCTGTGGATCTGGCCCATGGAGTCCAAATGCAGTAACAGGAGTATGTAGTAACAAAGGATCAACAGTACACAGCCGGCCTGGCAGGGAGGCAACCTGACTGGGATCACTTACAAAGTGCAATGGAGGGGGAACAAAAGAATGGAGTTTCAGGAATGCCACAAGGAGCATAATGAGGCCTGGCTGGTCTGCACCCCAAGGGGAGGCTTGAGGTAGTCCCTATTCTTTTCCCTCTGCTCTGGAATCTTTCCCTGTTTCTAAGTACTGTCCCTGACAGACTGGTAACCTGTCTCTACACTGGTCACTCTCAGAATTTGTGCCAAACCCGGGAGCCAGGGTCTTAAATAAACTCCGCCTGACCCTTTGATGCATCTCCTTAGTGACTAGGACTTCTCCATGTACTCACTGCTAGGCCATATTTTACCTCACACTTTATGCATATGCAGCAAAGAGACTGCCTTAGAAAAGTGATGGGTGTAGAAATATATACCACACAAGATCAAGCAAGAGCCTGATCATATTATCCAAAACAATGCATGCTGTAAACAGTAATAACATTAGTACATATGAACAGCCATCATAAACAGTATTCTGATTAAACAGTAAGCTAACAACTGGTCACCTAGACAAGCCTAGGTGACCAGGTCAGTTCCCACCCAGACAGTTTAGGCACCAGTAGTTAAGAAGACCCAGGCTTTCTTTTCACATACACACTGAGTTTCAAGTTGGTAGAGACCATCATGACTTCCTTGATTGTTAAATGTGATAATGTCATCTTACATTATATAACAACCTTCCTAAATGGTCGTAGCTTCCTCAAATGCCAGGGCCCTTAGTCAATAAGCGAGAGGCTACCCTGCCGTCCCATCCAAAAGTCCCTGTCCTGGTTGGGTCTGTCACAGTTTCAAAAACATGTCATAAATGCTCTAGCTGCATTAATGAGCATTGCTTCATTCTTCATGATCAAAACACGCGTTACAACCAAGATTTTAATTTTTTTGTTTTTATTTTCTTTAATGCCTTTTCAGCAGGTCGCTGCCCAGCACATCCTGGCTTCTCTCAAAGGCGAGAAAGATGTCCTCTCCACCCCTTCTTAAAGCCTTCTGGGACATTTACGTCACACATCCCAAGCGGCTTCGAGCAGAACGGGGCGCATGTACCAGGCAATCTCGGGCACACTGTGCAGAGGCACGTCACCACAGAGCAAGATGCAAGAACCCGAAAGAGACACCTGGCCCCCTAATAAAGTCAGTATAGAATATAGAGGTGCTGTAGCATTTTCCAGCATTTTTACCATACTATGTTTTGTTTGCTAGGCATTTTTTATTTTTATTTTTAAGGACAACCAGTGAAGGGGTTAAAATAATCCCTATTATAGGTGTACTAGCATGGGGTGCCAGCAGTACAGGTAAGAAAGGAAGATAAAAACATAAAGGGGGAGAGTAAAGTCGCTCTATAGGTTCCAATCGGAAGAAAGTCGAAGATGGATTTTTAATAAGCAAACTAAGCTTGTACCTAGAGGCGATGAATGCCACAAAATTTGTGCAGCTAAATGCTCCAGTAATGGAAATCCAGCCTTAGATGAGAGTAATGTTTAATTACTTTAATATTAAACGCTCAATCTCAGGAATTTTGTTGTTTCAAAATTTCTATCTGATGCTACAGATGTTAATTTTTACAGGTCTAATTCTTCATCTTCTACCCTAAATTTAGAGAGCAATACATGCATTTGTAATATTATTACTGGAAAAACAAGTAGCAGACTATGTTCATCTAAGGTTTTTTTTATTTTTTTTAACTTTTTAGTTAAATTTTGTATATAACCCACAGACTTGTAGAAATGTCCCGCACATCTGCTTCTACAAATCCTTTTTAATTTAGTAAGAACAAAATAATGAGACTGGCTATAAAGCAGTGACCTATCATTCAGAACAATTCCGCTTATGTCTTAAAGCTGAACCCCAGGCGCAAAAAACTTTTTATTTAAAGTGGTTGGAAAGCCAGAAAACAAAATACAAGAACAATAAATCTAATAAAGAACAAGAGCGTAAATGATTTGTGCATATTATGGAAGGTAGAAGAACAACCTGTCATGTGTAACCCTGCCCACACTACTGATTAAAAAATCCCAACACCTTGAAAGAAAATGGAGAGTTAAAGGGTTAAATTGGAAAAGGCATAAATTCAGGTGCTGAGATGGGGACCAGAGAGCTTCCTGATGACCTCCATCTGGGGCCAAAAAGTGGGATTTCTGGTTTCTTGCGTCACTTCCAGTGACGTCACTTCCCTTTTGTGAAATGCACACTGGTTTGGGTTCCTCAGAACAGCGGCAGCTATTCAGCTTAGTTGCGCTGGACATACTATACTCTGTTCTAGAGTGGGCACCAAGAAATGTGAGTGGACTTATATATATTTTAACATTTTTTTTTACATTTATTTGATAAAAAAAAATTGCAGAATATTTTTTCTTTGGATCTTTTATTCCCTTGTTTGAGCCATATGGTAAACAGATTATATGTGAGTTGGAGCCTCTTTCCTGGGCCGGTGGAGTGGTGGATTCTTGTATAGAATATAAGGGATCTTTCGCTCTGGTGAGTGAATATCTTTGGGGGGGTCACGTAGGATCATGGCACTTGGTGTGGAGACCAACATTGACAGTGGTCTTTGCTTTACTAAAGATGGCCAAAGTAACTATGCTGCATACCCAGTGGCGTATTTAGGTTTTGTGCTGCCCTAGGCCTTACTAAACTCGTGTAAACCCTAATTTAAATACGACCCACCCCTTCCTGTTGAGGTCACACCCCTTCCTGTTAAGGACACACCCCTTCCTGTTTAAGACCTGCCCTAAAATTTTCCAGTGGACGCACTAGTTCTCTAACTGCCTTGGGGGGGAGGGGGTTCCCTTAATCTACAAAGATTTCCTCTCACTTCCTGTTTGGCTATGGGGCAGGAAATAAAGGGAAATGAATGTATGGCAAACAGGGGCTATAACTATCCTTACTCCCTTACTGTTGTCTATAGTTCTACTTTAAGCTCAAACTTCTGCTACATTTTTGGAGGACTAAGAGGATATAACATGCCAGGGGTGCAACAGAAAACATGTAGTGGCCCAGGCAGTGAGCAAAAGAAGGATTGGGGGCATTAACAAATAAATCCATCTGTTTATTTTTCTCATCAGCAATCAACAGATATAAAAGTAAGATTCCCTAATATGTACAACTGACACAAGCAAAGGATTGCAGGAGAGTCTTACTACCTACTTTCCAGGTATAGGTGACCATGTCAGTGTCCCTTGTGTCTGCACCATCCCTATCATACCGGCAGCAGTGCGGATGCTTTATGGGGGCACTAGACCAATTTGACTTATGGCCCAGACCACCTCATAAGACTGGCAAGCCAGTGGGGATGCTTTTCATGCTGCCCCCTGCAAAGTGCTTCCCTAGACCTGGGCCTTGCTGGCCTAGGCCAAGATACAGCCTTGTGCATACCGCTACCAAACAGAACCCAGATCAGGTTGTGAGGGAAGAAAGGGATCCGATTGGCTGCTGTGGACAAATAAAAACACACTTTCCTTTTGGACACCTAATACCCGAGGCCCAAGGTTCCCACTCCCGCACAGAGCAGTCTAGCGTGGATACTATTTGCAGCCTTCTCTAGAAAATATGCCAAGCACAGTCTATTATAATACTATTGGGAACTGGACAGAGACTGCCAGACATTTAAAACACCAACTCACATCACTTATTTTTACAAGGTGTAGTGAATCGGACATGACAGCTCTGGAGCAAAGCATTATTTGGATACCAAAGCGGGTTTGAAAGTTGAGCTGCCTTGCGGCCATGAGAAATCCACTAAGCCTTTCAGTATGACTTTTTGTAACTTTAGTGAAGTATTGCATGTTATTTCCTTTGACATAATAAATGGTATTTGTTAAGAGATAATTGACTGCAAATTCAATAAAATGAAATAGGTAATATTTGTAGCCAGGAGCTGGCTATTATGCCTGCAATTCAGAGACATTGTGCAGGGTTATTAATGTGTTGTTGTCTCCCCCTAGTGTTGGCTGGACTCCATGTATCATTTCCTTTTTCTTTTGGCAAAACTTAGAGCAAAGCATTGTGGGATGTGTAGTTCAGAATGCTGAAAGTGGTTGTAAACTCTTTACAACCACTTTATGCTACAGGTAAGCCTATATGAAGGCTTACCTGTAACTACCCAGCATATCTCCTAAACCTGCACGATTTAGGATATATCCCCTGTCCCGTGCATGTGCCGATGTCATCGGCACATGCGTACTAAAGCCCCTTTCACACTGGGACGGGAGGTGCGGTGGCAGTAAAGTGCCGCTATTTTTAGTAGCGCTTTACCGCTAATTTTGGCGCTATTTGGCCACTAGCAGGGTGGTTTGACCCCCTGTTAGCGGCCGAGAAAGGGTTAAAACTGCCCACAACGCGCCTCTGCAGAAGTGCATTGCTGGCGGTATAGCCGTGCTGTCCCACTGATTTCAAAATTTTGACATGAGGCCCCCCCTCCCATCTCCAAAATGGGAAACCAATTCATGCAAGAAAAATAGCACAGATCTAGCACACAGGTAAACAGCCCCACTTCTAGGGCACCCTCCTCACCCTTCAGACATATTTAGTCAATATAACATTTAGGACCCAGCAAGGTGACAGCAGGGAACAAATAACACAGGGCAGCGCCAGAGGTGGTGGCATGCCTTCCTGGTGATTAATCAAATTAGGTGACCGTAAGGCCCCTGTGAGTGCGAGGCCTTAGGTGACCGCCTAAGTTGCCTAATTAAAGAGCCACCTCTGTGCCTGCACTTTAGATGCAGCATGGCGTGGTGGACACCATTTCCCAGAGCCAGGATACAGAGAGAGAGAGAGTTCCTGAAAGAGTCTTCTTCACCACCTACAATTGTTGCCAGCTGTAACAGCTCCAGTGTGGTGAGCAGGCATAGAACATTTAGTTGCTATAAGACACTGCTTACAGATATCCTTTATTCAGCTCTGGATGGTGGTACTTGGTGACTCAGAGAGTGCTGAAGCCAGATGACCAGTATGACAGCCAGGCATCCAGCATTACCAGCAAGAGTTCATTCATACCTATACATGGACATCTATTTTTCCTTTTAGGAAGAAGAGGTGCAA
Source organism: Rana kukunoris (assembly GCA_029574335.1). NCBI lineage: Eukaryota > Metazoa > Chordata > Amphibia > Anura > Ranidae > Rana > Rana kukunoris. The sequence goes on along the minus strand of CM056053.1, from coordinate 39,915,748 downwards.
TTTGGTCAAATTTATACATCCCACACCGAAATCAACAGGGAGCAATTATTGACGAAAACATTAAAAGTATCCAGCTGTTAGGTTATGCCTTGCAATAGAAAATGGTCCTGGAGTTAATTAACATGTGGAAGTTGTTACCACTGGTTGTTCCATGAGCAAACAGCAATAATGGGATAAAAATAAACAAGAACAAAATATGGAAATAACACTCATTAAAGATCTTATAACTGTACAATTCTTTGTGTCGTTAGCAGACAACAGTTAACCTCCCTGGCGGTATGATTCTGTCTGGAATTACGTACCAAAAGCGGTACAATTATTTGCATGGAAATTTGGCATTTTATACTGTAGGCATGCAATTCTTAGGAATAACTCACTTAAATCTGTCCAAACAAGACATCCCGGGTATGATAAAGTTTGAAAAACAAAATCATAATTTTTTATATAATAAAAAACTATAAATAATTATAACAAATTATAATGTAATTATAATAAAAAATATTCAATAATGTAATCAACTCAAAAACACTGAAATTTGCTCAGTTGCAGAATTGTCGCTGTCATTATTTTATTTTTTTATGACGAATTTCCCCACAAATCGCTATCGCTCAATTCTGCAAGTGATTAAAATTTATTATCGCTGTTTTCTAGCTGATCTAAAACCATTTTTGACATAAAGGGACACTTTTGGTTGCTATGGGCAATTTACAGTTTCCAGGCAGAAAGAACACTTTTTATTTTATAAAAGAACATGTAGGACACTGGACAGACCACTAGGGACATGGGGGGTGTGTATTTTTTACATACAGTACTGTAATCTATAAGATTACAGTATACTGTATGTAAAGTGTTTGTTTACTTTTTTGAATTTGGCGCCGTTCTCCGCTTCCGTGCGTCGTAACGTCGCAGGAAACGGAGATCGGCGGCACACGGGGACGCTGTGTGAATCAAGCGAAGCACCCGCTCGCTCACACAGCGGGGATGCATCGCTGGATCCAGGAAAAAGGTAAGCCAGCGCGCGCTGCAGGCTCTGCATGGCTACCCCGAGCGTGACTCGGGGATACCGTTCTTAGCAGAAAAACCCACCCCGAGTCACGCTCGGGGATACCGCCAGGGAGGTTAAGGAAAAATAAAGAACAATGATTTTGAATGTTCAGGGGGCAATGCTTAAAGAATTAATAGGTACATTAAAAACCTATACCCCCCAACTTTTTGAGATGATAAAGAGGGTAACCAATTAGCAAAAGTATGTAGGCCAGTGGCGGCTGGTGCTCAAAATTTTTGGGGGGCGCAAACGGAAAAAAAAATATTGCAGCCTCACTGCGCCCATCACATGCAGCCACTGTGCCATGCCACCAAATGCAGCCACTGTGCCATGCCACCAAATGCAGCCACTGTGCCATCAATTGTCACCACTGTGCCATGCCATCAAACACAGAAACTGTGCCATCAATTGTCACCATTGTGCCATGCCATCAAATGCAGCCACTGTGCCATCAATTGTCACCACTGTGCCCCATGCCACCAAATGCAGCCACTGTGCCATCAATTGTCACCACTGTGCCCCATGCCACCAAATGCAGCCACTGCGCCATCAATTGTCACCACTGTGCCATGCAACACAGCAACTGTGCCATCAATTGTCACCACTGTGCCATGCCAACAAATGCAGTCACTGTGCCATCAATTGTCACCACTGTGTATGCCATGCAACACAGCAACTGTGCCATCAATTGTCACCACTGTGCCATGCCATCAAATGCAGTCACTGTGCCATCAATTGTCACCACTGTGCCATGCCATCAAACGCCACCACTGTGCCATAAATTGTCACCACTGTGCCATGCCATCAAACGCCACCACTGTGCCATCAATTGTCACCACTGTGCCATGCCAAACGCCACCACTGTGCCTTCAATTGTCACCACTGTGCCATGCCATCAAACACAGCCACTGTGCCATCAATTGTCACCACTGTGCCATGCCATCAAATGCAGTCACTGTGCCATCAATTGTCACCACTGTGCCATGCCATCAAACGCCACCACTGTGCCATCAATTGTCACCACTGTGCCATGCCATCAAATGCAGTCACTGTGCCATCAATTGTCACCACTGTGCCATGCCATCAAACGCCACCACTGTGCCATCAATTGTCACCACTGTGCCATGCCATCAAATGCAGTCACTGTGCCATCAATTGTCACCACTGTGCCATGCCATCAAACGCCACCACTGTGCCATAAATTGTCACCACTGTGCCATGCCATCAAACGCCACCACTGTGCCATCAATTGTCACCACTGTGCCATGCCAAACGCCACCACTGTGCCTTCAATTGTCACCACTGTGCCATGCCATCAAACACAGCCACTGTGCCATCAATTGTCACCACTGTGCCATGCCATCAAATGCAGTCACTGTGCCATCAATTGTCACCACTGTGCCATGCCATCAAACGCCACCACTGTGCCATCAATTGTCACCACTGTGCCATGCCATCAAATGCAGTCACTGTGCCATCAATTGTCACCACTGTGCCATGCCATCAAACGCCACCACTGTGCCATCAATTGTCACCACTGTGCCATGCCATCAAATGCAGTCACTGTGCCATCAATTGTCACCACTGTGCCATGCCATCATATGCAGTCACTGTGCCATCAATTGTCACCACTGTGCCCCATGCCACTGTGCTCATTGTCGCCTCTGTGCCCCATGATGCCACTGTGCCCCATGATGCCACTGTGCCCCATAATGCCCTTTTCCCTGTAAAAATCACTTACCTGACGCTTCCATGTCCTCCCTCGATGTCTTCTGCCGCCGTGGAGAAGCTTCAGCCAATCAGGTTCCTGATAACCAGAATCCAGGAACCTGATTGGCTGAAACGGCCGTCAGTCTCATGCAAGGAACGCAGATTGCCTGCGCTCCGAGCATAGACTTCCGAGAGCCGGAGGGGGGTACTGGAAAAGCCTATCAGGGTAACCGGCGACCCATGTCCGGTTATATGAATAGACCAGGCAGCTGGCAACAATGATAACTCACATTCAATGCATTGCATTGAATGTGAGTTATTTGCGAGAGAGGGTGGCGATGCAGCGCCCTCTATAGACGGCTGGCAGAACTTCGGCTAAAATGTCAAAATTACATTTTAGCCGAATAAAAGTTCTTAAAGGGCCCGTTTTTTTTTTGTGACTGCGGGAGGGGGGGCGGCGCCCGTGCGCCCATATGGGCGGGCCGCCACTGATGTAGGCATAGGACACACCCCATGCCACACCCCCTTAAAGGAGAATTATACAAAATAAATGATTAGTTAAAGCCACCAATTGCTTTTTTTCCCACTACTTTTCCTTTATACTGGCTTATAAAATGTACAAATGCAGCAATTTAGAAATTGGATGAAAAGTTTAGTACTGGGAAATACTACTTTTTGAAAGGTAAATTGTGCATTTTTTATACAACTATATAGATCAGACCAAAATGAGGGACAAATAAGGCGGCGTACACACGATCGGACATATCCGATGAAAACGGTCCGCGGACCATTTCCATCGGATATGTCCGATTGGGAGTTTGATCCGATGGCGTGTACACACCATCGGATCAAATTCCCCGCCGCCGGACGGCGCGGTGACGTGGCGGTGACGCGGCGGTGACGTTGACGCCGCCGCGTCACCGCCACGTCACCGCACCAGGAAGTAAAACACTTCCGCGCATACGCCGAATCCATTCGGCAGCGGCGCGGCGGCGGTGGGGGCCGACATGTCTGCTGGTAAGTGTACTAACCAGCAGACATGTCAGGCGGACAGATTCCCACCGGATAGATTTCAAAGCTTGCTTTGAAATCTGTCGGGTGGAGAAATCTGTTCGCTAGCCCATACACACGAGCGGAGATGTCTGCTGAAACGGTCCATCGGACCGTTTTCAGCGGACATATCCCCTCGTGTGTACGCCGCCTAAGGAGGAATAAGGGACAGAGGGACATTGCTCCAAATCACGGACAGTCCCTCGAAATGACGGACAGTTGGGAGGTATGCATTGCTTCAAATCAGGGACAGTTGGGAGCAGGGCCGCTGATAGAAATCATGGGTCCCTGTACAGCCTACCTGACGGGGCCCCTTCAGCTCCACCCCTGGTCCCGCCCCTAGCCCCTCCTTCAGCCCCACCCCTGGGATAATCCGTGACAAAGATTCACAGAGGGTTTGTTAAAGACAAAGCACAGCAGGAGCTGCTGTACCTGATTGAAACCACATAAAGAAGCATTAGCATAACAGCCAGCCAGCTAGCATTTTCAAAAGGAAAAGGTCAGCAATGGCAGCCACCTTCAGTTACTGTTACTCTGAAAAATGGTAATTGATGGTCGGATTTTGGAGGCAAGACGGGAATATCAAAAATATAATTTTTTTACAAAAATAGAGAATTAACAGGAGCAACAACTATGACGTCATGAGTAATGTTATTATGGATATTTATTTTATTCCATTTTAAAACCATTACAAATAATTTTTTCTGTTGTTATTATGCTAATATATTATGTTTCATTTTAGACAATGAAATATATCTTTACATTGTCAATTCTCTTCTGCTCGTCCTGAGGAAGCCCAACGGCGAAACGCGTAGACGATGTACAGAGGATATTGTTCATATACTGTATATCCTATATGAATGAATGAATGAATGAAAAACTTATATAGCGCGGCACATGCGAACTGAATCGCCTTTGGGTTTTATAATAATTTTTGTTGCTCTTGTTAATTCTCTATTTTTGTAATAACATTTTTTGATATTCCAGTCTTGCCTCCAAAATCCGACCATCAATTACCGTTTTTTCCAGTAACTGTTCTTTTATTGTCTTCTAAATTTACGGATGTGGCAAATGTGAGTGCTCCCCCCCCCCCTTTCCCCTTTTTCGTTTTGATTAGGGTTGTCCAGATACCTAATACTAGTATCGGTATCGGGACCCATACCAAGTATTTGCGGGAGTACTTGTACTTGCGCAAATGCTCCCGATGCCTAAATAGAATACTTTTTTTGTATTTATCAACATGTTCTGTGAAAATTCTTTGAGTTTTTTACTACTGCGTGACAAGCAAATAAAACATTTTTATTCATTTTTACTTATTTTTATTCTTTTATAATGTCTTGAGTTAGAGTTCTTTATAATTCTAAAGAAAATATCCTTAGTCTGTATTGTGGTTTGAAAGCTGTCACATGACATTTAAAAAAAGTATCGGTATTCGGTATCGGCGAGTACATGAAAAAAAGTATCGGTACTTGTACTCGGTCCTAAAAAAGTGGTATCGGGACAACCCTAGTTTTGATCCATGGTAGTTTTCATTTAAATGTAGGACAGGGTGGGGAATCTTGTGAATTCTTAAGCTGTTGCTCATAATTAAATGATTATGTAACCAACAAGATCTATTATTCCTACCAGTTTATTACCTGACAGGTACAAGCAAATTGGACATATTCCAATGTATCCGACGTTTCTGAGCATCCCTGAAACTGTCCCAATACAAAACTAGCTTTAGCTAATTTCAAGTTTTCTACACAAAGCATATCCTACAGCCAAAAACAAATCTAAAGGTGTGATTGTAACGACACCCCAAGTATGAAAGGGGTTAATGTCGTTTAGGACATTCCATTTCTGAACACAAAGGCAGCTACCAAACACTTCAATCAGCCGAACAAGAAACACATATACGAATAATCCCCCCACCCCCCAAGTACGAGACGAGGCTCTGTATTGGGGGTCAAGCAGGAATTAGACTTTATTTGAAGGAATACAGGCTCTTTATATACAATTGAGAATACTGCAGTCACCACATGAAAAATGACCGGATCCACCCACAACATCACACAATGGTTACATAACGTGCCCCCAATACACATTATTCTGGGTGTCAATTCATCCCTTAGCAGACAACAGGTGAGTTCATTAGCACCCTTAATAATAGGTGAATGGAAATCTGCCTCAGACAAGATTAACACAATTTACTTATCCAGACAAAAGCAACATCGTTAACCACTTAAGGACCGCCTCCTGCACATTTACGTCGGCAGAATGGCACGACTGGGCACAGCCATGTACCTGTACGTCTCCGTTAAGTGCCCAGCCATGGGTCGCGTGCACAACGCGGTCGTGCGCCTGCGACCTGGTCCGAAGCTCCGTGACCGCTCCCGCGGGACCCATGGACCCGATTGCCGCCAGTGTCCCACGATTGGTCACAGGAGCTGAAGAACGGGGAGAGGTGAGTGTAAACAAACCTTCCCCGTTCTTCACAGTGGCAATGTCACTGATCGTCTATTTCCTGATATAGGGAAAGACGATCAGTGACGTCACAGGTCCAGCCCCGCCCCCTACAGTTAGAAACACATATGAGGTCACACATAAACCCTACAGCGCATCCTAGTGATTAACACCCAAACTGCAATTATCATTTTCACAATAATCAGTGCATTTTTATAGCACTTTTTGCTGTGAAAATGACAATGGTCCCAAAAATTTGTCAAAATTGTCCGATGTGTCCGCCATAATGCCACAGACACAAAAAAAATCGTTGATCGCCGCCATTAGTAGAAAAAAATATATATTAATAAAAATGCCATAAAACTATCCCCTAATTTGTAAACGCTATACATTTTGTGCAAACCAATCGATAAACGCTTATTGCAATTTTTTTTACCAAAAATAGGTAGAAGAATACGTATCGGCCTAAACTGAGAAAAAAATGTTTTTTATATCTTTTTTTAGGGGTATTTATTATAGCAAAAAGTTTGGGAGCCACGTCGCACGACTGCGCAATTGTCAGTTAAAGCGGCGCAGTGCCGAATCGCAAAAACTGGCCAGGTCCTTTACCTGCATAATGGTCTGGGTCTTAAGTGGTTAAGCAATAGACGGTCGGTCTCTTACATTGAACTTCCTGGAATGCCCATATTAAAAGCTTAGACCTCAGTGTACAAGGGATACAATCTTCATATTTCTTGAGAGATATTGTTAGTGAATATTACTGTCATATTTGAAGTAATCCAATCATATTCTCAGAGTTCACTATTTTATTGGTCACTCCGCGCCCAAAAGTGACTCCCGTCACAGTAATGAATAAATCAACCCGCCAATATCAGCACAAATACAAGAGATATTACAGTTGCTTTACATTTGCCTCCACATCTCTACAGTGACTAAAGCCAGCCATACATAGATTTAAATTCAGTTGACTCAGCAGGGACATACCAAGATACTATTAGGGTTGCCACCCATCCGGGATTGTCTGGGTTTTAGACAACCTGAAACCCAGACACAATATTCAGAATGGACTGTAGCTCCCTCCCTCCATTTTTTCCCTGCCTCCAAGTGAGTGAATACACTAAGGTAAGGGGATTCAGATGTAAGGGGTGCCCTGTGTACAGGGATGGACTGGCCATTGGGACTACAGGGAGTTTTCCGGTGGGCGGATGGCGTAGTGGGCCGGCTTCAGTGACAGTGGCCCGCCACCCCCCTCCGCTTCTCTGTCTTTCCCTTCCTGCAGCGCTTACCTCCTCTCCCTCCCCGCAGCGCTCACCTGGGGGGAACAAAGAAGCAGGGGAGGATGACTGAGGAGCATGGGGGAGGGGACAGACAGCTGACTCAACGGCTATGGCCTGGGAGTTTCTCCCTTCTGCCTAATCTTGTCCCATAAGTGGGGGCACAGAACTGATTCTTTGCCCCGGGTGAAAAAATTGTCTAGCTTCCCCACTGGTACTGCCTATAAGAGTACCAGCTGTTCTATTTTAATAAAGTAGAATGGCTAGTGGATAGTGAAGAGGGAAAGGGGGCTTGGGTGGCCGGGGGGGGGGGTGTGGGAGTTGTCCGGCCACTATGGGAGAGACCTGTCAAAGTGGGCCAGTCTGGATGAAGTCTAGGGCCAAATTTCTGTCCCAGTCCAGCCCTGCCTGTGTACTCTGATGTAAGGGGGCTTCGAGAACCCTAATTCAAGGGGGAATTCTTGGAACTCTGGTGTAAAGGGGAACTCTGCTGTAAGAGTGAAACCTTCCCCTTACATCAGTTTACAGTGTTCCCCCTTAAAAATAAAATGTTGCACGGCACGGCTAAAGTGTTTCGGGGTTGACTTGAAGAAAAAGTGGCAACCACGGTCGGGACAAGGGGTGGGCAGAAGGAACGGCTGCCTTGCGCAGTGTGGTATCATTTGAGATGGAAGGGTGCCAAAAAGGAGATTAGGGAGGGGTGGAGTTTAATCTTGAGTGAGGGAATTTGGGGGCAGCAGGGGGTAAGAATTGTTCTAGCAGGCGGAATTTAGTGGGGAGGGGGTACTTGGAATGGTGACTTGTGTTGGAAGGGTAAATGGGAGAAGAGGATTTGTGCTAGGAGGGTGGATTTGAGGTGTTTGTGCTAAAATAGGTGATATAGTGGGGGGGGGGGGTTGTGCCAGTAGGTATTTGTGCTAGGAAGGGAAATTTGGGGGGGGAATTTGTGTTGGAAAGGGGGATTTGGACTTAGGGGGCAGTTTGAGGAGTAAATAATTTATGCTAGGAGCAGTGATTTTTTTTTTTGTGGGGGTGCCCATGGTGGAAGGAGAGAAAAACAAATCATTTATAGAATGACTAAGAAAGGGGTACATACAGTATATGTTTATAATACTTACTAGTATTGTCAAATGGAATGCGTTTGCACCCGGTCGTCCCTGTCTTCGGGAATGGGCAATTATACACAGCGCCTCCTTCTACAATGTCTGGTTGGGAGGTATTGGCTCTTGGTGCTCCAATCAGAATACTTGCCCTGTAATCAAGAATATAAAATAAAGACTTGTCATTTCATAGCTCACAGTATAGCTTCCTATTCATCCTATTCATCCCAGGTCAGCAACTAAAGCCAAGCACCGTAGGCTTAGGTAGCATGTGGTCAACCAGGAGATACTAACTCCAAATCTCTGCTCTAATTCATCCTAAAGGTGGTCTATCGGGTTGAGGTCAGGGCTCTGTGCAGGCCAGTCAAGTTCCTGCACCCCAAACTCGCTCATCCGTGTCTTCATGGACCTTGTTGGAACAGGAAGGAGCCATCTCCAAACTGTTCTGGGAGCATGAAATTGTCCAAAATGTTTTGGTATGCTGATGCTAGAGCTGCACGATTCTGGCCAAAATGAGAATCACAATTTTTTTGCTTAGAATAAAGATCACGATTCTCGCTGCATAAATTTTTTTTACATTATACAAAAAATTGTAGACTAACTTTACTGGTTATTTTTTTTATTTTTTATTATTATTATTATTATTATTATTATTTAATTAAAGTAATTCTTTCCAAATAAATTGCATTTGGAAGACCGCTTCCAAATATAGTGCGATATAAAATATTGCAACAACCACCATTTTATTCTCTAGGGTCTCTACTAAAAAAAATATATACAATGTTTGGGGGTTCTAAGTCATTTTCTAGCAAAAAAAAAAAAAAAGATTTTAAACTTGAAACCAACAAATGTCAGAACAAGGTTTGGTGTTTAAGTGGTTAAACTTTCCTAATTTACACACAAAAGTCTATTCCTTTGATGTAAAAGACAAATTGTTACAATGTTTAGACTTGATGTTCCACTGATAAAGAATGTTTTGATACTTGGCAGACTGCCCGGATTTTAAAGCTGTGGCTTCAGCAGAGCAGAAAGACTTCTCTGCATAGAAAGATTGCAACGGAAAAAAAATTGCGATAACGATTCTTGGCGATTAAACGTGCAGCTCTAGGTGGTGCCTTAAGGGTTCCCTTTACTGGAACTATGGGGCCAAGCCCAACCCCTGAAAAACAACCCCACAACCATAATCCCCTCTCCACCAAATGATTTGGACCAGTGCACAAAGCAAGGTCCATGAAGACACAGATGAGCGAGTTCTAACACTTCTCCACTCTATTCAAAAGTTTGGCTGGACAGTCCCTGATTTGGAAAAAAGTCCCTCTGTTTCTCTTTCCTCCTCATCTGTCCCTCATTTTGGTCTGATCTATATAGTTGTATACAGGGCCAGGACGTGGGCTGAAGGGCGGCTGCCCTGGGCGCAGCGTACATTGTTGGGATGGGGGCGCTGAAAGTTCCTTCTACTAAAAGGCTGACAGGAGTAGTGACAGCGGCATCACTACTTCTGTCAGCCCAACGCTGGTAGCAATAAGGAGATGAGGGGAGAGCCAGGAGGAGGTGCGGGGTGTGCTCTTTCCCTCTCCTCCTCATAAGGTTGCACATAATGACAGGGGGGTGGTGTAATTTGCCATCTTTGCCCTGGGCACTGGATGATCTTGTCCTGCCACTGGTTGAATATACAATGCACTTTTTTTAATGTTCTCTCTCTCTCTTCCTCCCTCCATAGGTAGTTTTCATTCTCTCTTTTTCCTATACTGCATCATTACTATTCCATTAAATGAGTTGTAAAGGAAAAAAAAATTGCCTAAAATGAATCTCTGCAAGGTAGACAGACAGAATAGTGTAATGATTCTGTTAAAAAACGTTAAATACCTATTAAATTCCTTCATCTATATCACCTCCGGCATTCTAGTTTCTGTTCTCTCATTCACTTCCTGGTTTGCGGCACTCGTTCATGTAAGAACTACATTTCCCAGTATGCATTGCGGCACACCCAGTAATTCACACCTCCTTAAAGTCTCTAACACGTAGAGAGCATCCTGCCACACAGATGTAGTTCCCAGGAGGGGGGCGAGCACGTTACTGACCACAGCAGTAAAGCCTCCCTTCACGGTGGTGAGTAACAATCAGACAAGCAGGAAGTGAACAGAACAGAGAAGAAATAGAGCAACTTCTGAGCAAAAACGAACAATGAGGATGTGAAAAGAGGAATGTCTGCAGGTAACTGATGCTTATTATGAAAAAAAATATTTCCTTTACAACCCCCTTAAGTTATAACCAGATTTAAGAAATAAAGCAGCACAAGTGCGATGCCCCGTCCTGACATCTCTACACTCGCCATTGTTCTTCTGTTTCCAGATTGCTATGATTATAAAACTTTAATGCACTTTGGATACATTACATATTTATAAGACGTGGTGGAGCTGTTCAGATATTTTACTCTATAGAGGAGAGACAGGCAACCTCTGTCTCTTAGGCGGCGTACACACGGCAGAGAACCTCGACGGGCAGAACACATCGTTCCGCCCGTCGAGGTTCTCTGCCGGCCGTCAGATTCGGCGACCCGCCCGTCGGGAATGCCAACCAGCCATTCATCCCGACGGGCCGTCGAGCAAATAGAGAACATGCTCTCTATTTCGGCTCGACGGCATTCCCGACGGGATGCTCGCTGAGAGCGTACACACGGCCGAGGTTCTCGCTGGAATGCAGCTTCCAGCGAGGTTCTCGCTGGTTTCTGCCGAGAACCTCGGCCGTGTGTACGCCGCCTCACTGGATCTATAGAATGAAATAGAAGTCTGCATGTGTGGAGCTGCAGGTAGAAATCAGGCAGCAAACCCTTCTTTTACGCCTGTTTTCCTGAAACTACATAAGAGCAATACCAACAACGGGGTCTACCTTGTTCCAGAATCTACCCAAGAGAGTATCTGTAGTGTCACACAAGTAGCACCAGTACCAGGTAACCTGTGATTTGGCATGCTGATATTTGTAGTCAGGGCCGGGACAAGGGGTGGGCAAGAGGGAGGCTGCTCTGGGCACTGTGGTATCATGTGAGGTGGGGGAGCATCACATGGAGATTGGGGGAGGGGATGTGTTCAGAAGGGCAACCTTGGGGTTGAAGGTGTGCTAGGAGTGGTGATTTGGGGGGGGTTGGTGTTATAAAGGGGTAGAGGTGGATGGGAAATATCTTTTTGGAGTGGGGGGGGGGGGGAGACTTGCGCTAGTGTCGATGATTGGGGGGTATTTGTGCTAGGAGGGGAATATTTTGGGAGGGATTTGTGCTAGGATTGGGGGAGGGGACTTTGTGCTGGATGGGGGATGTGCAGATTAGTGCTTGTTTTGTGGGGGGAGAGAGGGGGAGGGGGGGTGCACTTTGGCATATTTGCCCTAGACTCTAGATGGTGTCCCGGCACTGCTTGTAGTTCTAGATCACTTAGAAACAGCAGTTTTCTCAAGACAGCTATTGGCTGACTGCACAATTGGAATGCCGCGTACACACGATCATTTTTTGCCATGAAAAAAAAAGTCGTTTTTTAAAACGTCATTTAAATTGATCGTGTGTGGGCAAAACGTCGTTTTTTGTCTTAAAAAAAACGACAAAAAAAAAATTCCAACATGCTTGAATTTTTTGTGTCGTTTTTCAAAACGTCGTTTTTTGTTTCACAAAAAGTCACCGTGTGTAGCAAAAACGTCGTTTAAAACGACGTTTTTCAACCCGCGCATGCCCAGAAGCTAGTTATGAAGCGAGCTTCAATGGAAAAGAGTGGTGAACGTAACCTCGCTTTTTGTGAAAAAAACGATGGTGTGTATGCAACATCGTCTTTCAAAAGTGACGTTTCAAAAACATCGTTTTTTACTTCACAGAAAACGTCGTTTTTTTTCATCACAAAAAATGATCGTGTGTACGCGGCATTAGTAAAAGTAACACAGTGCTGTATAGGGAACAATGGCCGGGGGGGTTGTAATCTTTCAGGAGGTAAACTGGTGAAAAATGATGTTAGCCAATAAACATATCAATTAAAGCAGTAATATACCCAAAACTAAAAATGTATTATATTGCAGCTTACCAATCATTAGATGTGGTGGCTGCATTCATTTTCTTTTTTTTAGGTTTTATTTTCTCTGTTTTCATCTGGTGATCTGGCCAGTAACACACCCCCTGTATTACAGTGCATCCACTCTGGATGAAGGAGCACATGGGGCCACTTTGGACAGCAGAATTGTCAGTATGGGGGAGGGGAGTGTTAGATGGACTAGCAGATATAAATACACCATCATCAGTTACAGCAAAAAAAACTTTTGGGATTAAAGTTTAACATAAATAAATAAAAGCGGATCATTGTAAGCAGCCCTGTCAGTGTTAAAGTGGTTGTATCACAAAGTGATTTTTACCCACAGGTAGGCCCGTTGCGACAGGACAGGCAAACCAAGCAATTGCTTGGGGCCCCGAGCTGGCCTGGGGCCCCCACCTCTCCACTCGATGCATGGGAGGAGGAAGGACCCTGCCCCCACTTTTCAAATTGAATAAACTCAGCAGCACAACACCCCCGCTTCTTAACCACTTCCCGCCCGGCCAATAGCCGATTTACGGCAGGGAAGTGGTTATGAAATCGTGACAGGCCGTTCTCAAACGTCCTGCACGATTTCATGCCGCACGCGCCCGTGCGGGCGCGCAGCGCGGCGATCGGTGATGCGGGGTGTCAGTCTGACACCCTGCACCTCCGATCTCGGTAACGAGTCTCCGGCGGAGCCTCGTTACCACGTGATCAGCCGTGTCCAATCACGGCTGATCACGATGTAAACAGGAAGAGCCGCCGACGGCTCTTCCTCACTCGCGTCTGACAGACGCGAGTAGAGGAGAGCCGATCAGCGGCTCTCCTGACAGGGGGGGTTCGCACTGATTGTTTATCAGCGCAGCCCCCCCTCGGATCGCCACACTAGACCACCAGGGAAATAAAAAAAATCCAAAAAAAAGGGCAAAAAAAAATGACAAAAAAAAATGAAAAAAAAAAAAAAAAGTCAGCAAAAAAAAAAAGGGGGCAGTAAAAAAATGATGCCAATCAGTGCCCACACATGGGCACTGATTGGCAACATTGATCCATCAGTGCCACCCCTCAGTGATCATCAGTGCCACCCCAGTGTCTGTCAGTGCCACCCCACAGTGCCAATCCATGCCCAGTGCCCACCTATCAGTGCCCACCTGTGCCGCCTATCAGTGCCCACCTGTGCCGCCTATCAGTGCCCACCTGTGCCGCCTATCAGTGCCCACCTGTGCCGCCTATCAGTGCCCACCTGTGCCGCCTATCAGTGCCCACCTGTGCCGCCTATCAGTGCCCACCTGTGCTGCCTATGAGTGCCCAGTGCTGCCTATGAGTGCCCATCAGTGCCGCCCATGAGTGCCCATCAGTGCCGCCCATGAGTGCCCATCAGTGCCCCATACCAGCGCCGCCTATCAGTGCCCATCAGTGCTACCTAATCGGTGCCCATCAGAACTACCTCACCTGTGCCCATCAGTGCCACCTCATCGGTGCCCATCAGTGCCACCATATCAGTGCCCGTAATTGAAAGAGAAAACATACTCATTTACAAAAAAATTAACAGAAAAAAATAAAAACTTTATTTTTTTTTCAAAATCTTCGCTCTATTTTTAGTTGTTGCGCAAAAAAAAAAAAAAACGCAGAGGTGATCAAATACTACCAAAAGAAAGCTCTATTTGTGGGGAAAAAAGGACGCCAATTTTGTTTGGGTGCAGTGTAGCATGACCGCGCAATTGTCATTCAAATTGCGACAGTGCTGAAAGCTGAAAATTGGCTTGGGCGGGAAGGTGCGTAAGTGCCTGGTATGGAAGTGGTTAAATTAAATACTTGAATGAACCCCCCCCCCCCCCCCGCTTTCTCAACTGGAAAAACTCAGCGCCCCCCCCCCCACTTCTCAACTCTTGAAAATAACCCCCCCCCCCCCGCTTCTTAACGTGAAAACAAATGTTGTTGTCCATTTTACTTGGGGCCCCCAAATTCCTTCAAACGGCCCTGCCCACAGGTAAGCCAATAATAAGGCTCACCCGTAGGTAAAAAAAATATCTCCGAAACCTGTACAATTTAGCAGGCGCATGCGCTCTGAAGGTCCAGGGGATGCTGCCGAAACGAAGCATGTCAAAATGGCGGCATTTGCCGGCAATGGCACCATTCCAATCGGTGCAACGCCTCATCTGCGGTGCTGCACTGATTTCAAAGAGTAGTTTCTGTACTACTTTTTGCGATTTTGGCTCGCGATTTACATGCAGAAACCTGCACAGATGTCTCTGTAATCGCGGCCGAAATCAGGACTGACAGGTGGAAGTGAAATTGTGTTCAGCTGAACTCAAGTGGCTTCATTCCCGCTGCCCGGTGTGAACCTGGGCTAAAAAGTCGGACCAAATTAGTACAGGAACTACTTTGAAGTTGGTGCGACTTGAAGTCGCACAGATATGAATGGTACGCATTGGAAATCATGGGGAATGACTTTTCATGCGACTTTGCAGTCCCAAGTCGCACAAGTGTGAAAGGGACCTTACTAAGCCCTGGAGAAACTGAACTTTGTAAAGTGCACAGTCTATTTCTCTTTAGTATTACAGCCCCATTGTATTATTCATAATTCCCGATCTTCATTAATAAATGATGAGGATTAGTATTACAGCCCCATTGTATTATTCATAATTCCCGATCTTCATTAATAAATGATGAGGATTGGACGAGAAGGAGAGGTTGCCCAGCCCAGATCTCTGGGTACAATCTCTGAACCTTGGGACTGTCCTGGGTACAATCTCTGAACCTTGGGACTGTCCTGAGTACAATCTCTGAAACTTGGGACTGTCCTGGGTACATTCTCCGAACCTTGGGACTGTCCTGGGTACATTCTCTGAACCTTGGGACTGTCCTGGGTACATTCTCCGAACCTTGGGACTGTCCTGGGTACATTCTCTGAACCTTGGGACTGTCCTGGGTACATCTCTGAACCTTGGGACTGTCCTGGGTACCTCTGAGACTGTTCTCTGAACCTTGAGACTGTCCTGGGTACAATCTCTGAACCTTGGGACTGTCCTGGGTACATTCTCTGAACCTTGGGACTGTCCTGGGTACAATCTCTGAACCTTGGGACTGTCCTGGGGACATTCTCTGAACCTTGGGACTGTCCTGGGTACAATCTCTGAACCTTGGGACTGTCCTGGGTACAATCTCTGAACCTTGAGACTGTCCTGAGTACATTCTCCGAACCTTGGGACTGTCCTGGGTACAATCTCTGAACCTTGGGACTGTCCTGGGTACAATCTCTGAACCTTGGGACTGTCCTGGGTACAATCTCTGAACCTTGGGACTGTCCTGGTACATTCTCTGAACCTTGGGACTGTCCTGGGTACAATCTCCGAACCTTGGGACTGTCCTGGGTACATTCTCCGAACCTTGGGACTGTCTTGGGTACAATCTCCGAACCTTGTGACTGTCCTGGGTACAATCTCTAAATCTTGAGACTGTCCTGGGTACATTCTCTGAACCTTGGGACTGTCCTGGGTACATTCTCTGAACCTTGGGACTGTCCTGGGTACATTCTCTGAACCTTGGGACTGTCCTGGGTACATTCTCTGAACCTTGGGACTGTCCTGGGTACAATCTCTGAACCTTGGGACTGTCCTGGGTACAATCTCTGAACCTTGGGACTGTCCTGGGTACAATCTCTGAACCTTGGGACTGTCCTGGGTACATTCTCTGAACCTTGGGACTGTCCTGGGTACATTCTCTGAACCTTGGGACTGTCCTGGGTACAATCTCCGAACCTTGGGACTGTCCTGGGTACAATCTCCGAACCTTGGGACTGTCCTGGGTACATTCTCTGAACCTTGGGACTGTCCTGGGTACAATCTCCGAACCTTGGGACTGTCCTGGGTACAATCTCCGAACCTTGGGACTGTCCTGGGTACAATCTCTGAGGCGGCGTACACACGACCCAGAACCTCGACGGGCAGAACACATCGTTCCGCCCGTCGAGGTTCTCTCCCGGCCGTCGAATTCGGCGACCCGCCCGTCGGGAATGGCAACCAGCCATTCTTCCAGGCGGGCCGTCGAGAAAATAGAGAGCGTGCTCTCTTTTTCGGCTCGACGAGCTTCCCGACGGGAAGCTCGCTGAGACCGTACACACGGCCGAGGTCCTCGCTGGAATGTGCATTCCAGCGAGGTTCTCGCTGATTTTCAGCGAGAACCTCGGCCGTGTGTACGGGGCCTAAATCTTGAGACTGTCCTGGGTACATTCTCTGAACCTTGGGACTGTCCTGGGTACATTCTCTGAACCTTGGGACTGTCCTGGGTACATTCTCTGAACCTTGGGACTGTCCTGGGTACATTCTCTGAACCTTGGGACTGTCCTGGGTACAATCTCTGAACCTTGGGACTGTCCTGGGTACATTCTCTGAACCTTGGGACTTTCCTGGGCACATTCTCTGAACCTTGGGAGTGTCCTGGGTACATTCTCTCAACCTTGGGACTGTCCTGGGTACATTCTCTGAACCTTGGGACTGTCCTGGGTACATTCTCTGAACCTTGGGACTGTCCTGGGTACATTCTCTGAACCTTGGGACTGTCCTGGGCACATTCTCTGAACCTTGGGAGTGTCCAGTGGAACATTCTCTCAACCTTGGGACTGTCCTGGATACATTCTCTGAACCTTGGGACTGTCCTGGGTACAATCTCCGAACCTTGGGACTGTCCTGGGTACAATCTCTGAACCTTGGGACTGTCCTGGGTACATTCTCTGAACCTTGGGACTGTCCTGGGTACATTCTCTGAACCTTGGGACTGTCCTGGGTACAATCTCCGAACCTTGGGACTGTCCTGGGTACAACTGTCCTGGGTCATTCTGAACCTTGGGACTGTCCTGGGTACATTCTCTGAACCTTGGGACTTTCCTGGGCAACCTTCTCTGAACCTTGGGACTGTCCTGGGTACATTCTCTACTTGGGACTGTCCTGGGTACAATCTCTGAACCTTGGGACTGTCCTGGGTACATTCTCTGAACCTTGGGACTGTCCTGGGTACATTCTCTGAACCTTGGGACTGTCCTGGGTACATTCTCTGAACCTTGGGACTGTCCTGGGTACATTCTCTGAACCTTGGGACTGTCCTGGGTACATTCTCTGAACCTTGGGACTGTCCTGGGTACATTCTCTGAACCTTGGGACTGTCCTGGGTACATTCTCTCAACCTTGGGACTGTCCTGGGTACATTCTCTGAACCTTGGGACTGTCCTGGGTACATTCTCTGAACCTTGGGACTGTCCTGGGTACATTCTCTGAACCTTGGGACTGTCCTGGGTACATTCTCTGAACCTTGGGACTGTCCTGGGTACATTCTCTGAACCTTGGGACTGTCCTGGGTACATTCTCTGAACCTTGGGACTGTCCTGGGTACATTCTCTGAACCTTGGGACTGTCCTGGGTACATTCTCTGAACCTTGGGACTGTCCTGGGTACATTCTCTGAACCTTGGGACTGTCCTGGGTACATTCTCTGAACCTTGGGACTGTCCTGGGTACATTCTCTGAACCTTGGGACTGTCCTGGGTACAATTCTCTGAACCTTGGGACTGTCCTGGGTACATTCTCTGAACCTTGGGACTGTCCTGGGTACATTCTCTGAACCTTGGGACTGTCCTGGGTACATTCTCTGAACCTTGGGACTGTCCTGGGTACATTCTCTGAACCTTGGGACTGTCCTGGGTACATTCTCTGAACCTTGGGACTGTCCTGGGTACATTCTCTGAACCTTGGGACTGTCCTGGGTACATTCTCTGAACCTTGGGACTGTCCTGGGTACATTCTCTGAACCTTGGGACTGTCCTGGGTACAATCTCTGAACCTTGGGACTGTCCTGGGTACATTCTCTGAACCTTGGGACTGTCCTGGGTACATTCTCTGAACCTTGGGACTGTCCTGGGTACATTCTCTGAACCTTGGGACTGTCCTGGGTACATTCTCTGAACCTTGGGAGTGTCCTGGGTACATTCTCTCAACCTTGGGACTGTCCTGGGTACATTCTCTGAACCTTGGGACTGTCCTGGGTACATTCTCTGAACCTTGGGACTGTCCTGGGTACATTCTCTGAACCTTGGGACTGTCCTGGGTACATTCTCTGAACCTTGGGAGTGTCCTGGGTACATTCTCTGAACCTTGGGACTGTCCTGGGTACATTCTCTGAACCTTGGGACTGTCCTGGGTACATTCTCTGAACCTTGGGACTGTCCTGGGTACATTCTCTGAACCTTGGGACTGTCCTGGGTACATTCTCTGAACCTTGGGACTGTCCTGGGTACATTCTCTGAACCTTGGGACTGTCCTGGGTACATTCTCTGAACCTTGGGACTGTCCTGGGTACATTCTCTGAACCTTGGGACTGTCCTGGGTACATTCTCTGAACCTTGGGACTGTCCTGGGTACATTCTCTGAACCTTGGGACTGTCCTGGGTACTTGGGATTCTCTCTGAACCTTGGGACTGTCCTGGGTACATTCTCTGAACCTTGGGACTGTCCTGGGTACATTCTCTGAACCTTGGGACTGTCCTGGGTACATTCTCTGAACATTCTCTGAACCTTGGGACTGTCCTGGGAACATTCTCTGAACCTTGGGACTGTCCTGGGTACTCTCTGAACCTTGGGACTGTCCTGTACAATCTCTGAACCTGGGTACACTGTCCTCGCCGAACTTGGGACTGTCCTTCTCTGAACCTTGGGACTGTCCTGGGTACATTCTCTGAACCTTGGGACTGTCCTGGGTACAATTCTCTGAACCTTGGGACTGTCCTGGGTACAATCTCTGAACCTTGGGACTGTCCTGGGTACATTCTCTGAACTTGGGACTTGGGACTGAGACTGTCCTGGGTACATTCTCTGAACCTTGGGACTGTCCTGGGTGAATTCTCTGAACCTTGGGACTGTCCTGGGTACAATCTCTGAACCTTGGGACTGTCCTGGGCACATTCTCTGAACCTTGGGACTGTCCTGGATACATTCTCTGAACCTTGGGACTGTCCTGGGTACATTCTCTGAACCTTGGGACTGTCCTGGGTACATTCTCCGAACCTTGGGACTGTCAGGGACATGCGTTTGTGTCTGACGTCTTCCAGATAGAGGAAGTGGCCGGGGTCATTGCCAGGTCCCCTCTGTGTGCCGCGACAATTTTCTGATCCTGCACGCTGACCTCAACGCCCCAAGCAAGACGAGAGCTAAGAAAACCTAAGCCAAATATACCATAAGTGTCTTCTGAAAATGCAGCTGCCTGGCTCTCAGACTTCACTGCTTCATGAGTCAATCAGCCACAACAAGCATGCAGCCAGTAAAGTCAGAACAGAAGACATGGACATTTAGTCACCAACTGGATTTCTCCTACAATTATTTCTCACGACAGGGACTCAGAAACTACTGGAAACTAAGGAAAAAAGAATGGCAGCCAGGCAACTTGCATTTTCAGAGCATCTCAGTAGAAAACACGTAAACCCGGCTATTATAGGAAATAGCCCTAAAAATGGATGCACAGTGTTTTCCATGTATTCCAATGGCTCTGCAATCAGTTTTCGATGCAGAAACTGACCGGAAAAGAACTGCATGGTGTGAACTAGAGCCATTGGAATACATGGAAAACACTGTGCATGCATTTTTACTGCATCTGGTGTGAACTGTCCCTAAGAGAAATACAGAAGTTGCCATTGCTGACCTGAATCTGAAAATGCTAAATGCATATCAGTTTCAGGTGCAAATGGTTATTTTTAGCACTGATACCAGTATCGCTACAACCCTAGGTGGAACCATGGTATTGACAGCCAGGCATCTAGCATTTTCAGATGGAACTTGGTATTGGCGAGTACTTGGTATCGGCGAGTACTTGACCAAAAGTATCGGTTTGGGTACTCGCTGGTAAAAAAAAAAAAAAACATATCGGTGTAACCCTAGTTCCACCTCTTTAAAGGAACCAAAACTGCCAATATCAACAACTGAAAATGCTAGTTGCCTGGCTGTTGAAACTATGGCTTCACCTGTAGAGAGACACATACAAAAAATGCTGTTGCCAGCCTCTGACCATGCTAGATGCCTGGCTGCGAGTACTATGGGTTCGCCTGTCCAGGGACAAATAGTGAAGCTGCCCTTGCAAGTAATCTGAAAATGATAACTGCCTGGCTGTCTCTGACTTCAGTTCTTCGAAAGCCATTGCTATGGCATTAAGCAAGCAGATGAGGAAAGTCAAAGAGATTTAAAACTAAATTATTGCTCCAGGTCAGTGGATTAGGGGCACTGAAGCCACTGGATCAGCATGACAGCCGGTGGATGAGCAATACCAGCCTTTCTCATCCATTGTAACATGGAGGAGCTCCTGAAATAACGTCCAGATCTCCGGGAACCCCTTCTATTATATAAGAGATCTACAACTCATCCTATCCTACTATTATATAAGAGATCTACAACTCATCCTATCCTACTAATATATTAGAGATCTACAACTCATCCTATCCTACTATTATATAAGAGATCTACAACTCATCCTTTCCTACTATTATATTATTACAACTCATCCTATCCTACTATTATATAAGAGATCTACAACTCATCCTTTCCTACTATTATATTATTACAACTCATCCTATCCTTCTATTATATAAGAGATCTACAACTCATCCTATCCTACTATTATATAAGAGATCTACAACTCATCCTATCCTACTAATATATTAGAGATCTACAACTCATCCTATCCTACTATTATATAAGAGATCTACAACTCATCCTTTCCTACTATTATATTATTACAACTCATCCTATCCTACTATTATATAAGAGATCTACAACTCATCCTTTCCTACTATTATATTATTACAACTCATCCTATCCTACTATTATATAAGAGATCTACAACTCATCCGTTCCTACTATTATATAAGAGATCTACAACTCATCCTATCCTACTATTATATTAGAGATCTACAACTCATCCTATCCTACTATTATATAAGAGATCTACAACTCATCCTATCCTACTATTATATAAGAGATCTACAACTCATCCTATCCTACTATTATATACGAGATTTACAACTCATCCTATCCTACTATTATATAAGAGATCTACAACTCATCCTATCCTACTATTATATTAGAGATCTACAACTCATCCTATCCTACTATTATATAAGAGATCTACAACTCATCCTTTCCTAATATTATATTATTACAACGCATCCTATCCTACTATTATATACGAGATTTACAACTCATCCTATCCTACTATTATATTAGAGATCTACAACTCATCCTATCCTACTATTATATTAGAGATCTACAACTCATCCTATCCTACTATTATATAAGAGATCTACAACTCATCCTATCCTACTATTATATAAGAGATCTACAACTCATCCTATCCTACTATTATATAAGAGATCTACAACTCATCCTATCCTACTATTATATTAGAGATCTACAAATCATCCTTTCCTATTATTATATTAGAGATCTACAACTCACAGCGTGTTGTGTGAATGGTGAGTTGAGATACTAGTATAGATAGAAGTATAAGGAATGTGGAGTACAAAGTACATCAGACCCCCAGGGCTGCTTTATACATCAACATTATTTTCAATACTAATAATAAAATAAAACAAATTATAATGATAATCATACAATTGGGTTAAAAAAGTGCCCGCCGGACACTGGTGATGATCAGTAAGATGGACCATCTCACATTGGTGGTCATTGGATGAAGAGCCCCCTTACATTGCTGGTCAGTAGTAGAGAAGTCCCATTGTACTACCTGTCAGTGGGACTAATACTCCCTATATTGGGGGTCAGTGGGACTAATGCTCCCTATATTGGGGGTCAGTGGGACTAATTCTTCCTATATTGGGGGTTAGTGGTACTAGTTCTCCCTATATTGGGGGTCAGTGGGACTAATGCTCCCTATATTGGGGGTCAGTGAAAGGAATGCTCACTATATTGGGGGTTAGTGGGAAGAATGTTCCCTATATTGGGGGTCAGTAAAAAGAATGCTCCCTATATTGGGGGTCAGTGGGAAGAATGCCTCCTACACCGAATGTCAGTGAGAGAAACACTCCATACATCGGTGGTTATTGGAAAGAATTCCCAACACATTGGAGGTCAATGGGAAGAATCCCCTTTACACTGATGGACAATGGTTACATTGGTGTCCCTTTACATTGGGGTGTCAGTGGGACAACTGCTCCCTATATTGGGAGGCAGTGGGATGAATGCTCCTTACATTGGGGGTCAGTGAGAAAAAAGTCTCCTTAGAATGGCGGTCAGTGGGATGAATGGTCCTTATATTGGGGGTCAGTGGGAAGAACGCTCCTTACTTTAAGGGTCAGTGGGATGAATGTTCCTTTCTTTGGTGGTCAGTTGGATGAATTTCTCCTTAGAATGGGGGTCAGTAGGATGAACTTCCCTTACATTGGTGGTCAGTGGGATGAATGTCTCCTTACAATGGGGGTCAGTAGGATGAACTTCCCTTACATTGGTGGTCAGTGGGATGAATGTCTCCTTACA
This sequence comes from Rana kukunoris, assembly GCA_029574335.1. Taxonomy (NCBI): domain Eukaryota; kingdom Metazoa; phylum Chordata; class Amphibia; order Anura; family Ranidae; genus Rana; species Rana kukunoris. Next base: position 39,892,559 of record CM056053.1, on the reverse strand, counting down.
ATGGGGGTCAGTAGGATGAACTTCCCTTACATTGGTGGTCAATGGAAAGAATGTCTCCTTACATTGGGGGGTCAGTAGGATGAAATTCCCTTACATTGGTGGTCAGTGGGAAGAATGTTTCCTTACATTGGGGGGTCAGTGGGAAGAATGTCTCCTTACAATGGGGGTCAGTGGGATGAACTTCCCTTACATTGGGGGTCAGTGAGAAAAAATTCTCCTTAAATTGGGGGGTCAGTGGGATGAACTTTCCTTACATTGGGGGTCAGTGAGAAAAATTTCTCATTACATTGGTGGTCAGTGGGAAGAATGTCTTATTACATTGGTGGTCAGTGGGAAGAATGCTCCTTACATTGGGGTGTCAGTGGGGTGAACTTTCCTTACATAGGTGGTCAGTGGGAAGAATGCTTCTTACATTGGGGTGTCAGTGGCATGAACTTTCCTTACATTGGGGGTCAGTGGGATGTATGCTCCTTACATTGGTGGTCATTGGGAAGAATGTCTCCTTACATTGGGGGGTCAGTGGGAAGAATGTCTCCTTACATTGGGGGGTCAGTGGGAAGGATGTCTCCTTACATTGGGGTGTCAGTGGGAATAATGTCTCCTTACATTGGTGGTCATTGGGAAGAATGTCTCCTTACATTGGGGGGTCAGTGGGAAGAATGTCTCCTTACATTGGGGGGTCAGTGGGAAGAATGTATCCTTACATTGGGGGGTCAGTATATACCTATACAGATGATTGGTGTCAGTGGTTACTTATCTGGAAGGCAGACATTGCTCAGGGGCCCCTATCATCCTATGGAGGGTCCCTGGTTGAGGAAGGTTCTCTGGACTCCCCAGGACAGGTCCTCTTTAGGTCCCATCTGATGGGACCCTCCTGTGGTCCAGCAATGATCAGGGATGGTCCATTGATGGCTCTCAGCATCACATCATTCCCAGACATCAGACTTACGTTCGGGGGTCCGGAGTATAGAAATCCACAGAGTATCCGAAGTAGCTGCCGGGGGGTCCGGTGTAGACGGTGACCTTGTCGGTGTCCAGGTTGAAGGCTCGGATTGGCGGGCACAGGCTGGCCAGGGTGAGCAGAGACAGAGCCGAGATCCCGGGGGGAAGCATCCTGGAGGCGGCGGTGATGAGTCCGGAGGAGAGAGGAGCTGTGCGGACTGATCAGCGCTCACTGACTCCCCTTAGCGCCCGGAGAAGGGAGGGGGAGGGGCCGGGAGGCTGGCACTGCACTGGAGGACCACAATCCAGCATCTCACCCAACTCACCCCATTACCAGGCAGGGTCGCCGATCAGGCTTCCTAATTATTCATAGAAATCCAACATTCTGACATTTTGAGGCTGTAATGGAAAATGATTGTAGAAACGGATCCTATTTATTTATTTTTTTGCTTTTTTTCCCATTTATTTTGCTGATAATTAAAAGGACCCCACTCTGTCCTGACCTGTCCTCATCTGTCCTGACCTATCCTCATCTGTCATGACCTGTCCTCATCTGTCCTGACCTGTCATCATCTGTCCTGACCTGTCCTCATCTGTCATGACCTGTCCTCATCTGTCCTGACCTGTCCTCATCTGTCATGACCTGTCCTCATCTGTCCTGACCTGTCCTCATCTGTCCTGACCTGTCCTCATCTGTCATGACCTGTCCTCATCTGTCCTGACCTGTCATCATCTGTCCTGACCTGTCCTCATCTGTCCTGACCTGTCCTCATCTGTCCTGACCTATCCTCATCTGTCATGACCTGTCCTCATCTGTCCTGACCTGTCCTCATCTGTCCTGACCTGTCTTCATCTGTCCTGACATGTCTTCATCTGTCATGACCTGTCCTCATCTGTCCTGACATGTCTTCATCTGTCCTGACCTGTCTTCATCTGTCATGACCTGTCCTCATCTGTCCTGACCTGTCTTCATCTGTCCTGACCTGTCTTCATCTGTCCTGACTTGTCCTCATCTCAGCCGCACTCCAATGGATGAAAAGACTTAAAAATAGTGCCTGTTTATTCCAGTAAAAAAACGAAAACAGCAAAAACAGCAAACAGTGGGGTAACAAAAGCTGACGCGTTTCACATCGACAACCGATGCTTAGTCATGTTCTGTCCTCATCTGTCCTGAGTGACCTGTCCTCATCTGTCCTGACATGTCTTCATCTGGCATGACCTGTCTTCATCTGTCATGACCTGTCTTCATCTGGCATGACCTGTCTTCATCTGTCATGACCTGTCTTCATCTGTCATGACCTGTCATCTGTCCTGACCTGTCTTCATCTGTCATGACCTGTCTTCATCTGTCATGACCTGTCTTCATCTGTCATGACCTGTCCTCATCTGTCCTGAACTGTCTTAATCTGTCTGACATGTCTTCATCTGGCATGACCTGTCCTCATCTGTCCTGACCTGTCCTCATCTGTCTGACTGTCTTCATCTGCATGACCTGTCTTCATCTGTCATGGCCTGTCCTCATCTGTCTGTCCTGACCTGTCTTCATCCTGACCTGTCCTCATCTGTCCTGACCTGTCCTGACCTGTCCTCATCTGTCCTGACCTGTCCTCATCTGTCCTGTCCTGACCTGTCTTCATCTGTCATGGCCTGTCTTCATCTGTCCTCATCTGTCCTGACCTGTCCTCATCTGTCCTGACCTGTCCTCATCTGTCCTGACCTGTCCTCATCTGTCCTGTCCTGACCTGTCTTCATCTGTCATGGCCTGTCTTCATCTGTCATGACCTGTCCTCATCTGTCCTGACCTGTCCTCATCTGTCATGACCTGTCTTCATCTGTCCTGACATGTCTTCATCTGTCATGACCTGTCCTCATCTGTCCTGACCTGTCTTCATCTGTCCTGACATGTCTTCATCTGTCATGACCTGTCCTTATCTGTCCTGACATGTCTTCATCTGTCCTGACCTGTCTTCATCTGTCATGACCTGTCCTCATCTGTCCTGACCTGTCTTCATCTGTCCTGACCTGTCTTCATCTGTCCTGACCTGTCTTCATCTGTCCTGACTTGTCCTCATCTGTCCTGACATGTCCTCATCTGTCCTGACATGTCCTCATCTGTCCTGACATGTCTTCATCTGTCCTGACCTGTCTTCATCTGTCATGGCCTGTCTTCATCTGTCAGGACCTGTCCTCATCTGTCCTGACCTGTCCTCATCTGTCCTGACATGTCTTCATCTGGCATGACCTGTCCTCATCTGTCCTGACCTGTCCTCATCTGCCATGACCTGTCCTCACCTGTCCTGACATGTCTTCATCTTTCATGACCTGTCCTCATCTGTCCTGACCTGTCTTCATCTGTCCTGACATGTCTTCATCTGTCCTGACCTGTCCTCATCTGTCCTGACCTGTCCTCATCTGTCATGACCTGTCCTCATCTGTCCTGACCTGTCCTTATCTTTTCTGACCTGATAAAGGGAAAACTGCCGCTCCAGATGACACTCTTCAGTGGTGAGTAAAGTTCAAAAACCCAAATGGGTGCAGGCAATGCGTGGTGCAATATAAGGAAAGAAAAATGGACAGCCGCACTCCAATGGATGAAAAGACTTAAAAATAGTGCCTGTTTATTCCAGTCAAAAAACGAAAACAGCAAAAACAGCAAACAGTGGGGTAACAAAAGCTGACGCGTTTCACATTGACAACCGATGCTTAGTCATAGCTATGACTAAGCATCGGTTGTCGATGTGAAACGCGTCAGCTTTTGTTACCCCACTGTTTGCTGTTTTTGCTGTTTTAGTTTTTGACTGGAATAAACAGGCACTATTTTTAAGTCTTTTCATCCATTGGAGTGCGGCTGTCCATTTATCTTTTCTGACCTGTCCTCATCTGTCATGTTCTGTCCTCATCTGTCCTGAGTGACCTGTCCTCATCTGTCCTGACATGTCTTCATCTGGCATGACCTGTCTTCATCTGTCATGACCTGTCTTCATCTGGCATGACCTGTCTTCATCTGTCATGACCTGTCTTCATCTGTCATGACCTGTCCTCATCTGTCCTGAACTGTCTTCATCTGTCATGACCTGTCCTCATCTGTCCTGAACTGTCTTAATCTGTCATGACCTGTCTTCATCTGTCATGACCTGTCCTCATCTGTCCTGACCTGTCCTCATCTCTCCTGACATGTCTTCATCTGGCATGACCTGTCCTCATCTGTCCTGACCTGTCCTCATCTGTCCTGTCCTGACCTGTCTTCATCTGTCATGGCCTGTCCTCATCTGTCCTGACCTGTCCTGACCTGTCCTCATCTGTCCTGACCTGTCCTCATCTGTCCTGTCCTGACCTGTCTTCATCTGTCATGGCCTGTCTTCATCTGTCCTCATCTGTCCTGACCTGTCCTCATCTGTCCTAACCTGTCCTCATCTGTCCTGACCTGTCCTCATCTGTCCTGTCCTGACCTGTCTTCATCTGTCATGGCCTGTCTTCATCTGTCATGACCTGTCCTCATCTGTCCTGACCTGTCCTCATCTGTCATGACCTGTCCTCATCTGTCCTGACATGTCTTCATCTGTCATGACCTGTCCTCATCTGTCCTGACCTGTCTTCATCTGTCCTGACATGTCTTCATCTGTCATGACCTGTCCTCATCTGTCCTGACATGTCTTCATCTGTCCTGACCTGTCTTCATCTGTCATGACCTGTCCTCATCTGTCCTGACCTGTCTTCATCTGTCCTGACCTGTCTTCATCTGTCCTGACCTGTCTTCATCTGTCCTGACCTGTCCTCATCTGTCCTGTCCTGACCTGTCTTCATCTGTCATGGCCTGTCTTCATCTGTCCTCATCTGTCCTGACCTGTCCTCATCTGTCCTGACCTGTCCTCATCTGTCCTGACCTGTCCTCATCTGTCCTGTCCTGACCTGTCTTCATCTGTCATGGCCTGTCTTCATCTGTCATGACCTGTCCTCATCTGTCCTGACCTGTCCTCATCTGTCCTGACCTGTCCTCATCTGTCCTGTCCTGACCTGTCTTCATCTGTCATGGCCTGTCTTCATCTGTCATGACCTGTCCTCATCTGTCCTGACCTGTCCTCATCTGTCATGACCTGTCCTCATCTGTCCTGACATGTCTTCATCTGTCATGACCTGTCCTCATCTGTCCTGACCTGTCTTCATCTGTCCTGACATGTCTTCATCTGTCATGACCTGTCCTCATCTGTCCTGACATGTCTTCATCTGTCCTGACCTGTCTTCATCTGTCATGACCTGTCCTCATCTGTCCTGACCTGTCTTCATCTGTCCTGACCTGTCTTCATCTGTCCTGACCTGTCTTCATCTGTCCTGACTTGTCCTCATCTGTCCTGACATGTCCTCATCTGTCCTGACATGTCTTCATCTGTCCTGACATGTCTTCATCTGTCCTGACCTGTCTTCATCTGTCATGGCCTGTCTTCATCTGTCAGGACCTGTCCTCATCTGTCCTGACCTGTCCTCATCTGTCCTGACATGTCTTCATCTGGCATGACCTGTCCTCATCTGTCCTGACCTGTCCTCATCTGCCATGACCTGTCCTCACCTGTCCTGACATGTCTTCATCTGTCATGACCTGTCCTCATCTGTCCTGACCTGTCTTCATCTGTCCTGACATGTCTTCATCTGTCCTGACCTGTCCTCATCTGTCCTGACCTGTCTTCATCTGTCCTGACATGTCCTCATCTGTCCTGACATGTCCTCATCTGTCCTGACCTGTCCTCATCTGTCCTGACCTGTCTTCATCTGTCCTGACCTGTCTTCATCTGTCCTGACCTGTCTTCATCTGTCCTGACCTGTCCTCATCTGTCCTGACCTGTCCTCATCTGTCCTGACATGTCTTCATCTGGCATGACCTGTCCTCATCTGTCCTGACCTGTCCTCATCTGCCATGACCTGTCCTCACCTGTCCTGACATGTCTTCATCTGTCATGACCTGTCCTCATCTGTCCTGACCTGTCTTCATCTGTCCTGACATGTCTTCATCTGTCCTGACCTGTCCTCATCTGTCCTGACCTGTCTTCATCTGTCCTGACATGTCTTCATCTGGCATGACCTGTCCTCATCTGTCCTGACCTGTCCTCATCTGCCCTGACCTGTCTTCATCTGTCCTGACCTGTCTTCATCTGTCCTGACCTGTCTTCATCTGTCCTGACCTGTCCTCATCTGTCCTGACCTGTCCTTATCTGTCCTGACCTGTCATCATCTGACATGACCTGTCCTCATCTGTCCTGAGCTGTCCTCATCTGTCATGACCTATCATCATCTGTCCTGACCTGTCCTCATCTGCCCTGACCTGTCCTCATCTGTCCTGACCTGTCTTCATCTGACATGACCTGTCCTCATCTGTTCTGACCTGTCTTCATCGGTCATGATCTGTCCTTATCTGTCCTGACCTGTTTGTAAAGGGGATCTGGTCTTTATTCTTAGGGTTCTTTTAATAAGCACGATTTACTTACCTTCCCTGCACCCCCACCCCCCACCCCAATCCACCCACCCCAATCCACTGCCCAATTCCATTGTGAGTATTAACTCTCTGAGAAAGACTGTGTACATACAGAGTGGTGGGACAACATAGAGAAGTACATGGTGGTGGATAAGCATTAGGAAGATAAATGCAGGGTGGTAGGTGGACATTGGAGAAGTAAGTACAGGATGGTGGGGGAATATAAAGAAGTTATATGCACAGGACAGGGAAGGAGCATAGGCAAGATACATTCAGGGTAGCACGGGAACATAGATTCAGTAATTACAGGGCGGCAGGGGAACATTGGGAAACTAAGATCGGCGTTGGATAGTGCTGGGACAAGGTAATCTACAACCAGGGCCGCCATCAGGAGGGTACAGGCAGTACACCTGTAAGGGGCCTGGGGGTCCCCAGGGGCTCGGATGGCAACCCCCTCTTGTTTAGGGGTCTGGAGGTCTCCAGGGACCCAGAGGCCCCCAGAGCCCAAGAAAGCAACCCCCCTTTTTTATTTATTTTTTATAAAAAAAAAATGTAATATATTTTTATTTTATTTTTTATTAAAGGGGCGTTTTTTTTAGAGGCCTGGAGGTCCCTAGGGCCCAGGATGACAACCCCCCATTTTTTTAATATATATATATATATATATATATATATATATATATATATATATATATATATATATATATATTTTAAATATATATTTTTATTATATTTTTTTATTAAAGGGCCAATTTTTTTATTAATTTTTTTAGAGGTCCGGAGGTCCCCAGGGGCCCGGAGACCCCCAGGTCCCAGATGACAACCCCCCTTTTTTCATCAAAACATTTTTTATATATTTTTTTAAAGGGCCCAGAGGTCCCCAGGGCCTCGGGTGGCGACCCCTCTTTTTTTATAAATCAATGTTTTTTATATTATTTTATTTCTTTTTTTTTTTTTTCATTTTATTTCCTATATATATTAAAGGGCCCAGAGGTTGCTTTCTTTTTTTATTTTTTATTAAAGGGCCCAAAGGTCCCGGATGGCAACCCCCTGTTTTTGTAATTTCTTTTTATAAAAAAAAATACATTTATTAAAGGGCCCATAGGTCCCCAGGGCCCCAGGTGGCAGCCCCCCTTTAAATATATATATATATATATATATATATATATATATTATTTCTTTTTTTCTTTTTATTAAAGGGCACAGAGGTGCCCAGGGCCCGGTTGGCTACCTCCCTTTTTTTACATGTAATTTTCTTTATTTCTTATTTTTTTTGTAAAGGCCCCTCAGTTCGCGGCAGGGCAAACATGTAAACCCCCCCCCCCCCCCAAGGTGCATGAGCATTAATGTCCATGATTAGCCCTTAAGCATAAATTCCCCCTCCTCCCAGTACCCATTCGCCCCACTGCCCATTCGCCCCATTTCTTTTTATAAAAAAAAATACATTTATTAAAGGGCCCATAGGTCCCCAGGGCCCCAGTGCTGAAATCCCCCCTCCCAGTACAAATCTTTGACACCCCCCAAAAACACCCCTCCTAGCACAAATCCTCTCTCCCCACTCCAAATCCCCTTCTCCCAGCACAAACAGGGACAATAAGTACAGGGTGGTGGGATCACAGGGACAATAAGTACAGGGTGGTGGGGGATCACAGGGACAATAAGTACAGGGTGGTGGGGGATCACAGTGACAATAAGTACAGGGTGGTGGGGGATCACAGTGACAATAAGTACAGGGTGATGGGGGATCACAGTGACAATGAGTACAGGGTGGTGGGGGATCACAGGGACAATAAGTACTGGGTGGTGGGGGATCACAGGGACAATAAGTAAAGGGCGGTGGGGGATCACAGTGACAATGAGTACAGGGTGGTGGGGGGTCACAGTGACAATGAGTACAGGGTGGTGGGGGGTCACAGGGACAATAAGTAAAGGGCGGTTGGGGATCACAGGGACAATGAGTACAGGGTGGTGGGGGATCACAGGGACAATAAGTAAAGGGCGGTTGGGGATCACAGGGACAATGAGTACAGGGTGGTGGGGGGTCACAGGGACAATAAGTACAGAGTGGTGGGGGATCACAGGGACAATAAGTACTGGGTGGTGGGGGATCACAGGGACAATAAGTACAGGGTGGTTGGGGATTACATGGACAATAAGTACAGGGTGTTTCATGAAATTACCCACTACTAGTATGAGCATAGTCACTTTAAGTGGAGTAGGAACCTTCTTGGATATGGCAGAAGTTTATTTTTTATTTTTTTTATGCTAAGTTGTTTTCACCATTTGTTAACAATCTGTCCATTGCATATCTTAAATGACAACACCTTATTGTTTATCAATATTTATACATAACTCATAAATGCAACAATAACAACACTGCATCAAGGCATGAAATGATGTGTATTAGTGAATGTTCATCGCTGTTTCATTGTAACATGTTTTGCGTTGTTTTTCAGACTGTTTATATTAAAGGGGTTGTAAAGGGAAAAAAATGTTTTCATAATAAGCATCATTTACCTGCAGACATTCCTCTTTTCACTTCCTCATTGTTCGTTTTTGCTCAGAAGTTGCTCTATTTCTTCTCTGTTCTGTTCACTTCCTGCTTGTCTGATTGTTACTCACCACCGTGAAGGGAGGCTTTACTGCGGTGGTGAGTGACGTGCTCGCCCCCTCCTGGCAACTAAATCTGTGCGGCAGGACGCTCTCTGCGTGTTAGAGACTTCAAAGGAGGTGTGAATTACTGGGTGTGCCGCAATTCATACTGGGAAATGTAGTTCTTACATGAACGAGCGCCGCAAACCAGGAAGTGAATGAGAGAACAGAAACTTGAACGCCGGAGGTGATATAGATGAAGGAATTTAATAGGTATTTACTCATTTTTTAACAGAATCATTACACTATTCTGTCTGTTTACCTTGCAGACATTCATTTTAGGCAACATTTTTTTTCCTTTACAACTCCTTTAATCTACCTTTACCATATGTTTTTGAAATAGAATTTCCCATGCCAGTTTTAGTTGACATGCAAGTAGACCGGTCATGGATTTGATCCCACAGAGGACATCTGGGCTCTACTAAATCACATTCTTATCTTGAGTGCCGAATGAGTAGATTTCGATACACAATTGGATCGGGATGAAGCCTTAATGTAACACTATTATTGTAACATTGTATTTACTTTTTGTTTTATTTCTGTGAAACTAAACAGGCTGATATTTGATCTGAATATGATGTCAGTTAAAACAGCCTCAAAAGAAGACCTTTTTTAACCACTTCCATACCGGGCATTTTCACCCCCTTCCTGCCCAGACCAATTTTTAGTTTTCAGCGCTGTCGCATTTTAAATGACAATTGCGCAGTCGTGCGACCTGGCTCCCAAACAAAATTGGCGTCCTTTTTTTCTCACAAATAGAGCTTTCTTTTGGTGTTATTTGATCAGCTCTGCGGTTTTTATTTTTTGCGCTATAAACAAAAAAAAGCAACATTTAAAAAAAAAACACAATATTTTTTACTTTTTGATTTAATAAATATCATAATTTTTTTTTTTTTAAAAACGTTTTTTTCCCTTAGTTTAGACCGATTAGTATTCTTCTACATATTTTTGGTAAAAAAATCGCAATAAGCGTATTTGATCGGTTTGCGCAAAAGTTCTAGCGTCTACAAAATAGGAAATAGAATTATGTTTTTTTTCTTTTACTAGTAATGGCGGCGATCTGCGTCGGACACTTTTGACACATTTTTGGGGCCATTCACATTTACACAGCGATTAGTGCTATAAAACTGCGCTGATTACTGTGTAAATGTGACTGGAAGGGAAGGGGTTAACACTAGGCTCGGTTTACTATGGCTCGGTGGGGAAGGGGTTAAATATTCTTTTTGTTTCAATGAAATGTGTTTCTATAACTTCTAACCTATTCCTATGACCCAATTACCACCCATTAACTCCTTCCTCCCTTTCTCCCCTTAGTTAACATTTTTAAAGCTGATTTTTTATTTATTTTTTTCATCCAATATTCAAACACTATTTAAAAGGTTAGCTCACCCTTTCAGAAAAATTAAAAGGATAACTAACATCCTACACCCTCCGAATTCCCCCAGTTCACACTGTACCTACCTAATTTTTTTTGGAAAATGCAAACTTACAATTTTTTCAGTGGCGCACTATAGCAAAATGTACATAAAAAAAACATTGAGTTGCTTTCTACCTGAATCAAATTGTTATTGTTATAAATGGTACATTTATAAATGATAGGATACAATTATCTAAATGCAGCGGCGGCCTGTCCATTAGGGGTGCACAGGAGCCCCCCTCCCCCCCATCCAGTAGAAGAGGGAAGGTCTGGACAGCCGCACTCCAATAAAAATGCTTTTTTTGTGCAAAAAATCTGACGCGTTTCACATTCTCAACAGTGCTTAGTCATAGTTATTGGGGTGCGGCTGTCCAGACCTTCCCTCTTTTAATTGCTATATGCTTAGCCTGCACCTGATGCTTCCACCTTGAGGAAAGTGCCATTTCCACACATCCACCTGGAGCCGTGATCCCTACCCCCCCCCCCCCCCATCCATGCATTCAACCCCCCTTCTACACATCCACCTGGAGCCGTTACCCCCCCCATCCATGCATTCAACCCCCCCTCTACACATCCACCTGGAGCCGTGATCCCTACCCCCCCCCATCCATGCATTCAACCCCCCCTCTACATGTGCGGCGCCAAACGGATTGGATTAAAAAAAAAATTAAGCACGTGATTAGAGCCATAGAGCCAGATTCACGTAGGGCGGCGTATATTTGTGCGGGCGTAGGGCATCTCATATGTGCTACGCCGAGGTAACATAGAGAGGCAACAGTATTCACAAAGCACTTGCTCTGTAAGTTGCGGCGGCGTATCGTAAATTGGCCGGCGTAAGCCCGCCTAATTCAAAGTAGGAAGGAGGTGGGCGTGATCTACTTAAATTAAGCGTGACCCCATGCAAATGAAGGGCCGAACGAACGGCGCATGCTCGGAATCACGTCGCATGTACTCCTTAAGATACGACGTGAACGTAGCCTACGCCCAGCCCCATTCACGTACGACTTACATAAACAACGTAAAATACGATGACTGTTCCGATGTCCATACCTTTGCATGGGATGCACCTCCTTTAGTTGGAATAACTTTACTCCGGACGTACGCCTTACGTAAACGGCATATATTACTGCGACGGCGCAAGTACGTTTGTGAATCGGCGTATCTAGGTCATTTACATATTCGACGCGTAAATCTGGAAGCGCCCCTTGCGGCCAGCGTAAATATGCGCCCAAGATACGATGGCGTAAGAAACTTACGCCGGCCATATCTTGGTAAAATTTAGGCGTAACTGCCTTTCAGAATTGCCGTAAAGATGCGACGGCGGAGATTTGAAATTACGGCGGCGTATCTGGAGATACGCCGGCGTAAAAGTTTTGTGGATCTGGCCCATAGTCTCTAATAGGCTTCAAAAATGGTGGGGTTGAGGCACAGAGCGATGCGCCCTGAGCCCACCCAGTTGTGTCACACTAGCAAATTAATCTTCACTATTGTCACACTGATTCTTCTCCCGGCCAATCAGGAAGAGGGTCCAGAGACCCATCACCCGATTGGCTAAAAGGACAGGGATCCTTTTGATCACCTAGGAGGAGGAGGGAGGTAATGCATGACTGCTGTAAGGAGACGGAGATGCAAGAAAAGCTGTCGCCCACAGGAAGCGCTGCCCACTTGATGGGGTAAGTGCAGTGCCAAACGATTGATCACCTGGGGGGGAGGCACGCTATTGATCCAACCATGCCCACGGGGTGGGGGGTAAGCAGGTGACTGTGGGTGCATTGTTTGCCAAAAAACACCAGCCGCCCGCCACTCTCTAAATGGTTCTTTTAAAACGAACTTAGGTCAATGTAGAAAAAAAAATGTTGTTTTGGATAGAGTGGGGAAGGGGTCTCCAAACTATGACCTGCAGGCCACATCTGGTCTGCTACAGGATTTCATCTGTCCTGCAGTAACTGTGAAAGTACCCCAGATGGCTGGCAGTGGATTGCCCAGCTTGTGTATTGTAAAACAGAGATTGACTGACAGCCATGATGACCTTCCCCCAAACTGCAACGCAGATTTCCCCCCCCTCCCTCCTCCATAGTTGGTTGCTAGGACTGCCGGCATGTAAGGTGAATACTGCTGGGCACTCCTGAAACTAATGGGAGACTTTGATGGGCACTACTGAACATAAGAGGGGAACCTGGTAGTCATTTCTGGATGTAAGGGGGGACTCTGCCAGTACGTATGCACTGGATGTAAGGGGGCACTCTCATGGACTCTACTGAAAATAAGGGGGGACACTGGCTGGTACTCTTGGATTTTAGAGGGCACTCTCATGGACTCTACTGGAAATAAGGAGGGACACTGACCAGCACTCCTGGATGTAAGAGGGCACTCTCATGGACTCTACTAGAAATAAGGGGGGACACTGACTGGCACTCATGGATGTAAGGGGGTACTCTCATGGGCACTACTGGAAATAAGGAGGGACACTGACTGGCACTCCTGGATGTAAGGGGGTACTCTACTGGGCACTACTGGAAATAAGGGGGGGACACTGACTGGCACTCATGGATGTAAGGGGGCACTCTCATGGACTCTACTGGGCACTCTCATGGGCACTAGTGGAAATAAGGGGGGGGCACTCATGGATGTAAGGGGGCATAGGTTTTTATACTGCTTTAATGAGAAGAGAGCAGAAAGAAGACATCAGCCTGCACCTGCTCCTTTACTGTCCAATCACAGGCTGGGGGCAGGGACAAGACCTAGCCTTGTTGCTTACCTGCAGCAGAGAAAAGTCAGGTCGCCAGACTGTCTGTATAATTTTTAGGACTGGAAAAACAGAAACAAATGGTTTGGAAGCATAGGTGTGTGCAGCCTATTGCATTAAGACAGGGATCCTCAAACTACGGCCCTCCAGCTGTTGTAGAACTACAAATCCCATGAGCCATTGTACACACTGACATTCACAGACATGACTAGGCATGATGGGAATTGTAGTTCCTGAACAACTGGAGGGCCGTAGTTTGAGGACCCATGCATTAAGGTGTGCACCCCAAAGCTCAAACACCCACTACCGATCACTCACGATCTTCATTCAAAAAGGGAAGGGGCCAGTAAATTACATACTTACCGGCCCCTTCCCCCACTCATTCACAGCAACACCCGGCGGGAGAGGAGGGAAGCCAAAAGAGCTATAGGGAGAAGGGGAGGAGCTAGGGCAGTAGAAGAAATTTGTGCTGCACAGGGTGATTAGGGTGTGCCCGGGCACACCTGGCACACCCTGTGTGCATGCCTATGTTTGGAAGGAGCAGCTTCCTTATTTGTATTTTAACTGTGTTTTTAGCTATTTGCCTGTTTTAACAAATCTACAAGTGGATACATTTGAAATAAAGGATTGATTTACTTGCTTCAGACTCATTCAAGGACTATGACTCAAATAAAAAATATTGAAGCTGTAGGATCAGCATGACATGCATTTTCAGGAGCAGTTCAGCAAAGCTACCCTAGGGGGTATGGGTGTGCGCAGCCTTTGGCATTAGGGTGTGCACCCCAAAGTTCAAACACACTCTACCAATCACTCACGATGTTCATTCAGAAAGGGAAGGGGTTGGTAAATTGCATATGTACTGGCCCCTTCCCCCACCCACCCTAAAACATCCACAGCAACAACTGGTGGGAGAGGGAAGAAGCCAGCAGTGCTTTGGGAGGAAGGAAGGGGAGCCAGGTCAGTAGGGGGAATCTGTTCTGGACAGGGTGATTAGGATGTGCCTGGGCACATCTGGCACACCCTGTGCGCACGCCTATGCTATGGGGATAGTTTCTCCTCCTACAAGAATAGCAGGTCCTCGCTGGTGGACGTCCATCCCAATGAGCTCAAAATAAAGAGAGGACATACGGTGAATGTGTTGAATGTTGAGTTCCATATTTCCTCTTTTTTTTTTTAAGAAACCCATCAGCAACCGATCACGGCCAAAAATCTGTTAACAGCCCCCCTGAGCGTTGAGTCAGCAGAGAAAGGAGATGGAAGGAAGCGTTTGAGGGATGTGAAGCTCCTCCTGGGTACAAATGAAGTTAAAATCAAAGTCACTTCCCGTGGTTAACTTGTTGAAAGCGGCGGACAGCGCACAGCCATTAGGAACTCTGCGCCATTAACAACAGTTTGTATTGATCTTCAGGCTCAAGCTAATTTTGTTAATGACTGTTACACATGTCGCAGCGTCCAGAGGAATGCCTTGTTTGTTAATAATGTAGTGATCCAAAAACACTCAGGAGTTTCAGAATCCATTGTGTTTTCTAGCAGCAGACATGAAGACTAGTATATAAAGAATGTGCAAACCCAATCAATACAATCTCATATACAATTTAATGTGTTAATGTAATTTCAAAGGTCAATCAAAATATTTTCAAATTTGCAGCTTTCATGGAAAAATAAATAGCTGATGATCCTGACATGAAAGTCCTTGTTCATGCAATTCCTGTTATAGGGTGGCAACTCTCCATCCCTGTCTCCTAACTGTGCTGCTGGGTTGTCACCCTGTCACATGGGCTTTCACTAGATGCTATGAGTGGCCATTTCTTCCTATATTAATGTGGTTCTAAAGGCAGACATTTTTTAACCTTCGTAGCCTTCTGCATGCAGCCCCCCCCCCCCCTCCCTTATACTTACCTGAGCCCGACCTAAATCCAGCAATATGCATGAGAGCAGAGGCACTCTTGGCTCTCCCCCTTCTTTTTTGCTCAGAGACAGCCAATGACTCCTGCTGCTGTCACTGAGCCAATGAGGAGGGAGAGAGCCAAGAGAACCTCAATTTAGGAATGTCCACGAGAGTAGAGGCTCTCTTGGCTCTCTCCCTCCTCATTGGCTTAGAGACAGCAAATGGCTCCTGCTGCTGTCTCTGAGCCAATGAGGATGGGAAGAGCCAAGAGAGCCTCTGCTCTCATGCACATTTCTCGATTGAGAGCAGGCTCCTGTTGCTGTCTCTGAGCCGATGAGGACAGAGAGAGCTGAGAGAACTCAACCCAGGAATGTGCACAAGAGCAGAGGCTCTCTCGGCTCTCTTCCTCCAATGGCTCCTATTGCTGTCTCTGAGCCAATGAGGAGGGAGAGAGCCGAGAGAGCCTCAATCCAGGAATGTGCACGAGAGCAGAGGCTCTTTTGGCTCCCTCCCTCCTCATTGGCTTAGAGACAGCCAATGGCACTTGCTGCTGTCTCTGAGCCAATTCCTGGATTGAGTTCAGGCTCATGTTGCTGTCTTTGAGCCAATGAGAACAGCGAGAGCTGAGAAAACCTCAACCCAGGAATGTGCACAAGAGCAGAGGCTCTCTTGGCTCTTTCACCCCAATGGCTCCTGCTGCTGTCTCTGAGCAAATAAAGAGGTAGAGAGCTGAGCGAGCCTCTTCTCTCGTACACATGACTGAATTCAGACCAGGCTCCTGCTGCTGTCTCTGAGCCAATGAGCAGGGAGAGAGCCAAGAAATCCTCTGCTCTCATGCACATTGCTGGCCTGAGATCAGGCTCCTGTTGCTGTCTCTGAGCCAATGAGGACAGAGAGAGCCGAGAGAACCTCAACTCAGGAATGTGCACAAGAGCAGAGGCTCTCTCGGCTATCTCCCTCCAATGGCTCCTGCTGCTGTCTCTGAGCTAATGAGGAAGGAGAGAGCTAAGAGAGCCTCTTTTCTCATACACATTGCTGAATTGAGATTAGGCCCTGCTGCTGTCTCTGAGCCATTGATAAGGGAGAGAGCTGAGAATGCCTCTGCTCTCATGCACATTCCTGGATTGAGTTCAGGTTTGTGTTGCTGTCTTTAAGCCAATGAGGAGGGAGAGAGCCAGGAGAACGTCAACCCAGGAATGTGCACAAGAGCAGAGGAGGGAGAGAGCTGAGCCAATGAGGAGGGAGGGAGCCGAGAAAGTCTCTACTCTCATGCACATCGCTGGATTGAGATCAGGCTCTTGCTGCTGTCTCTGAGTCAATTCTATCAAAAACAGCCAGAGAGGAAGGAACTGGGGCAGGGCCAAGCCGCTCTTTGGGTGTCAATGGACACACAGAGCTATTTGGGAGCAAGGCTGCATGTGTGCGCCCATAGCAAGCACTTTGCTAGGGGGCTCTTGGCAGGGGGAGAAGCCAGGAAAACTGGCAGGGGACCAGAGAAAAGGAGGATCAGGGCTGCTCTGTGCAAAACCCTTGCACAGAGCAGATACCAATAATATATTTGTTATTAAAAAATAAATAAAAATTACCCTTTACAATCACTTTAAGCAGGGAGGTTGGGATCAGTATAACTGCGGCTCAACTGCCTGTTTTTTTTTTTTTTTTTTTTAAAGAGGCCGAATTTCAGAGACACAAAATCAACACATTTTTATAAACACACTATTATCCCTGTCATACGTAAGTGACAAGTACAGATATTCTTTGTACAACATTATAAAAAGGAACTGAGTAACATGAAATGCAAAAGTACCTGACCGATAAAACTAACAACAACAAATAACTGCATTCAGAAAGTCAGATTTTGTAAATTATGAATGTTGCTTTCAGTTTTTCCACAAACAGCCATTTATATGCAATGACCTTCCAAGTTCTGCGGTATCCCTATATCCACTATTACTTCAAGCACTTCCCATCAGTTCTACATTTTTAAAAACTCTGCTTTTATCTTTTATCGCCAGTCTTGTTTCCAAGAAGGACACTTATGAGGCTTCTCATAGAAATACACATAGCGGACTATTCCTTAAATCCTAATATAATACAGCATTATCTGATGATTGAAACAAGGACTTTAATAAAATCCTTTGCTTGGAGTACATTACAGCAGCGGCCCCCAACCTTTTAGGCACCAGGGACTGGTTTTATGGGAGCCAATTGTCCCAGGGCCTGATGGACACGTTGGGGGAAGGAATCCTCAGCCCCCCTTCACACCACAGCTCTCCTTTACAGCACAGTCCCCCCTTTATATCAGTGCCCTCAGTTCCCCTTCACATTACAGCCCCCCTTTGCATTACAGGGCCCTTTTACAGTGCAGCCCCCTTGACCTCAAACCCCCCTTTACATTACAGTGCCCCCTTTACAGTGCAGTCCTCTTTACATTACAGTGTCCCCTTTACATTCATGTAACAGAAACTGCTCTGTAAAAAGGGGCACTGTGATGTAAATGACACAGCTCTGTAAAGGGGCCACTGTAATGTAAAGGAGGGGGGTTGATGTAAAGGGACTGCACTGTAAAGGGGACACTGTGATGTAAAGGAGGGGGGTTGATGTAAAGGGACTGCACTGTAAAGGGGACACTGTGATGTAAAGGGGGTTGATGTAAAGTGGGCACTGTAATGTAAAGGGGGGTTGATGTAAAGGGACTGCACTGTAAAAGGGGAACTCTGATATAAAGGGGAAAACACTACAAAATGTCACTGTAATGATTACAGTGCCCCTTTACTGTGCAGATCCCGTTATATTACCGTGCCCCTAGCGATCACAGCCTCCTTCATCACAATGCCCCTGCAGTCTGCCCCCCCTCTCTCCGCATTCTAATCTCGGCCTCCCCTGCTTATGACTTGTACCTTTGGCAGGGCAGAGGCTGTGCTTAGTCCCTGTGTCCTCTCCTGGCTTCCCTACCCACCCGCCCAATGATGTCATCTTATCAGAAGGGCAGGGGGCGGGAGGACCTCTTCATTCCTATCTGCAGCTCCTCCCACTAGGGTGAGCACATTTTTAAACTGCCATTCAGGGACACACCCCTCTCTCACCTTCCCCAAAAAAAGATGGGGGGGGGGCGGGGGGAAATGTAGTCTCGGGGTTGTGCCACTTGCCACCAGATGCAGCGCCGTTTGCCACCCATAGCCTGCCACCAGATGCAGTGCTGCTGTCACTCCCTCGTGCATATAAGGAAAGGACTGGCGTCACTATCTGGAGAGTGAAGATCACACCAGTCCCTGCTGCTTGCCGCTGGGTGCCAGAAAAGAGGGAGGTGCCGAGGTTGGTGGGGACAGCAGTGCTGCACTAGGCACAGGCCTCGCTCTTGGTCTCACTGTCTGAGAGTAAATTGCACTGGCCCTAGCAACTAGTTCCGGAACCGGTACCGGTCTGTGGTCCGGGGGTTGGGGACCCCTGCATTACAGGACACAGGAGAAGTATTAAGATACATTGGGTTATGTAGCTGCCTTCTGGAGATTGGTCACTTGCAGACAAGTACTGTAAGGACAGCCCAGAATAACCCTATCTACTCCTAGTATGTCTCAGTTGTGTAAGCAATAAAAGGAGTGGATCATAAGAAACAGGGGGTAGGAATCAAAAACCCTAGGACAAAGGAGAAGTAGCCCAGTAAATAGGAACACTCAAAAGCAGTCCAAATGAGGGGTAGGCCCAGAGCTTTTTTTCTCAGAAAATATGTGCAGGAACTCAACCACGACCCCGTTCAGATTTCAAAAACAGTAGAAGGGTCTTAAAGGGGCATTACATACCAGGATTGTATTACATACAGAGTGCAGAGTTCAGGGGGGGTTACACACAGAGTACAAAGCTGTCACTTGTAAACACAGAAACCAGACTTCTGAGTTTACAAGTGATTGTGGTGAGCAGGCACCAAAGGGTCTGAGCCAGAGGTGGTGGAACTGAGTTCCCCCAAGTTCCCCCTGAAAAAAAGCCCTGTAGGCCATACAGCAAATGAAGGTTAACAGGCCCAAAAAATCAACAGGTTAACAGAGGGGGCTCAACAGATTACAGATTCACTTGAAGAACCTAATGACCGAAACCAGCATCAGCCTGGACATCCAACCAGTAAAACAAAAAATATGTGAACAGAAGAGTGGGGCAGTCTTGCAAAGCCCAACAGGCAATAACCCACCCTATATAGTGCAACCTAACAGGAAAAGGAGTAGACCCATTACATAGAGGATGGGCTTGAATGATAAGTGGAATGATCGGTGGGTCCTGGGGAACGCGCTGATTGGCTCCTGCTCTGTCCAATCACAGTGGGAGTGGGGCACGTGCGTACCACAGACACAGAAGGGCAGAATGGCGTACGGGGTATGTGATTCTGCCCAGAGGAGCTTCTGCCCCGCAGTACATGTACAGAGGACGGTCAACAAGCGGTTTAAAAAAAAAAAACAGGGTTGATCAAATACCCACCAAAAGAAAGCTCTATTTGTGTGGAAAAATTATAACAATTTCATGTGGGTACAGTGTTGCATGACCGCGCAATTGCCAGATAAAGTAGCGCAGTGCTAAATAGCAAAAAATGGTCTGGTCATAAAGGGGGTAAAACCTTCTGAAGGTCATGTGGTTAAATGGGCTTCCTTACTGAATGCATTTTACAGTGACTCATGATGCATTAATGAACATTTTGTAACATACAACGCATTTAAGAACCTTCAAGCTATACATACTTAAAGCGTTACTAAACCCACAACAGTAAAATCAGTCTGTATATGTAGTAAAGCATGCTTGTTATACTCACTGTGCTACCTAAGGGGTTAATCCTGCACATTGTGTATAAAGGCTGTTTGATCCTGTCTTCTCGACTCCTCCCCTTCTCCCACTGTCTCCAAAAAATAACCTGATATTTACAGAGCCTGGGGACAGGCTGCACATGCTCAGTTTGGTGTGTATTGCTAGAGAGTTTTTTTTTTCTCTTGGGAGAGTACATGTGATCAGCACAGGGCCAATCAGCACTATCCAGACATAGGATCAGGGGAGAATGAAAACTCCTCCTACAAGCTTTACTAGGAACTGATAGAAGTCACAAGACTGCCATATACTGCTGAGCAGAAAAGATATTTAGCAGTTTATATTAACTGAACTAATTGCATTTCCATGTTCTGTGTCCTGTGGTAGACCAGGTATAGTAAATGCAGGTCCTGGGTTTAGTAACACTTTAAAAACCACTTCAGCCCCAGAAAAATTGGCTGCCCAATGACCAGGCCATTTTTTTGCGACTCGGCACTGCGTCACTTTAACTGACAATTGTGCGGTCGTGCGACGTGGCACTCAAATAGAGCTTTCACCTTGGCTGGTATTTGATCACCTCTGTGGTTTTTATTTTTTGCGCTATAAACAAAAAAAGAGCGACAATTTTGAAAAAAAAACAATATTTTTTACTTTTTGCTATAAAAAATATCCCCAAAAAATATAAAAAATAAATAAAAAATTTCCTCAGTTTAGGCCGATATGTATTCTTCTACATATTTTTGGTTAAAAAAATCGCAATAAGCGTTTATTGCTTGGTTTGCACAAAAGTTATAGCATCTATAAAATAGGGGATAGATTTATGGCATTTTTACTATCATTTTTTTTTTTTACTAGTAATGACGGCGATCTGCGATTTTTATCGTGACTGCGACATTATGGCGGACACATCGGACACTTTTGACACTATTTTTGGACCATTGTCATGTATACAGCGATCAGTGCTATAAAAATGCACTGATTACTGTGTAAATGACACTGACAGGGAAGGGGTTAACCACTAGGGGGCAAGGAAGGGGTTAAGTGTGTCCTAGGGAGTGATTCTAACTGTGAGGGGGCGTGGCTACAAGTGACACGAAAGTGATCAGTGCTTCCGAAATGAAAGTTCCGATCACAGGGAGCAGTAGATGTCCTGTCACTAGGCAGAACAGGGAAATGCCTTGTTTACATAGGCACCTCCTGTTCTTCCGCTTTGTGACACGATCGCGGGACATCGAGTCTGCGTGTCCCGCGGGCATGGTCACAGAGCTTGCGGCTGGCGCGTGGGTGCGCCTGCTAGGTGGCAGATTCAAAGCAACATACCTATACGTTACTTTGCCTGCCTCGTGCCATTCCGCCAACGTATATGTACATGAGGCAGTCGGCAAGTGGGTAATGCTTGTGAACGTTGGTTTAACCCATACCTGTACTAACATTTTTAGCTCTGTATTCTGAGACAGACTCAAATTTGTTTTTCTTCCTAACGGCACATCCAAAAAAGGCAGAATTTTACGTTTTGCTTGTTTTTCCAGAAAGTACCTTTTATATGGATTAAAAAATAAATCACAACCTCTCAGCATAAACACTGTTTAGCAGCGCCATTAACTATCTGAGGAGCCCACTTAAGTCACGTAACAAAATAAGTTGTGTGCATGTGAAGAATGCAAATAGACAATTTCATGTATCCTGAGCCACATAAACACTGATGTACGTTCTAAACATTCCAGATAAACAAAGATAATGAGGAGCTTGGAATGGAAACACAGCATTAGCATCAAGAGTTATCACTAATAACACCATAAACAGTATTACAATTAATCCGAGCGGTATTAACCACTTAACCGGTTAAAACCCGGACCAATATGCAGGTTAAGGACCTTGCCCCTTTTTGCGATTCGGCACTGCGACGCTTTAGCTGCCAATTGCGCGGTCGTGCGACGTGGCTCCCAATTAAAATTGGCGTCCTTTTTTTCCCACAAATAGAGATTTCTTTTGGTGGTATTTGATCACCTCTGCGGTTTATATTTTTTGCGCTATAAACAGAAATAGAGCGACAATTTTGAAAAAAATTCAATATTTTTTACTTTTTGCTATAATGAATATCCCCAAAAAAGATATACATTTTTTTCCTCAGTTTAGGCCGATACGTATTCTTCTACCTATTTTTGTTTAAAAAAAAAAATCGCAATATCATTTATCGATTGGTTTGCGCAACATTTATAGTGTTTACAAAATAGGGGATAGTTTTATGGCATTTTTATCAATATTTTTTTTTTACTACTAATGGCGGCAATCGCCGTTTTTTTTTTGTGACTGCGACTATATGGCGGACACTTTTGACACATTTTTGGGACCATTGTCATTTTCACAGCTATAAAAATGCACCGATTACTGTGAAAATGACAATGGTAGTGAAGGGATTAACCACTAGGGGCGTTGTAGGGGTTAAGTGTGACCTCTGTAGGGGGGCGGGGCTGACGTTGTAACGTCAGTGATCGTCGTTCCCTATATCAGGGAACAGATGATCACTGACATTCCCACAGAGAAGAACGGGGAAGGTTTGTTTACACTCACCTCTCCCCGTTCTTCAGCTCCTGTGACCAGATCGCAGGACACCCGTGGCAATCGGGTCCGTGGGTCCCGCGGGCGTGGTCACGGAGCTTCGGACTGACCTGCTCGCGACCCATAGCTGGGCTCTTAAAGGGGACGTATATATACGTCCCTGTGCCCAGCCGTGCCATTCTGCTGTCGTATATCGTCGTGCAGCGGTCCTTAAGTGGTTAAGGACTGGAAGGTTTTCCCCCTTAATGACCGGGCCATTTTTTGCTATACAGCACTGCGTCGCTTTAACTGACAAGTGCCTAGTCGTGCGACGCTGTACCCCCAAAAAAAATTTACATTCTTTTTTTCCCACAAATGGAGCATGGATCACCTCTGCAGTTTTATTTTTTTGTGCTATAAACAAAAATAAAACATAGGCAAAAAGGTGTATCGTAGGCCTATAATACACCTCCCAGCGCCTACTGGAAAAGACTTGCAAAATACTGGATAGACACTAAATAACTTAAAATTGTATAGATAAAATGACTGTAGTCCCCAGCTAAAAAAATCAGAGAAGAGCACCTATTTAAAACAATATAAAAAAAAAATGGAAAATGTACTATAAAACAACATCAAATAATGTCCAAATAGTTAAAACCATAAACAGTGCTGGTAGTGATAATCCAGTGTAGTTCCCAAAAGAGACACCACCTCTACACTTAAGTGCAGTGTCAATGATAGAGTGTATCAGTGTAATAGGAGAAAACAGTCCGTTGATAGCAGAGTTTGAAAAGTAGGATAGCAAGCACCTTCCACCTGGATTCTCAAACACCTCGTGGGACTATAAATCCCCCTCTGGGGTACGAACTCACCGGAAAACCCAAAAGGTAAGGCAATGTATGAATATCCACAGATTGATACAGCTCTTCACATCAAAGGGAATCAAGTCACCTGTCCTCTCCGGCAAGGGAGACGAGCCGTGCTGTCCGGATGTATTAGCTGGATGCCAACGCTTCCTGGTTACAGACGTGACTCCGGTGGAGCGCAAGTGTCACTTCCTGGCGTCGTAGAAGCCACTCACTGACGCGTTTCGTCATAGGACTTCGACAGAGGGAGTTTTATTGTGACTAGTTTAATATGAAGAAATAAACCACTGCCGAATCTCCCCAATGAGGTAACATGGGAAAAAAGATCTGACAGGGGTTCTATCAGTGGCCGCTGGTGTTTTTTTTTGGGGGGGGGGCAGAAAATTACCACGCCCCAGCCCCCAGCGGCACCTCAAACCCCCCCAGTCCCCCCATTCCCCCGGGTCACTGTCTTATCCTATCTAGGTGGCGGGCAGCGGCAGTGCCATTGGACAGGCATGTCCTCTCGTCCATCACGGCGTCTCCTCCCCTCCTCCTAGGCATCCAATAGGATCTAGACATTAGTTTCATTCTCAATTCATTATTTTTTACGAATTTTGACAAATTTTGAAATTTGAAATCCGAATTAACGAAAACCTGCTTAACAATTTTTTTTCCAAATATTCGTAAATTTTAATATTCAAATATTAGTAAATTCAAATTTTTTTAAATCTAAAATAATACCTAACTTAAATATTACAAACTATTAAATTATAGGTATTGAAATTTAGTTTCAAATTTGGCTGTTAGTGAAAGTAACGAATACAAATTTATACGAAGTTACGAATTATCCAAAATAACGAATCCCATATGTAAAGAAACGTATTAAATTATTAATAATAAATAATAATAACACTTTTTATTATTATTATTTATTATTCATTTGTTCCGTTCCATTTATTTAGATGCAGCATTCGTTATTTCGGATAATTCGTAACTTTGGATAAATTCGTATTTATTATGTTTACTAACAGCCAAATTTGAAAGGAAATTCCAATACCTATAATTTAATAGTTTGTTATTATTAGTTAGTTAGTTATTCTTGAACATTTTCGGATTTTATTCATTATTTTCAGATTTTTGAATTTTAAGAATTTGCAAATTTACGAATTGCAATCATAACGAATGACCCGAACAAACGAGAAAAAAAAAGCCTCTGGCTCTAACCAGGTGCTTTAAACCCCACCCCAAGGCTGTAATTCATGCATCCGGCGTCCTGAAAGGGGCCATACGCATGGATAGGGGGGCGACGCCCATGCACCCTTAATGGATGGGCCGCCCCTGTCCTGTGCAAAAGTGGAAAAAAGTTTTGTCAATATCTGTTGATTTTGTCATACTTTGACGTCTATGGCCCAGATTCACGTACATCTGCGCATTATTGGACCGGCGTAGCGCACCGCCTTTACGTTAGACTTGCGCAATTTTGCCGCGTAATCACCCTATTCTCGTAGCTTTTGCGCAGAAAATTGCGCATGCGTAACGTTATTTCAGAGGCGTAAGGCGGAGTAATACAAATTGGGAAGGACGTGGGCGTGTTACATTGAAATGAGCCGTGACCCCATGCAAATGAAGGCCGGCCGGCTCGCGCATGCGCGCTTGAAGGAGACCATGGTCAGCTCCGCTGTGTGCATGCTCACAACTCGGGAGCAGCGCAATCAGTGAAATTGGAAATGGACTAGGGCAACTTTGTGAACTACGCAGACAGCATAAATAGACACACACAAACGCACTTGCATTGCAAAAGTACATCCCTTTGTCCCTTCCCATTTAACCAAGTGCTTTTGTCCCGTTGTTTGTTGCGTTGTGTTTTGTAGTTGTCAGATTAGTGTTCTGTGTGATCCAGTGTTTGTTAGTAGATCTTTGAAAGTGTTTTTTGATAAGTGTTTGAGAGACTGTTTGTTTGATATATTTCTGTTCGTTTGTTTTCTTGCTGATTTTTTGCTGTTTGTTTTTGTGACTGTTTCTTGCTGAGTGCTTGTGTGATTTTTTGGGTGTTAGTTTTCTCTTTGTGTGTGTTCTTGCTTGATTGGTTGTGCTTGTTTTTGTGACTGATTTTTGTTGACTGGGAGTGAGTTTTTTTGGAAGTATGACAGAGAGAAAGCGAAAGCTCAATTTTACTGTGGGGGTGGTGTTGGCCCAGACAGTGCCAACACCACCCCGGCCAGGAGGAGGGAGATTTTGGACCTCATCACTGAGCAGGTCAATTCAGCGGGGGAGGAGGAGACACGGACCCGGTCTGGGATTGACAAAAAAATTAATGACCTCCGGCATCTGGTCAAACAGAAGCTGTCCAAAATGCATGCCCATGCCAGGGGCACAGGAGGGGGCCCACCATGCCGTATTAGGCTGACAGCGGAGGAGCGTGCGGTGGCCCTGACCTTTCATCGGCATTAAGTTGAGGGCCTGCCCGGCTTTGACTCAAGTCCAGAGCCCGTGGTGCCAGGTAAGTATTTTTTTTAATATCAGGTGTGTAGCATGTGTGGGGGAGGGGGTGAAAGGGAATATGTGGCAAGTGTGTGGATCCTCCAACCTGTGAATGTTTTGTGTCATCCACAGATGTGCAGGAGGGTGCAGGGCCATCTGGCCTGACCGCACCATCCCCAGGACAGCAGCCTAATGAGGCCCCCCCAACAAGGCCGGAGTCCGCGGAGGAGGTTCAAGAGGAGGAGGAGAATCATGAGGAGGAGGAGAATCATGAGGAGGAGGAGTCCATGTCAGGCACTGGACTTTTGGTTTTTGAGGACTCTTCCCCTCTGGCTGGCAGCAGGCAGCCCTCCCTAAGGGGGAGCCCCCCCTCCTCCCCCAACATGGCTCCCCTCCCAAGGGCCTACCCTTCTCCCCGGCCACAAGCATCAGCTGGAGGCAGGATTTCATCCCAGAACACCAGGGGGGTGGCCGATCTCCTTCCCGCCACTCTGAGAAGGGACCAGGCCCTTCAGACCCGCCATCTGGGACAGGTCAGCCAGACATTGGTGCGGATGGAGGAGAGCCTGTCCTCCATCAAGGATACGCTGGGGAACCTGGACTCCCACTCCCGGGCTTTCACAACCTGCCTAAACGACCTGTAGACTACATCAGCAGGCGTTGGGCAGGATGTGAGGGCCCTTACCCAGGCTATCCAGGCCAACACGGCAACACTTGGTGCTGCCCTGGACAGAATAGCCGTGGCCTTGGAGGGCAGGCCGCCAGGTGGGCAGAGATCAGGGGCTGCTCCTCCTTCCCCGGTTTTCCCCCTCCCCCATGAGTCTCCCCTGAGGAGCCGGGGCCGTGGCCGGGGGCGCCCCAGGCATGGCTCACGTAAAGGGCAATCATTTATTTTTTCCCCTTTTTTGATTTTTTTATTTTTTTTTGCTGGAAATTTTTTGATTTTGCTGGTCATTTTTTTTTTTTGGTTGTGAATGCTGTTTGAATGTGGGGGTGACATTCCTGCCGGAAAAGGGGTGTCACCCTCAATTTTGGTGGAGAAGGGTTCCCCAGGACCAGGGAGAAGTGATCCCCAGGTCCGTGTGAATGGTGTATGAATGTACAGTGACATAATTGGAGCCTTGGCGTGGCGTTGCTGCTCACATGTCCTGCATGGTGGACTGGTGCCAATCCAATTTGATGTGGATGTGGGGTGTGTGTGCTAGGGACCACAGTGGTGTGCATGCATGCATTCTCATTGTGCCATGATTAATGTGTATGTTTAACGTGCAAAGATGCCCAATGTGAGCTGTCTCCAGGCTGCTCTTCCCTCAGAAGACGGGGTAACCTCGGTTAGGGGGGGATTGTCTGGTTCAGGGGTCAGGTCATCACGTAGGTCAATCTGCAGGCCCTTTCTTACTGCAAAGTTGTGCAGCATGCAACATGCACGATGATCTGGCACACAAAGTTTGGGGAATACAAGAGGGTACCCCCAGACTTATCCAGGCATCGGAAACGTGACTTCAGGAGGCCAAAGGTGCGCTCCACCACTGCTCGTGTTTGGGCATGTGCTTGATTGTATCTTTCCTCTCCTGGGGTTTGGGGGTTCCGGATAGGAGTCATGAGATGGGGTCCCAGTGGATATGCAGAGTCACCTGTAAGGGAAAAGACAGGAGGATGTTAGTCATGCATGTGCCCCTTGTGATGTGTGCATCATGGGGGGGGATAGTCATGCCTGCCACCCATGTCACTCACCAACCAGCCAGGTGTCCCCATACACGTTCTGATCGAATTCCATTCGGATGTGGCATTGATTGTATATGTAGCTGTCATGGCTGGACCCTGGGTGTTTGGCACGGACGTGCCATATGAGGCCTTGGGCATCGACTATCACCTGTACGTTGATGGAATGCCAATGCTTCCGATTGCGGTACATGTGCTCTGTCTCCTGGGGGGGCTGGAGTGCCACATGTGTGCAATCAATGGCCCCCACAGTGCGTGGGAATCTGGCAATTCTGTAGAAATCTGTCATTGCCTTCAGCCGCAGGTCCTCAGTGGTGGGTTTGATGATTTGGTTGGCCATGCGTCTG
Source organism: Rana kukunoris (assembly GCA_029574335.1). Taxonomy (NCBI): domain Eukaryota; kingdom Metazoa; phylum Chordata; class Amphibia; order Anura; family Ranidae; genus Rana; species Rana kukunoris. The sequence continues at coordinate 39,864,729 of CM056053.1, read as the reverse complement.
AGGATTGCAGGGACAACCTGGTGCACACATCTGCTCACGGAGGATTGTGACATCCCAGCCACCACTTCACTTGTACGCTGAAAAGAGCCACTGGCAAAGAAATGGAGTGTTGCCATGACCTTGACCAGTGGCTGCACTGCATGTGAGCGGTGTGTTGGGCTGGTGATGTCCTCCTGCAGGGTTGTGGTTAATTCCAGGATGGCATGAGGGGTGAATCTGAAGATGCGATACACCTCAGAATCACTCATGCCAAACAGGTCTATGCGGGTGCGGTATATCCTCTCCCGTGCCATCCTCCGTGCCATCCTCTGTGCCCTCCTCCTTCTTTGTTCATCTAAAGTCAGTAGTATAGCTATGTGCGACGATGCCCCTGGCATGTTGGCATACAGATTGTTGTGCAACACGTGTGACTGCTGAGCTTCTCACTAACAGTGTTGCTTTATCTAATAAGTAGACTTTTTTTCTCTTTTTACACCAGCTTTTATATGCTCTAATTTTAGACAGGACATTTTGCTGTTGCGCACACTGCGTAGCCTGCGCTGCCCCAACGTTCTTTTGTGGATCCCCGTAAGTCCCTCATTAGCATATTTGACTAGCAAATCAATGGTCTGTCTAGCGCAGTTTTGCGCGGACGGATGCGCCTGTCTAACGACATTACGCCGGACCAAAAAAAGTAGATTTCTTGCGTATCTCGTTTTGGGGATGCCGTGCATCGAAACGCACGTGCACATTTAGACTTACGCACGCGCATCTCCTGTTGCGCAGGCGTAATCGCTCTGTGAATCTGGGCCTATGTTTTCAATTTCTATCCATGATATACAGTTTCAATAAGAAGATTTGCAGATATCAGGGCCAGACTTCCCCTGTAGAACATTGCAGTTATTCTTTCAAAAGGAACTGCAGTCCACTGACACAATTTGTAATAAAAACGTCTTTGGCATTCTAAAGCTTCCCTCCAAACCACTTTGCATATTTTTTTTTTTTTTTTCTGTTTCAATGTATTTATTGAAGTTTTAAAGGGGTACAAATGTTAGATAAATAAAAAAGGAATATGAGAAACATAAGTACAGCGGTCATCTATGGCAATGGGCAAAAAATAAATAAAAAAATAACAGAAGCATCACTAACAAATCTAAGCCCGGTATATTTCTTGATCTCAAATACTACTTCAAGGCCTATTGCTCAAACATAGCAAGGCGAACTCAAATGCAGCTTGGGGATCATCCGCTTGTGTACTGACCGCTTTCAAGGAGCTACTAAATAACAATAAACAATATTTAAATCAGCAAATCATCTAACCCAATATGACCTCCAGGAGTAAAGAAAGAAAAAACAAGAAAGAAAAAAAAAAAAAAAAAAGAGGAAGAAGGAAGAAAAGAAAGGATAAGAGAGTAAGAGCAGAGGGAGGGGGAAAGGGAGGGAGTGGTGCGCTCCTGCTCCGTAAGGAACCTTTGTCATATCCCCTGTTCAGTACGCGTTCGTAAGGTATGTGATCCATGGGTCCCACACCTTATGAAACATGGCGACTTTATCATTTAAAATAGCCGACAATCTTTCATTTACCATTATCCAGGATAGTTTAGATTTCAAAAGGTGGAAGGGGACAGAGGAGGACCTCCAAGACCTTGCTATGGAGATTCTGGCTGCTGTAAAAAATAAAGGCAATCAATTTTTTCAATTGTTTAGATGTACCCTCCACCGGGCGTCCCAGTAGTGCCTGCAGGGGCGATTTTGTAAGGTTGACCTGAGTCAGAGAGTATATTAAGTTGTACGTACGTATCCAAAATCGTCTCACTTTTTGGCATGTCCACCAAACATGGTACATAGTACCGTCTGTGGCGCAACCCCTGAAGCACCGCGGGGACGCCCCCGGCACAAAGGTCGCCACTCTCGCCGGGACCATATACCACCTCATCATAACCTTATAATTAGCCTCGATCAACGAGGTGTTAATATAGGACTTGGATGCATGTAGTAACAGTTTGTGCCACTCGGCGATGTCTAGTGTAATGTCAGCATCCTGTTCCCATTTTTGCATATAAGCCAGCTTTTGAGTACTAGCGGACAACATGGTATACAGTAAGGAGATAAGGCCGGAGTGTTTGTCAATGGTCCTGCAAAGACGTTCCATAGGCGTGTAGGAAGAGAGATCAGAAGTGCGGTTTAAAGACGCCAAAAAATTTGCTATTTGAGCATAACGGAAGGATTCCGCGTCCGGAAGATCAAACTTCACCTGCAGGGCCAGTTTTGACAAAGCTCCCTTATGATCGCAGAGATCGGCTATTCTCAGTAGGCCCTTATTGATCCACCATGAGAAATCCTGGGGACGGAGACCCGGGGGGAACAAAGGATTATAAAACAGGGACGCCATTGGCGTATGCGGTGATTTAAACCCATGGGCAGAGGCTAGGCGATCCCAAAGGCTCAGGGAGAGAGACAGTGATGGGCATAAGATAGAAGGTCTGTCCCTGCTTTTCAGCCACATAAGATGACTGATCTCCCTATTTGGGAGCAGAGATGACTCCAATCCCATCCAGAGCGGTCTGGATCGGGAGGTATGAAATTTAAGTAAGTGAGCCAGTTGGGCAGAGTGATAATATTTAAGGAGATCGGGCATTCCCAGACCTCCGCCCGATTTAGGGGTATATAGAGTTTTCCTGTTCACCCTAGGTCTTTTGTGGTCCCATATATAATCAACTAGTTTAGCCTGGAAGTTCTTCAGGTCTTTACCTATGATTGAAATCGGGAGGGTCCTAAAAAGGTAAAGTACCTTAGGCAGTATGGTCATTTTGACCGAATACAACCGACCGAACCATGACGGGGGTTTGTTTGACCACCTTCGAAGGTCCTCCAACAACTTACGGAATAATGGGGGATAGTTCTTCTCATATAACGTATGGAGAGTAGGAGTTAAGAATATACCCAAGTAAGGTAGGGCTTCGTCTTGCCAATGAAAGGAGAAGGATTCCCGAAGGGCCCGAACTATATGTAGCGGTAAGGATATATTGAGGGCTTGCGATTTAGATTGATTTACATACAGACCCGTAAACATTGCAAAGTCCCCCAGTACTATATTGAGATTGGGTAATGAGGTGACTGGGGAGGAGAGGAGCAGCAAAATGTCGTCTGCGAATAACGCGCACTTATGTTCCCGTCCCCCGCAGCCAACCCCTAGTATGTCTGGGTGTGACCTAATTTTAATTGCCAAAGGTTCCAAAGCTAAAATAAATAACAGGGGGGACAGGGGGCATCCCTGACGGGTACCCCGTCCTATGCTAATATCTTCAGATTTATACCCCTTAACTGACAGATTAGCGGCAGGGTCGCTATAGATCATGCGAAGCGTCTTTAGGAAGTTTAAGCCAAACCCATACCTCTCCAGTATATAGAAAAGATACTCCCAGGACAAGGAGTCAAAGGCTTTGTGCAGATCTAATGATAGCAGCAAAGCTCCTCTCCGGCCTCCGCCGTCCCATCCTGAATTCAACGCAGATATTATATCAATGACCCTCCTAGTCTGATCTGAAGCCTGTCTGTGAGGCACAAACCCCACCTGGTCAGGATGAACATACTGCGTTAGAAATGAATTCATGCGGGTGGCTAAGACTTTAGTTAGCAGTTTGAGATCCACGTTTATCAGCGATATCGGCCGATAATTAGTGCAGTCGCTGTGATCCTTATTAGGTTTGGGGATGACGTGTATAAATGCTCTATTCTCATGGGGTAGGAGAGGGGAACCGTTACGTAAGCTATTGAAAAAGGCACAGAGGTGTGGGGCCAAAATAGCCGCATACTTGCGGTAATAGTGACCTGTAAACCCATCTGGGCCAGGTGACTTAGACGGGTTCAGGGACTTAATGGCGGCTAATATTTCCTCTGTTGTAAACTCTGCCTCCATCAGATCAGCATGGTCTTTGGACAAGGTGGGGAGGGATATGTCGTTTAAAAAGTCCTCAGCCAGGGCCTTGTTAAAATTCTCAGGGGATTTATATAATTCGGAGTAAAATGTGGAGAATTCCCGGACTATCAATTGGGGGTTCTGAGTAATCTGGCCGTCCTTTAATCTTAATTTGGGGAGGGCAGGGTTAAAAGGCCTGGGGGTCAATTTTCTCGCCAACAGTGCATTTGGCTTGTCTCCTAGGGTATAGAATCTATGACGCATCCACCTAAGGTGTTTCTCTGCCTTCGTTGTGAGGCTCAAATTTAGAGCTGTGCGTGCCACATCTATTTGATTTCTAAAGTCAAGGTGAGGGTTGCCCTCTGTTCCTGTGAGAGACGACGCAACTCCCCTTCCTGCTGACGAATCGTCTGTTCACGCTCCCGTTTAGCTCTTGAAGCAAGTCGTATCAGTTCGCCGCGAATGGTAACTTTGTGAGCCGCCCATAGCGTCGCCGGGGAGGAGACCGATAACGAGTTATCCGTAAAGAACTGTTGTATGGATCGCTCGATTTCTTTCTCCAATATAGGGTCGTTTAGTAATGACTCGTTTAGTCGCCACGACGATGGGCTTGATTTGGTCCAGAGGCCAGTCAAGACTACTTGGACCGAAGAATGGTCAGACCATGACATAGGATAAATTTTGGCAGATGATACAAACGACAGCAGGGGGGAGAGCGTAAACACATGGTCTATACGCGAGTACATCTGATGGACATGAGAATAATGCGTGTAGTCCCTCTCAGATGGATGAGTATCTCTCCATACGTCGATTAGATCGTAGCTATGTAAGAGGCGAGCCATCACACTACTCTGCCTAGAGGCATGTTTTAGGAATGTTTTCCTAGGATCGGATTTGTCAAGGATCCGGTCCAGAGAAACATTGCTATCCCCGCCAAAAATGACGTGCCCAGTCACATGAGGCATTATGGTTTCCAGCATTGTGCGGAAAAAGGATAATTGTCCTACATTAGGGGCATAGTATGAGAGGAAGGTAACCGCACTATCATTAACCCTCCCTGCCACCATAACGTACCTGCCCTCCTTATCTCTAATCACCATTGTGGGCGTGAAGGGGACCTTCTTGGCAAAACATATGGCTACCCCCTTCTTCTTGTCTGGTCCGTTAGACAAGTAAACTGACGGGTATTTTGCGTTTAGATATTTCGGGGCCGAGGAACTAGAGAAGTGGGTCTCCTGTAAGAGAAGAACATCTATCCCCATCCTATAGTATTGTTGGAAGGCCTTCGTTCTCTTAGCGGGTGAGTTAAAACCCTGAACATTATGCGTTAAAATGGAATACTGCATAAGTGGTCTGTTAGCCATGATGGTTCAGTCCGTTGTACTCACGGTTTAGAAGCCTCAAATGTCCACCTCTGGAAGACCCCGAACGACGTGTACATGGTTCATCTAGGCAGGAGGATGCACCCAAAAGGAGATGAGCTTGAGGGGGAAGAGAAAGAGTCAGATTATAGTCAAAGAAAAAGCGTATAAAGAACAGTAAGGCAATCATCAACTCGCGTTCAAATAATGTAATCCATGTAGGTACTTTATCAAAGAACAGAGAGAGCAACAAAATAATGAAAAAATAAAAAAATGAGAAAAAGACACACTTCAAAAACAGCGTGTCTGCGGGAGAACAAGCTCCCATCAATTAGCGTGAAGTTATCTCCGCTCGGAAAGGGGGTATAAGTTCACTAGCAGTGGCATACGTTTCCACCTCGGTCTGGCCCATTCGCGAAATGGGACAGACAGGTGGGATCAGCTCACCCAACCAAACAATTGCAGTAAGAGGTACATAACACCTATTCGGGGTCATAGACCACACAGGTGGAAGCAGTTGCAGAAACCTAGTGCAACTTAAACTAAACTAAGTGTCCCTCCAGCACCAGGTCCGGGTCCAGACCAGTAAGGACCAATCACAGGAACCTGTCAAAAAGGTAAAGTGGAACAAAAGAAAAAAGAAGCACGTAATAGTTGGCATAAATCAGGTGTTCAGGGGGGGTCTTCTGGCCCTGGAACGGCCTTGTTGTGACCAGAGGGGAGACACAGGTCTGTCCTCCATCTCAGCGACGCCACGAGGGGTCAGTGGGTCTGTCGAGATCAGGCCCAGTTTTTGGAGCAGTACTTCTCCCGATTGGAATGAGTTGAAGGAATATGACTTCCCCTTATACGAGAACGTCAGTTTAAACGGGAACGACCAACGGTACTTTATGCGATGATTGATAAGATGACCCAAAAGAGGCTTGAGGGTTCTTCTCTTCTGGATTGTTGCTTGTGAAATGTCCGCAAAGACCTGGATCGGGTGACCCATGACAGCGATGTCCCCTCGTTGTCTAGCTTCCAGCATCACTTTCTCCTTTATCCTATAGAAATGAGGCTTAACTATGATATCTCGAGGCAGACCATCTGGCCTAGGAGCCGTCAGGGCACGGTGAACCCTGTCGAGTTCCAACTGATGGGAAGAAATGTCCGGAATCAACTGGGTCATCAGGGTATGAAGAGCCTCCTCCACATCCACCACAGTCTCAGGGAGACCCCGTACCCTGAAATTGTACCTCTGAGATCTGTTCTCAAGGTCCTCGATTTTGGCGTTGGCCTGATCTAATTGTTCCTGTAGAGACGTAATCATCCTGGAGTTCTGATTGACGCGCTTGACCGTGCCATCCACTTTAGATTCGATGCTGTCTAATCGCGCTCCAATGTTTTGGAAGTCAGATTTCATCCCAGCAGTTATCACAGAGCAGGCTTTTGTGAGTTCTTGCTGGAGAAGGGCGGAAAATCTGGCCAGGAGCACATTGTCCCCAGAGTATGAGGGAGCAGGGGCGGGGAGTTGTGAGAGCCCAGAGCTGGCCTGGCTGAGGGTGACCCCAGCAAGTTCTGCCGTTTGTCTGTCCATGGATGAGGCAGGGGACAGAGCATTTAGCATTGCAGCATCATCAGGGGAGCCCAACAAGGGTGAAAGCTGGAATCGTCCTTGGCCACTATGTGGGGAGGGGGTGGGTGACCCATCTTGGGACTGGGATGAGAAGGGGTCCCTGTGCACCATGGCCTGGACCGAGAATCCGGCCCCAAGTGAAAGTCCTGTCCCATGATCTCCTCTCATTGCTGAATGACCCCCATCCAGCATCAGCACAGGCATAGAGGCCTGATGTGTGTGTAGGGTGTCCTCCCCCTCTGCCATCGGGACATGGTGTGATCCCATCCAGGGCGACTGAGTTCCCGGCTGGGGCCCCTCTATTGTGTCCCCCTCTCCCCGCCTCACCGCGTCCTGGTGTGTTTGTGGCTGGCCTCGTGTGCTGCCGCGCGCCGCGTCTTCCTCGTCCGGCGCCATCTTGGATTGTGGGGAATGCTGCTGGGCCTTCGAGGCTCGAGTCCTGCGGCCGTGCTGGGAGGGACGACGCTGGTTGTACTTATTACCGGCCGCCCTCCGCTGCATGGTCCAAGCCCGATGTGCTAGGCTCTGGCTGGGGAGCGATCCGCCCGTCTGTCGGCTAAATATTGCTTGTAGGAGCCGAGGTGGAGCGGAGCACGATCAGTGCATGACCGTCCTCGGCGCCTCGCGCATGCGCACTATATTATTTTATATATACTGTGATTCTGTACTTGCCAAATATGCTGCAGAAATCTCCCTCCACTGAGGCTGGCTGCATCCATTTTAACTGTGGGCAGCTGAAGCTGCTGCCTGCTCACTTCCTGGATTTACACAGACACACAGAGGCACACCTCCAGCTTTGCAGCTCTCATTGGCCCTCGTATAAATCATCCCCACTCCCTTTCTGGTAAACTCTCACAAGTGGGATGGGGAGAGAGAGGGGGGAGAGGGGAAGAGAGAGAGAGGTGGAGCGAGAAAGGGGGAGAGAGAGAGGGGGGGAGAGAGGGAGAGAAAAAAGGGGAAGAGAGAGGGGGAGAGGGGGGAAAGAGGGAGAAAGAGGGGGAAGAGAGAGGGGAGATAGAGGGAGAGAGAGAGGGGAGATAGAGGGGAGAGAGAGAGGGGAGATAGAGGGAGAGAGAGAGGGGAGATAGAGGGAGAGAGAGAGGGGAGAGAGGGGGGGAGAGAGAGAGGGGGGAGGGAGAGAAGGGGAGGGGGAGAGGGAGGAGGGATAGGGAGAGAGAGAGGGGGAGAGAGAGGGGGAGAGAGAGGGGGAGAGAGGGAGAGGGAAGAGAGAGGGAGAGAAAGAAAGAGAGAGGGGAGATAGAGGGAGAGAAAGGGGAGAGAGAGGGGGAGAGAGGGAGAGGGGGAAGAGAAAGGGAGAAGAGAGAGGGAGAGAAAGAAAGAGAGAGAGAGGAGATAGAGGGAGAGAGAGAGGGGAGAGAGGGGGAGAGAGAGGGAGAAAGAGGGGGAAGAGAAAGGGAGAGAGAGAGGGGGGAGAGAGAGGGGGGAGAGAGAGGGGGGACAGAGATAGGGAGAAAGAGGGGGAAGAGAGAGGGAGAGAGAGGGAGAGAAAGAGAGAGAGAGAGGGGAGATAGAGAGAGAGAGGGGGAGAGAGAGGGGGAAGAGAGAGGTGGATAGAGGGGATGCTAGAGGGGGATGGAGAGGGGTAGGGAGAGGGGAGAAAGAGAGGCGGGAGAGAGAGAGGATGAGAGAGAGAGTGATAGGGAGAGGGAGGATGAGAGAGAGGGGGGAGAGAGGGATGAGAGAGGTGGAAGAAAGAGGGGGAAGAAAAGGGGTAGGAGAGAGGGGGAGAGAGAGAGTGGTGGGAGAGAGAGAGAGAGAAAGAGGGGGGAGAGAGAGAGAGAGAGGGTGAGAGGGGAGGGAGAGAGGGGGGAAAAGAGGGGAGAGGGGAGAGAGAGAAGGGGGAGAGAGGGGGGGAGAGAGGAAAGAGAGAAAGAGAGGGAAGAGAGAGAGGGGGGAGAGAGGGGAAAAGAGGGGGTGAGAGAGGAGGGAGGAGAGAGGGGGATAGAGAGAGGGGAGAGAGAGAGAGAGAGAAAGAGGAGAGAGAGAGGGGAGAGAGGAGGTGGAAAGAGAGAAGAGAAAAAGGGTGAGAGAGAGAGAGGGAAGAAGAGAGGGGAGGGGGAGAGAGGGAGAGAGAGGAGGGGGAGAGAAGAGGGGGAGAGAAGAGAGGAAGGGGAGGGAGAGAGAGAGAGAGAGAGGGGAGAGAGAGGGGGAAGAGAGGAGGGGCAGAGAAAAGGAAAGAGAGAGGGGGAGGAGAGAGAGAGGGAGAGAGAGAGGGGGATATGGGGAGAGAGAAAGAGAGAGAGAGAGAGGGGGAGAGAGAGGGGGTGAGAAAGAGGGAGAAGAGAAAAAGGGGGAGAGAGAGGGTGAGAAAGAGAAAGAGGGTGAGAGAGAGGGGGAAAAGAGAGGGGAGAGAGATGAAGATGTGCATAATGTCATAAGTCTAGGCTAATGACCAGACAGGAAACAGGAAGTGGACTGTATAAGGCAGGGGTCCTCAAACTACGGCCCGCGGGCCACATGCGGCCCGCGGAGGACTTTAAACCGGCCCGCCCGACGCTGAGAGGCAATGCCGGTTACACAGCAATCCCGCTGTGTCACAGAGATCAGTTCTGGCGCGCTGTGATAAATGTCCCGCCCTCATCCTCCTAGACTAGCTTGTGTGATAGAGCCAGTGTGCTGTCTGTCACACGAGCTGGTCTAGGAGGAGGGCGGGACATTTCTCACAGCGCGCCAGAACTGTTACTACAGTGAGAGCACAGCACAACGTGGGAGTCAGAGCCAGACCGTGACACAGCACAGCGTGTCAGAGCACAGTAAGGAGAAGGCTGTGAGAGGGTGACAATAGTGAGTGAGGGGGGGGGGGGGGGTCTTGGCTTCCAATGATGATGATGATTTTGTGATAATGGTGGGGGGGGGACAGATGGCTTCCAATGATGATGATGATTTTGTGATGATGGGGGGGGGGGGTGGTGGCTTGCAATGATGATGATGATGATGGTTTTGTGATAATGGGGGGGGGGGGGGGGCAGATGGCTTGCGATGAGATGATGATGATTTTGTGATGATGGGGGGGGGGGATGGTGGCTTGCAATGAGGATAATGATGATGGTTTTGTGATAATGGGGGGGGGGGGACAGATGGCTTGCGATGATGATTTTGTGATGATGGGGGGGGGGGGAGATGGCTTGTCATGATGATGATGATGATGATGATGATGATTTTGTGATGAGGGGGGGAGATGGCTTGCGATGATGATGATGATTATTTTGTGATGATGGGGGGGTAGATGGCTTGCCATGATGATGATGATGATGATGATGATTTTGTGATGAGGGGGGGAGATGGCTTGCAATGATGATGATGATGATTTTGTGATGAGGGGGGGAGATGGCTTGCAATGATGATGATGATGATTTTGTGATGAGGGGGGGAGATGGCTTGCAATGATGATGATGATGATTTTGTAATGTGTGGGGGAGATGGCTTGCGATGATGATGATTTTGTGATGAGGGGGGGGAGATGGCTTGCAATAATGATGATGATGATTTTGTGATATGGGGGGGGGGGAGATGGCTTGCAATGATGATGATGATGATTTTGTAATGTGTGGGGGAGATGGCTTGCAATGATGATGATGATGATTTTGTGATGAGGGGGGGGAGATGGCTTGCAATGATGATGATTTTGTAATGTGTGGGGGAGATGGCTTGCAATGATGATGATGATTTTGTGATGAGGGGGGGAGATGGCTTGCAATGATGATGATGATTTTGTGATGAGGGGGGGAGATGGCTTGCAATGATGATGATGATGATTTTGTAATGTGTGGGGGAGATGGCTTGCAATGATGATGATGAGGATGATGATGATTTTGTGATGAGGGGGGTAGATGGCTTGCGATGATGATGATGATGATGATGATTTTGTGATGGGGGGGGGTGGCTTGCGATGAGGATGATGATGATTTTGTGATGAGGGGGGGAGAAGGCTTGCAATGATGATAATGATGAGGATGATGATAGGAAATTTTTCATAGTTTTTTTTATAGTCCGGCCCTCTAACGGTCTGAGGGACAGTGAACTGGCCCCCCATTTAAAAAGTTTGAGGACCCCTGGTATAAGGTATTTACTGACAGAAAAAAAAGGTGCACTTTAAGGCGGTGTAGCAAAAGGAAACTAATCTCAGCTCCAAGTGAATGATGTGCAGTCTAATGTCAGCCAGCAGGTGACGCTCATTATGGGAACCTGCAAGAAGGACAGGCAGGTGTCATGAAGCCCAGACAGACCTACAAAGTCCATCAGTCAGCGAGTCGGCACTGTGCACAGCAGCTGTAGACAGGAAGGAAGGTGAAGCTCTAGACACTGGACATTGCATTGTCTGATGTTGTACTTGTCTGCCGACTCTGGGGAAGGAAATCTGGGTGATCTATTTTAAACAGCATTAATCATCATTAATGTTCACCTGCCAGACTCCACAGACTTGCAGAGAAGTGGTTATCAGGATTCTATTTGCATGGAGTTTGCATGTTCTCCCTGGGCCTGTGTGGGTTTCCTCTGAGTACTCTGGCTTCCTTCCACACTTCAAAGAAATGCTGGTAGATTAATTGGCTGCTGTCCAAATTGGCCCTAGTATGTGTGCATGTGTGTAGGCAGGCTGTGTTAATGCTGATTTAGGCTGGGTTCACACCTATCCGAATTGGATGCGGGTGTCCCTGCATCCAATTCACATAGCAGGAGAATGTGACCTCTACGTATCTTCATAGGAGCGCCTACTCCCCAGGGCAGTGAGAACCCGGAAGCCGGGTGAAAAGAACTATAAGAAGGTATGTACGGCGAAAAAAAAAAAAAACAGCATTCTGTAGTTGTCAGCAGTATGCTGGATGTAACGGTATACCAGGGCTTTTTTTCTGGGGGAACTTGGGGGAACTCAGTTCCACCACCTTTGGCTCAGACCCTTTGGTGCCCGCTCACCACAATCACTTGTGAACACAGAAGTCTGGTTTCTGTGTTTACAAGTGACTGCTCTGTAACCCCCTGAACTCTGCACACTGTATGTAATGCAATTCTGGTATTTAATGCCCCTTTAAGACCCTTCTACTGTTTGTGAAATCTGAACGGGTCGTGGTTGAGTTCCTGCACCTATTTTCTGAGAAAAAAAGCTCTGGGTATATCATTGTTTTAGGGTGAACCTCCGCTTCTGTAAAGTTAAGGCTGGTTTGACATGGACGAGAAGGCCTGGCTCGCAGTCTCTGCTCAAATTCATCCCAAAGGTGTTGAGGTCTGGCTAGTCAAGTTTCTCCACCCAAAACTCCTTCCCCTATATAGCTGTCTACCTATAGAAGTCTCAGAGTCTGCCAATTATCATTGCATCTACTTAAGGGTGTCCTGGCCCTAGTCCTCTCTCCCACAGTTCTTGTTCAAGAGACAATAAATGTCTTTGCATTCAAAAAGTGTCTGGCGCCCATCACATTAACTTGTATTACACCCACCATGCCTTGTAACCCACTCTACCAAGAAAGATGTCAGCTGCTGTCCCTGACTCTGGAGGTCACCATTGGGCCTCTAGGGGTCGGGGGCCATTGTTTCACCTGTAATAATCAAATGTAAAAAAATATCTTTTACATTTGGTGGTGGTGGTGTCTCCAGCTGTACTCTGTGATTCCATCGGCTGGCCCCTACAAGATACATTCTAAGGGCCCCATTATGTAATTTATGTTTTTTTTTTTTTTTTTTTAATACTTTTTTTTGTTTTTGTTTTCTCCAAGCCGGTCACAAGCAGTGGAGGGATCTCATTACAAATTCTCCCAGCAGTGGGTGATCCTCAGTCATACAGATATCTGCTCTCTGCATCAGTACACTGTAAGTGCAAGAACCATGATGACACCTACTCATGGTAGGTCCATATCACCTTGTACTTACAATATGTCCTCGGTCCTCCAGGTTAATTGACTCAGAACATCTGTCAACAGAGAAACTAAAGACATCTTGTGGAAGAAAATACGTACTGCAGGGACAGCTCCCAACTGAAGGTGGATATTGCAACAAAAGGAAGAAAGGCCATTACCGAGACATCTGTCAATGAAGCCACCAGCGATGACCCACAGGTGCTGAGTGTGGACGAACGTGGTGTCGAACTGCTGAGTTGGTGCTGTGTAGATGTCTGACAAACAGCAAAAAGGGTTAGGACCTCCAAAGCCCAGGCTGGAATTACCGCAACCCCTCTATCCCCATCACAGAGAGATAAGCACAATGCCAGTCCCAGAAGGAGAGAGTTAAGGACGGATCTCCAGTCTCTTTTATGGTCTCTCCCAGAAGTCCCCAGGATGGTGGCAAGGATTTCTGGGATGTGTAGTCCCGATGCATGAATATGCAACAGAATCGCTAGTCAGAAAGACTACTAGTCCCACAATCCTTTGTGTTGGACTCAAAAATATGATGACAGTCACTGGTGCCCAGCATTAAAGGGATATCCTATAGGTGAGTAATGATGGGGAACGCACATAATATAACAAGTATAGTCCACATCGCTACATATGTACAATATAACAGGAGAAGCTGAAACACACAAAGTAACATCCAAAACTCCCAGGTGGACAGCAACATAGTCAGGAAGAAATTATATCAGGGGGATCCAAACATATAAGAAGCCAGAGGCTGACTCAGCCCCCGGGCTCCACCTAAGTCTAAATTAACAACAATTTTGGGTCGACTGACCCTTTAACGGATGACCATTTCTCCTTATGTGTGGCAGGTTTACAATGGCGTGAACCGTAGTTGAGAAATTTCAGTCTGTTTGCTGGATGCAGATGATGGTCATGTTGTAGACAGACAATTTTAGAGATGGTAGATTACCTTCCCTTTGCTTGGAGAGCCACAGATCATTCCAAGGTCTCTCAGCCCGTTCGCCAGTATATTAAACATAATTCCTTCAGCATGTTCAGCATGTTCTCTCTGTATGGAAAATCATTTTAAACAGATTTTTAACACTCAGGTTTGATGCACTCCGGCTACAAGATGCTTATGTTATGTCTCAGCTCAATTTTGGCTGGATGAATAGCAATGCTCTGTGCTTTCAAAAACAAGCAAGATAGAAAAAAAATAACGCAACGCACAACGGATATTTCTCAGCATACATTGAAAACACATGGCAGATGCTGAATAAACTGGAGAAGATAATATGTGATCTGCATTCAAAGCAGTTGACAAACAGAAAACAAACATTTCTGGTTTGCATTACAGAGAATGTAAAAGACATGTAATCGGAGTGTAGCGGTTGTGTCATGAGGCCATTTGGTTAGGTTCTCACGAGACTCTCAATATTTGAATTATCTAAGTCCTGAAGGAGAATAGAACCTGTCCCTATTGGTCTCGGCTTCTGTGGAGATAAATCTATACATGCATGAGCATATCAGTCAGAGAGAAAACGCACCAATGGCCAGATAAAGGCAAGTGGGACAAAGTTTGGAGACCACTGGCTTAGACCATAAAAACTGAAACAGTTAAAGGATGGCAGGAAAACACAGAGGAGGCCTCTGCATGGGAACCACGGGTCCAGCAGCAGACAGGTGAAAAGACTTAGGCTGCATCTGCACCTGAGCATAGCGTTTTGCCGATTTTGCGGCGTTTTTTACCACGTTTTGTCGCGATATTTGCAGCGTTTTTTACCGCGACTTGCCGAGATTTTTTGCTGCAGTTTTTACCGCGTTTTGTCACGAATTTGGACAGGTCTAGGGTCACCAATGTTAAAAACAGAAAAACGCTCAATTCGAGCGACAAAAAAGGGTCCAGAATTTGTTTGAGCCTCAGGCCTCGTACACACGATCAAATCTGTCCGCTGGAAACGGTCCGCTGGACATGTCTGCTGGTTAGTACACTTACCAGCAGACATGTCGTCCCGCACCGCCGCCAAATGGATTCGGCGCATGCGCGGAAGTGTTTTACTTCCTGGTGCGGTGACGTGGCGGCGTCAACGTCACCGCCACCAACACGTCAGCACGCTCTCTGCTGGCGGGGATTTTGGTTTGCTCGTGTGTACAAGCGAGCAAACCAAAATCCCAGCAGACAGATTTGTTCAAATCTGTCGGACGGACAGATTTGAACAAATCTATTGCCTCGTGTGTACGAGGCCTCAGGCTTTCAGCGTCAGGTGTTTTGGAGTGGAGATGTGAACTATCTCCATTGAGAATAATGTCTTTTTTCCCCTCTAGCGTTTTGGAGCTTCATGCTTCAGGCGACAAAACGCTCAGGTGTGAATGCAGCCTAAGGCCGCGTACACGAGATCGGTCCAACCCAATGAGAATGGTCTGACGAAACGTTTTCATCGGTTCACAGACTGATGGTCTGATGGTGCGTACACACCAACAGTTCAAAAACTGATCGTGTCAGAACGCGGTGACGTAAAAAACGACGTGCTGAAAAAAATTAAATTCAATGCTTCCAAGCATGCGTCGACTTGATTCTGAGCATGCGCGGGTTTTTGGACCGATGCTTTTGCGTACTAACCATCGGTTCGGACCGATGGTCAGGCGTCCATCGGTCAGATTTTAAAGCAAGTTTTAAAACTTTGGTCCGACGGACCGATGGGCCGTACACACGGTCGGTTTGGACCGATGAAACTGGACTTAAGTCCATTATCATTGGTTTGAACCGATCGTGTATACGCGGCCTAAGAGGGAGCCACAGGATCAGCAGTAGAAGTGCCAATAAAGTCTAGCTGGGGGATACTTTGACATCTGCCAACTTTCAGGCAACCAGCCAATGACTAAATACATCCTGGATGGATGACCATTTGAATGAATGAATGAATGAAAAACTTATATAGCGCGGCACATGCGAACTAAATCGCCTCTGGGATGAATGCAGATGAATGAACTCAGAGATGGTAAGTTCCTAACAACTACACCATGGGCATCCATAGAACTTTTTTCAGAGGGGGGCATCCTTTTAAGGTCACCCATGCTCCGCCTCCAAGTGTGACTTGTGCTGAGCTAAAGATGTGAATGGGGCCAGCGTCAGCATCAGCATGTCTTGAGTGACCCGTAGCTTTCGTGCCATCCCTCTCCTAGAACTTTAAGATGGCTGCCTTTCCTCCCTTATGCTAGCTCCAGCTCTGCACCCGCCCATGATCAGCCTGGCCATTGAGTGTCCATGTGCGGTCACCTTGCTCCAGGGAGGGCACTAGCCCCCCTTGCCCCTGCCTGCGGACGACCATGAACTACACTGTCATTGAGGACTGCAATCAGAATAACTTCACCAGCTGGGGAATACTTTGACATAGGCCATCTAAGGCCGCGTACACACGATCAAATCCATCTGCTGGAAACGGTCCGACAGACCGTTTCAGAAGACAAATTCGATTGTGTGTACGGGCGGACAGACAGATTTTGCCAGCAGACAGATTTTAAAGCATGCTTTAAAATCTGTCTGCTGGGTACCCGTCTGTCCGACATGTCTGCTGGTTAGTACGCTAACCAGCAGACGTATCTGCCCGCACATGCGTCGAATGGATTCGACGCATGCGTGGAAGTGTTTTACTTCCTGGTGCGGTGACGTGGTGGCGTTAACGTCACCGCCACGTCACCGCGCTGTCTGCCGGCGGGGATTTTGGTTTGATCGTGTGTACACGATCAAACCAATTTCTCCCAGCAGACAAATCCGATCAAATCGGTCTGACAGACCGATTTGATCAGATTTATTTGGTCGTGTGTACGCGGCCTTACAGGCAACCAGCCAATGACCAACTGCATCCAAGATGGGTGGCCATTTGACACCCAGATTATTGAATCCAGTGAAAGTAAATTCTTAACAACGACACTGTCAGTGAAAACTGCAATTAGAATAACTTGACCAGCATACTTACATAGATTTGGGATCTTTTAACCCGACATGCCTCATATATCTAGGTATATATTTCTAGTAATTACTTTGAAAAAACTCATTCAGTAAAATAAGATAAGACACCTGACATCCGTTCCCCTGCAATCTTAACTTTGCTTGACATAAACCGATGAAGTTCTTGAATCAGTTGTGACACTTGTCAGAGACTTTTAGCTGGCTCACAGGAGATGCTGTTTCCTGCACTTTATTACACCACAAAATCTCCTGTAAAGTGACCACCAAATGTTCTGGCTGAGAGGGAGGAAATCTCCTAAAATGAGCTGTTAATTGCTACCTGCATGGGTTGTGGTTTAAGGGAATGTTCGGAGCATTGGCCCTGTGGTCCAACAGTTCCATCCCCGACATTTATATATTTCTGTATTTAATATGTATGTGGGGAAACATATATTTTTTTTAATCCGGAGGAATAACGATAAATCTGTGACTAGTGGGAACTGTCTGCTTTGTACTGCATGATAGAAAGCAAGAAGTATTGAAGTGGGAGTAAATGCCCATGCATGATTTTTATCTATAGGCAAGCCTCATATATTATATATTAAGGTCACTAAAGGAATTTTTTTTTTTAGCTAAATAGCTTCCTTTACTTTACTGCAATCCTGGTTTCGTGTCCTCATTGTTCGTTTTTGCGCTGATGTTGCTGTAATTCTTCTCTGTTCTGGACACTTCCTGGTTGTCTGTTTCCTGAGGACTACAGTACTGGGAGCTTCTAGTTTCGTTTTCCAAACCATCACTCTCTATGGCTCTGTATAGCACAGATACAGGATATCATGCAAAAACGAAACTAAATAAATTGCAGGTACATTATATGATTGATTTTTATCTATTTTTAATTGATTTTAAAAGGAATCAGTTAACTATTATGTCTCTATACCCTGTAAACAGTAATTTCAGCAAAAAAAAAAATTCCTTTACAACTCCTTTAAGTCCACAAACCCGTAAGGAAGACTGGGTGAAGATGGAAGCGTCCTCATCCGTGACAGTGGGCTGCTGGAGGGCTTTGTTTTTAGGTACGTTTCACATAATGTGCTAGTTTGCGATACACAGAGCTTTTTTTCTCAGAAAATAGGTGCAGGAACTCAACCACGACCCGTTCAGATTTCACAAACAGTAGAAGGGTCTTAAAGGGGCATTAAATACCAGAATTGCATTACATACAGTGTGCAGAGTTCAGGGGGTTACAAAGCAGTCACTTGTAAACACAGAAACCAGACTTCTGTGTTCACAAGTGATTGTGGTGAGCGGGCACCAAAGGGTCTGAGCCAAAGGTGGTGGAACTGAGTTCCACCAAGTTCCCCCAGAAAAAAAGCCCTGGCGATACATACTAGCACATTTTCACATAAAAAAAAACACCCAGCATTTTACTACATATTTACAGTAAATCTCAACACTAAGTCCCCTTTCACACTGGAGCAGTTTGCAGGCACTATTGCGCTAAAACCGCCCCGCTAGTGGGCAAATAGCGCAGTGAAATTAGCAGTAAAACGGTGCTAAAAATAGCGGTGCTTTATCGGCCACCGCACCTCTCGCCCCCAGTGTAAAAGGGGCCTAACTGGATGATTGTGTGTTATAAACAATTGCCATTTGTTAAATATATATATATTTTTTATTTTTTAATCATACTCCAGTGCTGCAGATCCCCTGCAGTCCCTGCAGCTGTTATTGCTGCACCAATGAGCTGCAGGTAGGACATTCCTTGCCCCACGGATGCCTGTATACAAAAAGGGGGGTCGGATTTTTTTAGGTTCAATAAAGGTTTATTGAGTTTTTTAAGACAGAAAAAAACAGAAGAGTAACATTTTTTAACCGAGCGTCCAACAAAGGGCAACCCGGGCCAATTGACATAAATCATACACAATCCGTATTACTAAAATTAAGTAAACACAAACAGTTACTGCTACAAGGGTTGGGTATAGGAATTTGTCATGGTTACAGGATCTGTCCACAAACTACCGAGTCCTCCCCTGGCCCGGATGCCCCGATGGGAGGGGTCGGATTTTTTTGACCACACTGACCTAATATGGTCACATGGCACTCCCCTGAAGCCCCAAAACTCAGGACACATATATACAGACATCGACTTCTTGAAAGTCAAGTTTCAGCCCACCCCCTTTTAACTCCTGCACTTTGGTTTTGGTTAATCTCCTTGGAACTCAAGGCCAACTTTCATATTTTAGCACCCTTACCTGAAGGGTTCTGAAGAGCTCTGGCACACATGTAAAGGAATGAATGTTTACTTACACGTGCCTGTTGCAAAGACATGTATGCAATTTATTAAAATTGCTAACTTTTAACTCTGAAAACAAAGTCTCTGTTTTATAGTTACTTCTCAGGATTTGAAAAAAAAAAAAATTTTTATCCTTCTATTCTACATGGAAATTTACCAGTTTCAATGGATCAGTAGAGGGCCATTAGAGGACAGGGCCATATTTCATTATTTTTTGTTTTTATTGAGTGCCTTGGTTTACTACATTGCCCCCTAGACTGGAAAACTAGAAGACATCTTCAGTGCCAGAGGAAGGACCAGTAATGACGTACTTCTCTTCTCAGATCCTCAATATTGTAGCCCCTGGAAACAGTTAGGGACACCTAAGAGGCTTGGCATGCTGACATGTCACCACAGTGTTAGATTCTTGAGCTTGAATTTTACTTTTCTTTGAAGAATTGGGTGAGAATTTTATAAAGGCTAACAGGTTTTGTTTAGATCTAAAAAATCCTTGGGTGAGAGGGGATATGGCACATGATACCCAAAATAAATAAATGCAAAGCTGGCCTTACTTACAGCCACACACAAAAAGTTACTGCACATGAACACTTTGGACGAGCCACCAGACTTTCTGTAGGGTTCAAACAACATGTATCCTTGCTCTTTGGAACACTATCTGGCTGTTGAAGTTCCTCTCTGGTGCTTCTATATGGGTTCCAGTTTCATTCCTCCTTAATAGATTCTGTGGCCAGGCAATGCAAGCTTTGGCTCCAAACTCTTATAGTTACATGGTTAGTCAAGTTGTAAAAAGACACTAGTTCATCAAGTTCAACCAATAAAAAAAAAAATCCAAAAAACCCACAAAACACCTTCCTACTTCAAACAGGTTCTCCTCAAGCTGTGGACCTGAGAAGTCAGAGAACAGCTGCACACACATCCACCTGCAGCAAAGCCTGAAGGGGCAAGAGAGCTTCCAGAAGATTCCACCACGTATTTATACCCTTCCCCAGCATGCACCACTGGCAGTAAACCTCCTAGCAGCTGGCAAGGGAGATAGGAATATTCACATTGGTTCATCCCATATTGTTACCAGGGACACTTCCCAACAGCAGACAGCAGTAAACAATAACCTGGACTCAAAGGTAAAATCTACAGCAGGGGTGTCAAACTCACGGGCCGGATGAGTCTCATGGTTGCCCTCAAAGAGACAGTTGTATCTGTAAGACTAGATGTCCAGAGCACCCCACCCCCTCTTAAATCTGATGTCGGGAACCCCCTGCCATTAGAGGTCAAGAGTCTCCCATCCTCCTTTACATCACAGTGCACCCCCCCCCCTACCTTCCTGCTGCCGGGAAGAAGCTGGAGGGCAGCTGGGAAGCATAAAGTGCAGGAGGAGGACCAGAGGAGGGCTGGAGTCAGCTGCCAGAGTCTGCTGAATGCTGAGACCAGGGGTGGTGGAGACAAGGAGGTGGTGCAGCTGCACAGAGAGGAGCAGGATCTATAGGAGGAGCTCTGTCCTCCTCTCTCCTGCCTACTGCTAAGACAAGGTGGGGGCAGGGACAAGGGGGTGCCAGAGCTGCAGGAGAGGTGCAAGGGCCACATTAAAAGTGATCTACAGAATGCTGGACTAGGCATTGGCTAACTACAGCCCAGTAGCATTTAACTTAAAATAGGGACACTCCTGCTTAGGATAAATTACGTTGAGATCATTGTACTGCTTAATGCGCCTTTATCAAAAACAGTGCCTGCTTTGGAAAACTATTGCATCTAAATGCCTTGCCAATTTTTTTGCTTAGACAAAAAACAGTCATGTTAAAAATAGAGAAAGGTGGGGATTGTATTCATGACTCCCAGCCTGAGATGTTTCAGTTTTTCTCAGTGAGATTTTTAAACTAAATAAAGCACAAACTAGAACCAGGTTGATCATTTTCATATTTCTGGGATTCAGTCTGAGGATATCTGGGTGGGTTCTCCTCACTTTCAAATAATTTGTAAACTTTATAAAAATCACTGAAATTCAACAAAGATGACGTCAACGTTCCAACCACTTTGCTGGAAACGATTTGTAAACAATTGTGTCATGTGCAGACTGTGCACGGGTTTGATTTTGTATGTTTTTTGTATTTTTTCTTCTTCTTTTTTTGGTCTAAAAAGCTCGGGTACCGGCAATTATTATGATCAGCTTGGTTTGCTTTAGCGGAAAGAAAGATGATGTTTCTAATAAGTGAATTACGTTGTAAGATTATTTGTCTCACATTCCTAGTTAAGGCTTTTGTGTGCAAACATACACTAAACGTGGAGGTGCAATCAGTGGACGTGTCTTCAAGCCTTCGGCCATGGCAGAATGTACAAACACCCTCACCCGAGGGTAGACAAAGCAAAATAAATGACTGTCAGAATCAGAGTATGCTACTGGCAACATTTATTTTACTGCCACATAAATCAAAGTGAAACAAATAGAAGCTTTAATTAGAGAACCTTTTTTTTTTTTTTTTTTTACAATCTTTAACATTTTGAGCTTTACAAAACATAAAACAGAATCTGTAGAAAGAATAAGAAAAAAAAAGGAAATCAGCATTCACATTATTTTAAACAAATTGACACAAAAATCAGTTTAGTATAGCGATTGCAGGTCCTCCCCTGTCCTAGATATTCGATCTAAATGGACCGGTCCCTCACACATTCAAGGGAGAGGGTAAGGACCAGCACCGAAAGCTAGGAGTAATATTGCAGTAAACTAAAAACTCAAGAAATAAAGTTGTAAAGTAAACATGGAAACATAAATGTTATGAGTTAACTGCTGATATTAGACACGTGCAATTTGTTTAGTTCTAAATGATTATATCCAATGAAATATCCAAATTTCCAAATTGTATCATTTTTGAATTTTTACGTATATTCAGAAATTTGAAAATTCAAAATTTTGGAAATGTGAAAATTCAGAAATTCATAAACCCCGAAAATTCGAAAATCTGAAATAATAACTAACTAATAATAACTTAAAGTGATTGTAAGGCTTTGTGTTTTATTTTTTTAAATAACAAACATATCATACTTACCTTCACTGTGCAGTTCATTTTGCACAGCGTGGCCCCGATCATCCCCTTCTGGGGTCCCTCGACAGCTCTCCTGACTCCTCCTCACATCAGTTAACCCCCTAGCAAAAGCGATCACCATAGACACGTCCATAGACAAGATTCCTGGACCTGGTCCCGCCCTCCGGCACCCGCGTCATTTAATTTGATTGGCAGCAGTGGGAGCCAATGGCTGCGCTGCTATCAATCTATCGGATCAAGAGCCAGGACCCCGTGCAAAGAGGTAGAGCGTGTCTAGACCGAGACAATTACAGTGCTCAGGTAAGTAAAACGGGGAGCCGGTCACTGTCATAAGTTTTTTTGCCTTAATGCATAGGATGCATTAAGGTGAAAAAACACAAGGGTTTACAACCCCTTTTACTATCTATTAAATTATAGGTATTGGAATTTCTTTTCAAATTTGGCTGTTAGTGAACGTAACGGATTTGTATTCATTACGTTCAATAACACCCAAATTTGAAATGAAATGAAATTCCAATACCTGTAATTTAATAGTTAGTTATTATTAGTTAGTTAGTTAGTTAGTTAGTTATTTTGAATTTTTGTTCTTTCTAATTTTCTAATTTTCCTTTCTTATTTTCTGATTTTCTAATTTTCTAATTCAGAATTTTCTAATTTCCAAATTTTTCAAATTTTTAATTCACAATTAAAAACAAAAACAAAAAAAAAAACGAATTAAACTAAAACAAACACATTTTTTGGCAGTGCAAATGTCTAGCTGATATATCCAAAGCATGGCAGATGCACCTGGTCCAGCAGCTAAGTATACAGTGCAGAAAATAAGTATTTGAACACCCTGCTATTTTGCAAGTTCTCCCACTTGGAAATCATGGAGGGGTCTGAAATTGTTATCGTAGGTGCATGTCCACTGTGAGAGACATAATCAAAAAAAAATTCCAGAAATCACAATGTATGATTTTTTAACTATTTATTTGTATGATACAGCTGCAAAGAAGTATTTGAACACCTGTCTATCAGCTAGAATTCTGACCCTCAAAGACCTGTTAGTCTGCCTTTAAAATGTCCACCCCCACTCCATTTATTATCCTAAATTAGATGCACCTGTTTGAGGTCATTAGCTGCATAAAGACACCTGTCCACCCCATACAATCAGTAAGAATCCAACTACTAACATGGCCAAGACCAAAGAGCTGTCCAAAGACACTAGAGACAAAATTGTACACCTCCACAAGGCTGGAAAGGGCTACGGGGAAATTGCCAAGCAGCTTGGTGAAAAAAGGTCCACTGTTGGAGCAATCATTAGAAAATGGAAGAAGCTAAACATGACTGTCAATCTCCCTCGGACTGGGGCTCCATGCAAAATCTCACCTCGTGGGGTCTCAATGATCCTAAGAAAGGTGAGAAATCAGCCCAGGACTACACGGGAGGAGCTGGTAAATGACCTAAAAAGAGCTGGGACCACCGTTTCCAAGGTTACTGTTGGTAATACACTAAGACGTCATGGTTTGAAATCATGCATGGCACGGAAGGTTCCCCTGCTTAAACCAGCACATGTCAAGGCCCGTCTTAAGTTTGCCAATGACCATTTGGATGATCCAGAGGAGTCATGGGAGAAAGTCATGTGGTCAGATGAGACCAAAATAGAACTTTTTGGTCATAATTCCACTAACCGTGTTTGGAGGAAGAAGAATGATGAGTACCATCCCAAGAACACCATCCCTACTATGAAGCATGGGGGTGGTAGTATCATGCTTTGGGGGTGTTTTTCTGCACATGGGACAGGGCGACTGCACTGTATTAAGGAGAGGATGACCGGGGCCATGTATTGCGAGATTTTGGGCAACAACCTCCTTCCCTCAGTTAGAGCTTTGAAGATGGGTCAAGGCTGGGTCTTCCAACATGACAATGACCCGAAGCACACAGCCAGGATAACCAAGGAGTGGCTCTGTAAGAAGCATATCAAGGTTCTGGCGTGGCCTAGCCAGTCTCCAGACCTAAACCAATAGAGAACTCCGTGTTTGGAGGGAGCTCAAACTCCGTGTTTCTCAGCGACAGCCCAGAAACCTGACTGATCTAGAGAAATCTGTGTGGAGGAGTGGGCCAAAATCCCTCCTCCAGTTGTGACCTGGTGGCAAACGTTTGACCTCTGTAATTGCAAACAAAACTGTCTAACAGGTGTTCAAATACTTCTGCAGCTGTATATACAAATAAATAGTTAAAAAAAATCAAATTGTGATTTCTGAAATTTTTTTTGATTATGTCTCTCACAGACATGCACCTACGATAACAATTTCAGACCCCTCCATGATTTCCAAGTGGGAGAACTTGCAAAATAGCAGGGTGTTCAAATACTTATTTTCTGCACTGTAACTGACTCAATATCACTGACTCTTATTATGGTTCTGGGTTTTGTTATGGTTCTCATTCTGGTTCTGGTTCACCTGGACAAGTTGCTTGAATGCTGGATCCGCCAAGACTAGCAGGGCAATATCCAGACTAGAAGAAACATTAGCCAAGCCTGATACATGGTTTTTCTAGGAAGCCCATGTGAAGACAAAACGTTCTTGAGTACCCTACAAGTGGCGATCCATTTCTCAGCCTCCATAATCCATAATCTCCGTCACCTTTCCAATCCAGTCCAGCTCGGTTTAGACATTAATAGCTGTGTGTTGAGTTATTTTGAGGGGACAGCAAATTTACACTGTTATACAAGCTGTACACTTACTACATTGTAGCAAAGTGTAATTTCTTCAGTGTTGTCACATGAAAAGATATAATAAAATATTTACAAAAATGTGAGTGGTGTACTCACTTTTGTGAGATACTGTTATACCTAAAGTGGTTAACTATTGTAATGTGCATATGCTTGGAAATCATTATATTTCCCAGTATCTCGGAAGGAGCATGATGTCACCTTCAACTTTCAAGGGCAGAAGATGGAGGTGAGGTCAGTATAAATTATACCGGTATTTATTTATTTACAAATAACCTTTTCTTTTTTAACAGTAAATCTTTTTTTGCAATTTACTTTTGGGTGCACTATCAGCACGTAATTTTTCATTCTTGTTATTTTGGATAGTGTAGAAAAATAGTTGTAGCTCAGATCCTTAACAGGTCCAGTGGATTTGTCCTAGGTTCTCCTCTGGGTCCCTAGGCAGCTAGCCACACAACACTTGTGCAGTCTCTCTTACAATAACCAGTGATATCTGTCTAGGTTTTATTGCTAGTTAAACTTTGATGGGGTGCAGGGAAAGCTTTGGGATACTCCAGAATTTAGTGCACAAAACTATTTGGAGGACTCTTTCTATTCTGTCCACTTTAGCAGCACTGACACATAAGGGGTTAAACAGCAGACCGTCAATAGGATCCCACTTCCAGGCCTCTACTCACTTTGTGTCCAGATACTTGTGTACCTCCATGTCTAGTATTGGATAGAAACTGTACCGTGAATCTCCACCCTGGATCCTCAGTGCACCCCCTTAACTTGGCTCTGAACGACTTCCAGGATACATAGGCCCCCAACTCCTCCTGAACTGGGACCTTGATCAACTCTCTGCAACAGGCCGTTCAGATCCCACTGAGCTGGGACCTTGGTGAGATCTCTGCAGGCTTTAGCTAACTGGCCCATAAGGGCAGCAGCCCTTCCAAGCTGGGATCTCCTCCTCCAGGGTGAGAACCTTGTTGCCCCATGCATCAGACTATAAATCCCCTTCTCAACCACTTACTGGGCACTTCCTCCCTAGGGATTGGCTGAGATCTTATAAATATTTAGACCCAGGGCCTGCCTCCTGCAGCCCACTAAAATTTAGAACCTACTAGAAAGCAGGGAGAAGTAGTTGAGCCTGCAGTCTGTGAGAACCTGAGCAGCCAAAATGAATCAAACACTGCCCCACTGCTTACAGAGGAGCCAAAAAACTAAATTTACCTGAACCTCTCTAGCAATCTATTCTAGGAGGGTGTTACATAGTTAACACATCCGCCAAGATAAGAATGACAGTGTACCGTTTGTTAGTACTCCTGTAACTTTTTTATGTTGCTATCTGTGTCCATTGAATAGATTTACCTTCACTGCTTGTCATCAGAACAAATTTCTGTTCTGGAGGCAATGCTAATTTTACATTTTCCCCCACTTTTAGTGTCTTTGACATTGGTCACCAGGACAATAGAGTAAATCTCTCTACAGAGGACACAGGCAGCAGTAAAAATCTAACAGGGGTTCTAATTCTTCAGCACACTGTCCAAAACGAAAACAAAAATTGCCTTTAGATATATTTGGGGGTCTATTTATAAAAAGTTTGCTGTGCAAATGTCTCAACTTTTGCATAACCCTCCCAAATAATTCCAACATTGGGCCAGATTCACAGAGCGATTACGCCGGCGTTACAGGAGATGCGCGGCGTAAGTCTAAATGTGCGCGTGCGTTTCGATGCGCCACATCCCCAAACCGAGATACGCAAGAAGTCTACTTTTTTTTGTCCGGCGTAATTTCGATAGACAGGCGCATTCGTCTGCGCAAAACTGCGCTAGACACACCATTGATTTCCTATTCAAATATGCTAATGAGGGAGTTACGGGGATCCACAAAAGAACGTTGTTGCAGCGCAGGCTA
Source organism: Rana kukunoris (assembly GCA_029574335.1). NCBI lineage: Eukaryota > Metazoa > Chordata > Amphibia > Anura > Ranidae > Rana > Rana kukunoris. The sequence continues at coordinate 39,838,129 of CM056053.1, read as the reverse complement.
CGCGCTGTGCGCAACAGCAAAATGTCCTGTCTAAAATTAGACCATATAAAAGGTGGTATAAAATTAGACAATTTGTCTACATGTCAGAGAAAGCAACACTGTTAGTGAGGATCTGAGCAGTCACACGTGTTGCACAACAATCTGTATGCCAACATGCCAGGGACATCCTTGCTCATAGCTATACTACTGACTTTAGAGGAGCAAAAAGAAGGAGGAGGGCACGGAGGAGGGCACAGAGGAGGGCACGGGAGAGGATATACCGCACCCGCATAGACCTCTTTGGCATGAGTGATTCTGAGGTGTATCGCATCTTCAGATTCACCCCTCATGCCATCCTGGAATTAACCACAACCTTGCAGAAGTACATCACCAGCCCAACACACCGCTCACATGCAGTGCAGCCACTGGTCAAGGTCATGGCAACACTGCATTTCCTTGCCAGTGGCTCTTTTCAAAGAACAAGTGGAGTGGTGGCTGGGATGTCACAATCCTCCATGAGCAGATGTGTGCACCAGGTTGTCCCTGCAATCTTCAGATGCATGGCCAACCAAATCATCAAAGCAACCACTGAGGACCTGCGGCTGAAGGCAATGACAGATTTCTACAGAATTGCCAGATTCCCACGCACCGTGGGGGCCATTAATTGCACACATGTGGCACTCCAGCCCCCCCATGAGACAGAGCACATATACCGGCAATCGGAAGCATTGTCATTCCATCAACGTACAGGTGATAGTCGATGCCCAAGGCCTCATATGGCACGTCCCTGCCAAACACCCCGGATCCAGCCATGACAGCTACATTTACAATCAGAGCCCCATCCGAATGGAATTCGAACAGAACGTGTATGGGGACACCTGGCTGGTTGGTGAGTGACATGGGTGGCAGGCATGACTGTCCCCCCCATGATGCACACATCACAAGGGGCACATGCATGACTAACATCCTCCTGTCTTTTCCCTTACAGGTGACTCTGCATATGCACTGGGACCCCATCTCATGACTCCTATCCGGAACCCCCAAACCCCAGGAGAGGAAAGATACAATGAAGCCCACGCCCAAACACGTGCAGTGGTGGAGCGCACCTTTGGCCTCCTGAAGTCACGTTTCCGATGCCTGGATAAGTCTGGGGGGACCCTGTTGTATTCCCCCAACTTCGTGTGCCAGATCATCGGTGGATGTTGCCTGCTGCACAACTTCGCAGTGAGAAAGGGCCTGCAGATTGACATACGTGATGACCTGACCCCTGAACCAGACAATCCCCCCCTAACCGAGGTGACCCCGTCTTCTGAGGGAAGAGCAGCCAGGAGACAGCTCACATTAGGCATCTTTGCACGTTAAACACACACATTAATCATGGCACAATGAGAATGCATGCATGCACACCACTGTGGTCCCTAGCACAGACACATCACATCCTCATCTAATTGGATTAGCACAAGCCCACCATGCTGGACTTGTGAGCAGCAACGCCACGCCACAGCTCCAATTATGTCACTGTACATTCATACACCACTCACACGGACCTGGGGATCACCCTACTCCACCAAAACTGAGGGTGACATCCCTTTCCGGCAGGAATATCACCCCCACATTCCAAAAACATTCACAACACAACAAAAAAAAAAAAAATGTCCAGCAAAAAAGAAAAAAATCCCAGGAAAAAAAAAAAAAAAAAACATGAAAAAACAAAGGGGGAAAACAAATTAATGCTGCTGGCATGAGCTACGCCTCGGGGTGCCCATGGCCACGGCCCCGGCTCCTCAGGGGAGACTCATGGGGAGGGTGGTAATCCGGGGAAGGAGGAGCAGCCCCTGGTCTCTGCCCACCTGGCGGCCTGCCCTCCAAGGCCACGGCAATTCTGTCCAGGCCAGCACCTAGTGTTGCCGTGTTGGCCTGGATAGCCTGGGTAAGGGCCCTCACATCCTGCCCAACGTCTGCTGTTGTAGTCTGCAGTACGTTTAGGCAGTTTGTAAGAGCCCGGGAGTGGCAGTCCAGGTCCCCAAGCGTATCCTTTATGGAGGACAGGCTCTCCTCCATCCGCCCCAAAGTCTGGCTGACCTGTCCCAGATGGCGGGTCTGAAGGGCCTGGTCCCTTCTCAGATTGGCGGGCAGAACCTCGGCCACCCCCTGGTCTTCTGGGATGACTTCCTGCCTCCAGCTGAGGCTTGGGGCTGGGGAGAAGGGGAGGCCCTTGGGAGAGGAGCCATGTTGGGGGAGGAGTGGGAGGGGCTAGCCCTTATGGAGGGCTGGCTGCTGCCAGCCAGAGAGGAAGACTCCTCCAAAAACAGCAATCCACAGGCTGACATGACATCCTCCTCCTCCTCAAACTCCTCCTCCTCAACCTCCTCGGAGGACTCCGGCATTGTCTGGGGGTCCTCATCAGGCTGTTGTCCCTGGGATGGTGTGGTCAGCCCAGATGGCCCAGCACCCTCCTGCACATCTGTGGATGACACAAAACATTCAGAGGTTGGAGGATCCACACACTTGCCACATATTCCCTTTGAGCCCCCCCCCCCACATATTACACACCTGATAGGGCAAAAAAACCTTACCTGGCATCACGCCTTCATGACTGGAGTCATAGCCAGGCAGGCCCTCCACCTGTTCTCTATGAAAGGTGTGGGCCACCGCACGCTCCTCCGCTGTCAGCCTAACAGGGCATGGTGGGCCCCCTCCTGTGCCCCTGGCATGGGCTGCCATTTTGGCCAACTTCTTTCTGACCAGACGCCAGAGGTCATTGATCTCCTTTCCACCCCCGGCCGTGTCCGGGTCTCCCCCCCCCCCCACTGAATTCACCTGGTCAGTAATGTGCTGCAAAATCTCACGCCTCCTGGCCGGGGTGGTGTTGGCACTCTCCGGGCCGTGGAGGAAACGCCCATATTGGGTAATGGCCCGGGCAATTATTTGTTTCTCCCCCATAGAAAAATTCAACTTACTCTTCCTCTCAGTCATACTCATACAAAAACTCTCTCCCAAACAATCAGAAAAAATCACTCACAAAAACAAGCAGGAAAAATCAAGCAACAAAACAAACACACAAAAATCTATCAACCAAAAAGTCTCACAAGCAGTCACCAAAAAACACTTTCAAATATCTTCTACAAAACACTAGATCAAACAGTCAACAAATATAACAAAGACAAGTCACAACTAGTGTTGCTCACGAATATTCGCATTGCGAATATTCGCTACGAATATTGCATATTCGAGTATTCGCGAATAACTCGAATATTGCGGCGAATATTCTCTATGGGGAATATTCGTATTTTTTCAAATGTATTTTTAAAACAGATCACATCCTAGTGATCTCCATCGACGTCTGAAAGCATTGCTGGTATGATTAGAGAGAGACCCTGGGCCGAGTAGCTGATGCGACTCTTTTATGTTGCCGAAAATTCGCATTGCGAATTGTCGGCAACATAAAAGAATCGCATCAGCTACTCGGCCCTTCTTTTGCATCAGAGCCAATCAGAATAACTCGAATATTCGGCAAAAGGAATATTGCGCGATATTCCTTTTGCCGAATATTCGAGTTATTCTGATTGGCTCTGATGCAAAAGAAGGGCGGAGAAGAAAATCGCGCAATATTCCTTTTGCCGAATATTCGAGTTATTCTGATTGGCTCTGTTGCTGCAACAGAGCCAATCAGAATAACTCGAATATTCGGCAAAAGGAATATTGCGCGATTTTCTTCTCCGCCCTTCTTTTGCATCAGAGCCAATCAGAATAACTTGAATATTCGGCAAAAGGAATATTGCGCGATATTCCTTTTGCCGAATATTCGAGTTATTCTGATTGGCTCTGATGCAAAAGAAGGGCGGAGAAGATAATCGCGCGATAGGAATATTGCGCGATTATCTTCTCCGCCCTTCTTTTGCCCCCTTATTCTCCTTTCTTTTAAGTAGAGTTAGTGTAGAGTTAGTGTTTACTGCATATTAGTTTAGTAATACAGGAAATGATCTCCGTTTATGAGAATTTCGCAATAATTTTCGCATTTTTTTTGGATAAAATATCACGAATATTCGATATTAGCGAATATTCGCGAATATTCTTCTATATATTCGCGCAATATCGCAAAATCGAATATGGCGTATTCCGCTCAACACTAGTCACAACGCAACAAACAACAGAACAAAAGCACCTTGCTGTATAGGAAGGGATACAAAGGGATGTACTTTTGCAAAGGAAGTGCGTTTGTGTCTGTCTATTTATGCTGTCTGCGTAGTTCACAAAGTTGCCTGGGTCCACTTCCAATTTCACTGATTGCGCCGTTCCCGAGTTGTGAGCATGCGCACAGAGGTGCTGACCATGGTCTGCTTCATGCGTGCATGCGTGAGCCGGCCAGCCCTTCATTTGCATGGGGTCACGGCTCATTTCAATGTAACACGCCCACGTCCTTCCCAATTCGAATTACTCCGCCTTACGCCTCTGAAATTACGTTGCACAGGCGCTAATTTCTGCGCAAATCTATCAAGAATACGGTGATTGTGCCGCTACATTGCGGCAGTCTAACGTAAAGGAGGTGCGCTACGCCAGTCAAAAAATGCGCCGATGTACGTGAATCTGGCCCATTGTGTCTAGTATTTTTTTTCCTTATGATCATCAGTTCTATCCAGTGACTAAAATACCTTAACCAAGAAAATACCACATTATTGACACAAGATAGGAAATAAACAAATTACAGAGATTATTGTCAATGGCTAGTTATTAAAGTGAGTATAAACCCTTAAATGGCCTCAGGTAATACACTGAGATGAAACCAATCCTCCTACATAAGTTGTACCTGTCTATTTGCAGCACCCTCTTCTCTACATCTGTTCAAAGTGCTAAATTATAACGCTTGTCTGAGGATTCAGAAAAAAGGGGGTGGAGAGCTGAAGTTACACTCTGCAGAGCTCAGTGGGGAGAGCTCTGAGAGCTGATTGGAGGGAAGGGGACACCCCTCACCTTTAAGGCCTCGTACACACGAGGGGATATGTCCGCTGAAAACGGTTCGATGGACCGTTTCAGCAGACATCTCCGCTCGTGTGTATGGGCTAGCGGACAGATTTCTCCACCCGACAGATTTCAAAGCAAGCGGTGGGAATCTGTCCGCCCGACATGTCTGCTGGTTAGTACACTTGCCAGCAGACATGTCGTCCCGCACCGCCGCCGCGCCGCCGCCGAATGTATTCGGCGCATGCGCGGAAGTGTTTTACTTCCTGGTGCGGTGACGTAGCGGTGACGTGGTGGCGTCAACGTCACCGCCACGTCACCGCGCCGTCCGGCGGCGGGGAATTTGATCCGATGGTGTGTACACGCCATCGGATCAAACTCCCGATCGGACATATCCGATGGAAATGGTCCGCGGACCGTTTTCATCGGATATGTCCGATCGTGTGTACGAGGCCTAACACAGCACACAGGAACAGAGCTGAGGCTGAGGTTTACAACCACTTTATAGAAAGATTAGGTGTTATGGTATAAGTTGGTATAGGAATTTTGACAGTCTCTTAGTCCCTTAGGCTTTAAAACGGAGGTCCACCCTAAAGTGGAACTTCTACTCATCTGATTCCTACCCCCCTCCGGTGCCACAATTGGCCTGTCTTTGACAGGTATCCTTTCCCACTTCTGGGAGTCCAGGCCGTGGCCCGTGACATCACCGCCGGGCTCCCTCCTCCTCCCCCGGTCGCCGGGCCAATAGGAGAGAGAAGTGGGGCCTCGCACATGCACAGTAGGGTTCCCGGCGTGAAGCCAAAAGGCTACATTGCCTGGTTCCCTTACTTGCAATGGCGACGGCAGCCATGGAAACATCAGCTGTGGTGCTGGCATCTAGGGACTCTAGGACAGGTAAGTGGTCTATTATTAAAAGCCAGCAGCTGCAGTATGTGTAGCTGCTGCCTTTTAATTTTTTATTTTTTTGGCCGGAACAGCGCTTTAAGGTTAGCTGGTCCACACAACATTTTTATTATACTACAGTGCTAAAGCCCATGTACTGGGTCAACCTAATGATTTTAACAGCAGCAAAGAGAATTAGCAGTGCATGCACTTTAATAAAGTGGTCTTTACTTGCAGCATTGGGATCTCAGAATCAGTGCTCATCACAGAGACTGTCTGCATGGAGGTTGTTTGCATTCTCTTGTTTGTGCAGGTTTCTTCTGTTTTCGAAAAATATATTTGGCATCAACCAAAATTAGCCCTGATGTGTGAAGAAGAAACTTTGCACTGGGGACTAATACCGATGGCTCTATATACTCTGTGCTACAGATGTTTTCAGTGCTATGTACACTAATAACATAAAAAGGTCTTGTAAAACACTGTGTGCTCTCCCAGGGGTCTCTGTAAACTTTGACAGCTGAACTTTCTAGAGTATTTTTTTTTTTTTTACATGACAGCTCCTCTTGGTATGACTCCTCTGTCCCCAGAGAGGTCATATTGATAAACCATTTGTCCAGAGGAACTCAGATCAAAGCCTCTGGAAGACGAGGGTGTTAATTTGCGGCTGCGGCGAAACATCTGAATTTTCTCTACAGATCATCAGGAAACACAAGACTTCCCCAGTTTGTGATTGTAGGTCACAGTAAATTCCAAGTGTTTATGAATGCAGCCATAACAAGACCAAGATCAATTTCTATCAATTGTTCCCCATTTGGACCCATGCCACTTGTTCCTCCTTAGATGACCCTCATTTTAGTCTTACAGGGCCAGATTAAGAACATCATGGGCCTGGTGCTGAGGATTTTGGTGGGGCCTTTTATAAATAATAAATAAATGCGTGAGAATCACAGCGCAGCAATGGAGGGCCCAGTCTGAAAAATTAAGTGTACCCTAATGTGCTAATATGCTGTGCATACTTGTACATTGTGGCATAACCTACCCCAGGGCCTCTAAAAAGTAGTAATGTCAGGAAAGTTTACTACCGCTTTATTATCCCAGAAACCTCTCATGGGGCCCCCTACTGACCCAGTGGCCCTTGGGCAGTGCCTAAGTGCATAGTTGCCAACATTTAAAAAATATTTTAAGGGACACTTTTTTCACAAGTGCTATATTTAGAGTAGCTGAGATCCCCTATGTCCCTCTATACATCACAGTAGTAATCACACAATTAAATAAGTTCTAATAATGGGACAGAACAAATATGAGAACTGAGAAGATTTCCTTTAGTTGAACTAACAAAGGTGTGTTCATTCTAGAGCTGGTAACATTGAGGGTATTCAGTATCATTTTAAAGAACTGTTTCCTACCCCCCTCCAGTGCCACAATCGGCCTGTCTTTGACAGGTATGCTTTCCCACTTCTGGGAGTCCAGGCTGTGGCCCGTGACGTCACCGCCGGGCTCCCTCCTCCTCCCCCGGTCGCCGGGCCAATAGGAGAGAGAAGTGGGGCCTCGCACATGCACAGTAGGTTTACCGGCGTAAAGCCAAAAGGCTACATTGCCGGGTACCTTAGGGTATGACAGTGGGCAGTATGTACAGGAGAGGAGTGTGGAGGGTATGATGATGGGCACTATGTATAGGAGATAAGTGTGGAGGGGATGACAGTGAGCAGTATGTACAGGAGAGGAGTGTGGAGGGTATGATGATGGGCACTATGTATAGGAGAGAAGTGTGGAGGGGATGACAGTGAGCAGTATGTACAGGAGAGAAGCGTGGAGGGTATGACAGTGGGCAGTATGTACAGGAGAGAAGTGTATGACAGCAGGCAGTATGTACAGGAGAGGAGTGTGTAGGGTATGACAGTGGGTAGTATGTACAGGAGAGGAGTGTGAAGGGTATGACAGTGGGCAGTATGTACAGGAGGAGTGTGGGGGTATGACAGCGGGTAGTATGTACCAGAGAGAAGTGTGGAGGATATGATGGGGCAGTATGTACAGGAGAGGGGTGTGGAGGGTATGACAGTGAACAGTATGTACAGGAGAGGAGTGTGGAGGGTATGACAGTGGGCACTATGTATAGGAGAGGAGTGTGGAGGGTATGGTAGTGGGCAGTATGTACAGGAGAGGAGTGTAGAGGGGATTACAGTGAGCAGCATGTACAGGAGAGAAGTGTGGAGGGTATGACAGTGGGCGGTATGTAGAGGAGAGAAGTGTATGACAGCAGGTACTATGTACAGGAGAGGAGTGTGAAGGGTATGACAGTGGGTAGTATGTACAGGAGAGGAGTGTGAAGGGTATGACAGTGGGCAGTATGTATAGGAGGAGTGTGGGGGTATGACAGAGGGTAGTATGTACCAGAGAGAAGTGTGGAGGGTATGATGGGGCAGTATGTACAGGAGAGGAGTGTGGAGGGTATGACAGTTGGCAGTATGTACAGGAGAGGAATGGGGACGGTATGATAGTGGGCACTATGTATAGGAGAGAAGTGTGGAGGGTGCGACAGTGGGCACTATGTACAGGAGAAAAGTGTATGACAGTGGGCACTATGTACAGGAGAGGAGTGTGGGGGGTATGACAGTAGGCGCTCTGTATAGGAGAGGAGTGTGGAGGGTATGACAGTGGTCACTATGTACAGGAGAGGAGTGTGGAGGGTATGACAGTGGGCATTATGTATAGGAGAGAAGTGAGGAGAGTATGACAGTGGGCACTATGTATAGGAGAGAAGTGTGGAGAGTATGACAGTGGGCACTATGTACAGGAGAGGAGTGTGGAGAGTATGACAGTGGGCGCTCTGTATAGAAGAGGAGTGTGGAGGGTATGACAGTGGTTACTATGTACAGGAGAGGAGTGTGGAGGGTATGACAGTGGTTACTATGTACAGGAGAGGAGTGTGGAGAGTATGACAGTGAGCACTATGTACAGGAGTGGAAGGATGTTTAGGGACTGCGTAGAGGTTAAGCGGGTCATACATGGATTGAAATTACGCCAATTATGCAGAGACCAGCCATAGTCGATCTATGTATGGGCTAGCTGGTTTTACACAAGTCAATCTATTAATCGACTTGAGTACAACCAGCCTGTTTTTCCCAAAACAATCAGTGCTGCCAGCTATAGATAGCAACACTGATCATTGTACTTACTGACAGAACACAATAACACTACAGGAGTGATTCCCCCATCTACAGGTCAGCAGGTGAGAGGGTGTGTGGGGACAGGCTGGGGAGAGATACCAGTCAGTGGCTGGGTAGGCACTGGCTAGTATCAGAGCCAGATACACACAGGTTACATATGTTGCGGTCGTTAGAGCGAGAGCAATAATTCTAGCAAATACAGTACCGTGCCAGAGCTGCACAATCAATCGTTAAAAAATTGTGATCTCGATTCAACCACCCTGACATCTCCAATGCAGAGTTTGCTGATTCTTTCATATAACAAGTGGAGAGACTTTCAGCTGTCAAAAGGAAATATCTGGGGAGTCTGCCAAGTTCTTAGCAGGAAACATTGGGGCAGATTCAGATAGAATTAGATTATCGTAGAGTATCAGAAATACACTACGCCGCCGTTTTTTACCTGGCTCTACGTGGAATCCAGGTAGATTTTGTCCAGTAAACGACGGCGGCGTAGTGTATTTTTCCCGTGGCAATCCATCTGCGCGAGTAGGGGGCGTGAAGCATTGCTCCGTTCGCAAATTTCCCGCCGTGCATTGCGCCAAATCACGTCGTCACGTCGCAGTAGCGTCGTTTACGTACATTCCTATTCCCGAACGAGTTACGTTAAAAAAAAAAATATTTTCAAATCGACGCGGGAACGACGGCCATACTTGGGTTACGCACTGTTAGACCAGCAAAAAGCTCCTCTAACATTACGTAGCCAAAAAATGACGTAGGCGATTGCAAGGGACACTCGCACCTTCGTGGATCGCCGTAAAAACTCATTTGCATATCCCGACGCATGAAAACGACGCAAACTCCTCCCAGCGGCCGCAAAAATATCGCAGTGTAGATCCGAAGGCTTACGAGGACGTAAGCCTCTCGGATCGAAGCCCGAAGCCGCCGTATCATGGTTTGAGGATTCAAACTAGTGATACGGCGCTGTGTGTGTGTAAAGAAAATACGAAATTTGAAATTACTCCTGTCTAACACCAGTTAGACAGGCGTAATTGCTCTGCACACACTTACACATGAATCTACCCCATTGTACAGGCAGGCACACACACAGGCAACTAACGCTTCCTACAGGCACACACACACTCTACACACATAGAACAAAGGGATAAACTTCAGCACACACACACTGTGTAGGCACACACACACACAGGCACGTACAGACACACACACACAGGCACACACACACACATAAAGAAAATACAGGCACACAGACATCCAGGCAGTCTGCCAGTTTCCTTGTTCAGTTTGTAAACAACATGAAACATTGTAACCAACTTCGTTCTTAGATCAAACTTCTGTGTGTAAATGCACAAATTTAACCACTTAAAGTCCAACACTTGTTAAAAAGCAATATTTTTTGCTAGAAAATTACTTGGAACCGCCAAACATTATATATATTTTAGCAGAGACAAAAATGGCAATTGCTGCAATATTTTATGTCGCACTGCATTTGCCCATTTCAATGAATAATAAAAACCATAAAAACAAAACAGTAAAGTTAGCCCATTTTTTTTTTATGTGAAAGTTGATGGTATGCCGCACGAATCGTGAGAGAATTGTGATCTATCCTCTAAGCAAAAAAATTGCAGTTGTCATTTTAGCCAGAATCGTGCAGCTCTATACCGGGCAATATAAAAAGTTACAAAGACCACCATAGAGTCATTTTCTAGCAAAAAACAAATGATGATTTTTTTCTCAGTCTGCTGTAGTGTGTCAGCTTGTATTTATAATGGCCGCTCTGTATGTAGCTTCTGACAGGCTGTGCAAGCAGACCCGTATCTCCGGAACCATAAATGATAGCCATCCCATATTTTGCCAGGTTGTGGGGTAGGTCTTCACATACCTACCCCCCAAATGGGGTTTCTGTGACCTCTGGTCGTCGAGCTACAACCCCCAAAGTCGATCTTTTTTTTCAGATTTTTTTTTCTTTTGGGCAAATGGGCCTATCTTGAGAAAGGGCCTGGAGCTGCAGCTCCAACAGCCCCTATGTTAATCCGGCCCTGGGTCTTATGTGTAGACCTCCATAAAAAAATTATCATATAAAATATCAAAATTCAATGTATAATTTTTTGAGACTAAGATTTATTTTCGAAAAAAAAAAAAAAAAAAAATGTCTTAGTTTCTGTTATAAAATAGTGTAAATAAAGAATCGTTCTTCATAAATGTAGGCCAAGATGTATTGTGCTACACTTTTTTGGTAAAAAAAATAACCAAAAAAATCAGTATATATTTCTTACTCTCTGTGAAAGATAAAGTCTAAAATCTATGTTATACAGGTGCATCTCATAAAATTTGAATATCATCAAAATGTTTTTTTTTTTTTTCAGTAATTCAATTAAAAAAGTAAAACTCATATATTATATAGATGCGCTACACAGAGGGTGATATTTTTCAAGCATTTCTTTTAATTTTGATGATTACGGCTTAGAGTTAGTGAAAACCCCAAATTCTGTATCTCAGAATTTTTTTATATTACATAAGACCAATAAAAAAAAGGATTTTTAATACAAAAAGTTGGCTTACTGAAAAGTATGTCCATGTACAGTATAGTAGGCACTCAATACTTGGTTGGGGCTCCTTTTGCATGAATTAAGCCATCAATGCAGTGCAGGGCCGGCGCTACTGTAGCAATAGGCGGATCAGGCGGCTGCCTAGAGCGCCATGGTTGGGAGAGCGGCAAAATCAGGATCCCTCAGCTGGGGATTCGGATTTTTTAAATACCCGCAGGGCCGGCCGGCCGGTGTCACCATCCAGAAACCAGCATAGGCGTCTTATTGTGCCAGGCTAGGGGGGGGGGGCGATAAAATGCGCCTGTTAGGAGTCAAGACATCCCAGCGTTCTGTGCAAAAACAGTTGGCTCTCTCTCCGCCCCCGTTCTGTCAGCCTGCTTTCTCCGGGACCAATCTGTCCCCAGCCTGCAGTGCCGCCCTAGCAGAGCAGGGGAGAGCGTCAGGACAAGGAGCAGCCCGGAAGTGCTGCATTAACATGGAGTCGGCTGGCGCGGGTGAGATGGAACTGGGATCCCTGCCTGTGCTTGCCGTGATCCCCACCCCCCCTCCTCCTGTATCGTCAGAGATCTGCTGTGGGAGAACAGGCAGCATCAGCGTCATGCTCCTCGAGGTGAGTCCACCACCGCCGCTGGCTCAGGTAGTAAAAAACAGGCGGCACTCTCAGCTGAATAAAACATTTTTTTCACTCTGCTGTCTGCTTTGCATTGTGTACACAGGGGGACAGATGTGCGGGGAACAGATGTGGGGGGGGGGGGGGTTACAGTAGGCAACTGAGGTGGGGGTTACAGTGGTGCGTGGGGGGTGGGGGGCTTACAGTGGAGAACAGAGGTGCAGGGAATATAGTGGAGAACAGAGGTGCGGGGGGGTGATACTGTGTGGAACAGAGGTGTGGGGGGGGGGGGGTGATACTGTGTGGAACAGAGGTGCGGGGGTGATACTGTGTGGAACAGAGGTGCGGGGGTGATACTGTGTGGAACAGACGTGCGGGGGTGATACTGTGTGGAACAGAGGTGCGGGGGGGTGATACTGTGTGGAACAGACGTGCGGGGGTGATACTGTGTGGAACAGAGGTGCGGGGGGGTGATACTGTGTGGAACAGAGGTGCGGGGGGGATACTGTGTGGAACAGAGGTGCGGGGGGGGTGATACTGTGTGGAACAGACGTGCAGGGGTGATACTGTGTGGAACAGAGGTGCGGGGGTGATACTGTGGGGAACAGAGGTGGGGGGGTGATACTGTGTGGAACAGAGGTGCGGGGGTGATACTGTGGGGAACAGAGGTGCGGGGGTGATACTGTGTGGAACAGAGGTGCGGGGGTGATACTGTGTGGAACAGAGGTGCGGGGGTGATACTGTGTGGAACAGAGGTGCGGGGGGGATACTGTAGGGAACAGAGGTGCGGGGGTGATACTGTGTGGAACAGAGGTGCGGGGGTGATACTGTGTGGAACAGAGGTGCGGGGGGGGGGTGATACTGTGTGGAACAGAGGTGCGGGGGTGATACTGTGTGGAACAGAGGTGCGGGGGGTGATACTGTGTGGAACAGAGGTGCGGGGGGGATACTGTAGGGAACAGAGGTGCGGGGGGGGATACTGTGTGGAATAGAGGTGCTGGGGGTGATACTGTGTGGAACAGAGGTGCGGGGGTGATACTGTGGGGAGCAGAGGTGGGGGGGTGATACTGTGTGGAACAGAGGTGCGGGGGTGATACTGTGGGGAACAGAGGTGGGGGGGTGATACTGTGTGGAACAGAGGTGGGGGGGTGATACTGTGTGGAACAGAGGTGCGGGGGTGATACTGTGGGGAACAGAGGTGCGGGGGTGATACTGTGTGGAACAGAGGTGCGGGGGTGATACTGTGTGGAACAGAGGTGCGGGGGTGATACTGTGTGGAACAGAGGTGCGGGGGTGATACTGTGGGGAACAGAGGTGCGGGGGTGATACTGTGTGGAACAGAGGTGCGGGGGTGATACTGTGGGGAACAGAGGTGCGGGGGTGATACTGTGTGGAACAGAGGTGCGGGGGGGATACTGTAGGGAACAGAGGTGCGGGGGTGATACTGTGTGGAACAGAGGTGCGGGGGTGATACTGTGTGGAACAGAGGTGCGGGGGTGATACTGTGTGGAATAGAGGTGCGGGGGGTGATACTGTGTGGAACAGAGGTGCGGGGGGGAATACTGTAGGGAACAGAGGTGCGGGGGGGATACTGTGTGGAATAGAGGTGCTGGGGTGATACTGTGTGGAACAGAGGTGCGGGGGGGGGGATACTGTAGGGAACAGAGGTGCGGGGGGTGATACTGTGTGGAACAGAGGTGCGGGGGGATACTGTAGGGAACAGAGGTGCGGGGGTGATACTGTGTGGAACAGAGGTGCGGGGGGGGGGGGGAGATAGTGTGTGGAACAGAGGTGTGGGGGGGACATATACTACACTAGCCTGCCCATATACTGCCCTAGCCTGTCCATATACTGCCCTAGCCTGTTCATATACTACCCTAGCCTGCCCATATACTACCCTAGCCTGCCCATATACTGCCCTAGCCTGTCCATATACTACCCCAGCCTGCCCATATACTACCCTAGCCTGCCCATATACTGCCCTAGCCTGCCCATATACTGCCCTAGCCTGCCCATATACTGCCCTATCCTGTCCATATACTGCCCTAGCCTGTCCATATACTGCCCTAGCCTGTCCATATACTACACTAGCCTGTCCATATACTGCCCTAGCCTGTCCCTATACTACCCTAGCCTGTCCATATACTTGCCCTAGCCTGCCCATATACTGCCCTAGCCTGTCCATATACTGTCTTTAGGCTGGGTCCAGAGGCACAGGTGTGAGCCTGTGGACCATGGCTGAAAAAAATAGGTGGAGAGGCGCCGCAAATATCTCCACCTCCACCCCCTCCATCATATACATGTACAGGACAAAGGGGGTGGAGTCAGGGGCGGGGCCAATGGGGGCGGCAAATTAGGTTTTGCCTAGGGTTTCAAAAATCCTTGCACCAGCCCTGATGCAGTGTGGCATGGAGGTGATCACCCTTGTGGCACTGCTGAGGTGTTATGAAGCCCAGGTTGCTCTCATCTTCCTCTTGACAATACCCCAAGAGGTTTAGGTCAGGCGAGTTTGCTGGCCAATATATAAAAAAAAGTGCCACGCAATATCAAAAAATTAAATAATACATCATGACATAAAAGTAAATGTATAAATCAGAGAGGAAAAAAGTCCATCAGTGCATGTGTAGAGCACAAATCATCGGTGCAGTAGGACGTACAAATGGGTGACAAAATCCCTCCACCACATAGAGATTGGCCTCTCACCTCATCTATTTGACCTTCAATAGGTCACACAGAAATGAACTCACAAACAGAGTTACAAGGGATATCCTGCTCCAGCTGGAATCATCCGTCACAGCAGTGGTGGACCCACACAAACAATATAGATCTATGCTGCCATTGAACTCCACCGTACATTGAAATTAAAAAGAGGCAATTTAGTGCTCTCTCCTCTGCTGCCGATTCCAACAATGTCTCCTCGCTACTTTCTCCCGACTCACCTAGGTCAGTTGTACTGCACTGGAGGAAGTACTGGTAGTCAGTACTGCATCGGAGGAAGTGCTGCACCGATGATTTGTGCTACAGTTTTGGAGTTGCTCTGACCCAGTGGTCTTGTCAATCCAATTTGGCTCTTGTCAGTGTGACTCCGATCCTTATACTTGCTCACTTGCTGCCTGAAATATCTCACCTTTTTTACGTTCCTTTGCCATGAGATAATCAATGTATGGCTGATCACTTTGTAAGTGACATTGCCCAAGTATAACAAATGTATGTTGGATCAGCCTCACTGTTTAGCAATGCCTGGGTGTGTGACAACATTTTGGCTGCAATGTCCTTTAACAACTTGAAAACCAGCAAATTCTGACATTTCTTACATACAGTACATGATGGAATTGGATTTTTATTTTTATTTTTTGCTAAAAACTTACTTAGAACGCAAAAACATTATAGGTTTTTTACTTTCAAAAAGTTTTCATTTAGGGTAGAACAAAGTATAAACAACAGCATAATACAAAGTACAGGAATGCAGCACAAGCGAACAAACATCGTATAGATTTTTTTAAAGCAAGGCAAAGACCTATTTAAAAAATGGCCAATATACATCCCTGGGAATTACAGACCAGTTAGCCTAACATCAATATAGTATGGACTATATACAAGATTTCAGTAATGACAATGGTATCATTAGCCATAATCAGCATGGATTCATGAAGAATCGTTCTTGCCAAACCAATCTATTAACCTTCTATGAGGAGGTGAGTTACTATCTAGATAAAGGAAGGCCGGTAGACGTGATGTATCTGGATTTTGCAAAAGCATTTGACACAGTTCCCCATAAATGTTTACTGTACAAAATAAGGTCAGTTGGCATGGACCATAATGTGAGTACAAGTAGTAAAAACTGGCTACAGGGGCGCGTTAAGTGGGTAGTAATAAATAGGGAGTACTCTGAAAGGTCCGGGAGGGAAAGTGGGGTCCCCCAGGGTTCAGTTCTGGGACCAATCCTATTAAATGTCTTTATAAAGGGCCTGGAGGATGGGATAAATGTAGAACATTTTTAAATAATGCATTTGGGTGGCAAAAATAGGAATCTACTTACCTCTGGGGGAATCTAGGATGAAAAAGGACCCAGGGGTCTTAGTAGATAACAGGCTCCGCAATGGCATGCAATGCCAACCTGCAAGCAAAGCATACTGAATATTGGCATGCATTAAAAAGAGGATTAACTCCTGAGATAAAACAATAATTCTCCTGCTCTACAAGACTCGGGTCCGGCCACACCTGGAGTATGCTGTCCAGTTCTGGGCACCAGTCCTCAGGAAGGATGTACTGGAAATGGAGAGAGTCCAGAGAAGGGCAACAAAGCTAATAAAGGGACTGGAGGATATTAGTTATGAAGAAAGGTTGCGAGCACTGAACTTATTCTCTCTGAAAAAGAGACGCTTGAGAGGGGATATCATTTCAATGTACAAATACTGTACTGGTGACCCCAAAATAGGGATAAAACTTTTCCATGAAAGAGAATTTAATAAGACAAGTGGTCAGTCACTAAAATTTTAAGTAAAGCGGTTTAACCTTAAACTGCGTAGAGGGTTCTTTACTGAAAGAGCGGTAAGGGTGTGGAATTCTCTTCCGCAGGTGGTGGTCTCAGTGGGGGGCATCGATAGTTTAAAAAAACTATTAGATAAGCACCTGAACGACCACAACATACAGGGATATACAAGGTAATACTGACATATAATCACACACATAGGATGGACTTGATGGACTTGTGTCTTTTTTCAACCTCGCCTACTATGTAACTACTGTATGTAATATGCATGTGTTCGCATTTTCACGTAAGCACAGGGGTAAGGGGGGCACTTTCATTTATTTTTTATTCATTTTTATAATTTATTATTTTATTTACACTGTTTTTTTGTTTTTAATCAACTTTATTGCTATAACAAGGGATGAACAACATCCATTGTGACAATGCTGTCAGTGACATGTACTCTTTAATGAGTGTCAGGCATCTGCAGATGGACCAATGTATCTTGCTTATTTAAACAAGGATAAAGACCATTATAATATTTTTGTATATATATATATATATATATATATACATATACACGTGTGTGTAAGGCCCAGAGAAGTTCTCTGTACTGTGTATAATAAGAATGCAGGATGTCATGAAATTCCAAGACATAAAACAATGTATACGCTTCTCTACACCATATGAACTGGAAAGTACCAAAGTTTTCCAGCTACATAAATGCATTGTGTGTGTCAGAAGAAAGGGTCTGCCTCTGATAAATAAGGTATAGGAAATCAGATATACTGTACAGTATATCTATGGTAAAAATCTAAAAAATCATTTGTTCATTTCCACATTGTATTCCCATTATTTTTAACCTACTGGTTATCATCACCTCAGCTCCAGAAGGTTTTACCCCCTTTATGACCAGGCCATTTTTTGCTATTTAGCACTGTGCTACTTCAGGGCCTTCTTATTAGCATCATGGGCCCCTGGGCAAAGTAATGCTCTGGGGCCCCTACAATGATGACAGTGCAGGTAAACAGACATCAAGTAGGTAGGAGGCAGACTGCCTCCCCTGTGTATCTATCACTCTCAGTGCCATAATGGGGTCCCCAATTTTGGGGCAGCGTGGTCTCAAGAACCAGCTGCTTTGGAAAAAGTGCAGGGTCCCCCCATGCAGCTGGGGCCCCTGGACAGTGCCCAGGTGTGCCCTCTCATTAAGACAGCCCTGTGCTACTTTAACCACTTGTCAATATACGTCGGCAGAGCGGCGCAGATGGGCATATTCACGTACATGTACGTCTCCTTTAAGATGCCGGTGGCACGCTCGTGACCTGGTCCTGAGCTCCGTGACCGCACCGTGGGACCGGCGGACCCGATCGCCACTGGTGTCCCTTGATCAGGTCACTTTGCTGAAGAACAGGGAGAGGTAAGTGTAAACAAACCTCTCTCCGTGCTTCCTAGTGAGCCTGTCACTGATCGTCTGTTCCCTGTCATAGGGAACAACGATCAGTAACGTCACACGCCAAGCCATGCCCCCTACAGTAAGAAACACACATTAGGTCACACTTAACATCTTCAGCACCCCCTACAGGTCAACCCCTTCACTGCCAGTGTAATTTTCACATTAACCAGTGCATTTTTATTGCACCGATTCGCTGTAAAAATGACAATGGTCCCAAAAATGTGTCAAAAGTCTCCGATGTGTCTGCCATAATGTCGCAGTCATGATAAAAATCACGGATCGCCGCCATTACTAGTAAAAAAAAAATATATTATTAAAATGCCATAAAACCATCCCCTATTTTGTAGACGCTATAACTTTTGTGCAAACCGATCAATACACGCCTATTGCGATTTTTTTTTATCAAAAATATGTAGAAGAATACGTATCGGCCTAAACTGAGGAAATTTTTTTTTTTTTAATATATATTTTTGGGGGATATTTATTATAGCAAAAATGAAAAAATATTGTTTTTTTTTTTTTTACTTGTCGCTCTATTTTTGTTTATAGCGCAAAAAATAAAAACCACAGAGGTGATCAAATACCACCAAAAGAAATCTCTATTTGTGGGAAAAAAAGGACATCAATTTTGTTTGGGAGCCACGTCGCACGACTGCGCAATTGTCAGTTAAAGCGATGCAGTGCCGAATCGCAAAAAGTGGGCAGGTCCTTTAGCTGCATAATGGTCTGGGGCTAAAGTGGTTAACTGGAATTTTCATGCAACACTGTACCAAAATGATATTCGTATAATTTTTTTTTTCACACAAGTAGAGCTTTCTTTTGGTGGTATTTGACCACCTTTGTTTTTTTTTTATTCTATAAACGAAAAATATATTTCACTTTCTGTTATAAAACATATCCAGTTATAAAAAAAAAAAACGAAAAAAGGAATTTCTTCATACATTTTGAGCAAAATGTATTCTGCTTGATGTCTTTGACAAAAATATCCCAATAAGTCTACAAGCTATGGTATGCATATTTGAAAATGAATCAGTCCTGATGTACTGATGGCCTCTCATTACTTAAGGACCTTAAAATGCCAGGACAGTAGAAATATCCCCTTAATCAGTGTTTTTCAACTCCAGTCCTCAAGGCACACCAACAGGTCAAGTTTTCAGGATTTCCCTCAGATGAAATGGCTGTGGTGATTACTAAGCAGTGAAACTGATCAAATCACCTGTGCAAAATAATGGAAAGCCTGAAAACATGACCTGTTGGTGTGCCTTGAGGACTGGAGTTGAAAAACACTGCCCTAAATGACCCCTTTTTTTGGAAAGTAGACAGTCCAAGGTATTTAGTAAGAGCCATGTTTTTTTTTAAGTTGTAATTTTTTCTTACAATCTTTTGGAAAATTAAGATATTAAACAAAATGTTTTTTTTTTTCCTCCACAATAGTTTTTTGCATATGGTCACCAGCACGGTACAGCGTCATCGTATGACTGGTGTGGCAGTAATCAGGGACACTTATGTCAGTATGTTAAAAAAAATAAAAAATAAAAATTTGTTTAATATTTTCCTTTTTTTGTACTATTACAAAAAAATAAAAAAAAATAACAATTGCAGCCTCACTGTACCTATCAAAATGCAGCCACTGTGCCATCAAACACAGTCACTGTGCCATGCCATCAAACACAATCACTGATTGTGCCATCAATTGTCACCACTGTGCCATGCCATCAAATGCAGTCACTGTGCCATCAAACGCAACCACTGTGCCATGCCATCAAAACGCAACCACCGTGCCATCAAAACGCAGCCACCGTGCCATCAATTGTCACCACTGTGCCATGCCATCAAATGCAGTCACTGTGCCATCAAACGCAACCACTGTGCCATGCCATCAAAATGCAACCACCGTGCCATCAAAACGCAGCCACCGTGCCATCAAAACGCAGCCACTGTGCCATGCCATGAAATGCAGTCACTGTGCCATGCCATCAAACGCAGCCACAGTGCCATCGATTATCACCACTGTGCCCCCAATTGTCGCCACTGTGCCATGCCATCAATTGTCACCACTATGCCATCAAACATAGCCACTGTGCCCCCAATTGTCGCCACTGTGCCCCCAAACATCGCCACTGGATAAGCTTCAGGAAGCCGACTACAGCCTCAGGGCTGTACTCGAAAAGCCTATCAGAGCCAGCGGCTCTGATGGGCACTTCCCCACAGCCAGTCAGCTGCCGCTATTCAGCTGACCGGCGCTCAATGTCCGGTCAGCTGAATAGTGGGCGGCAACGGTGAAAATATACAGATTCATACAGTGTATGAATCTGTATATTTTACTGGCTGTGAGCGATCCAGAGTGGGCGGCACTCCGGCGTCCCTAGGGACGCACCACCACTGCTAATCACATGGTACAGGGTGCTGTGATTGGCCCAGGTACCACGTGATAGCTGTGGGACAATCACAGCTCACTAGTATAGGAAGCAGAGCTGTTATGAATGAGATTCATTTTTAACAGCTTTGTTTACATTATGAAGGTGGCCGGGTCCCAGGATCCGCAATCCACTGTGTAGGGTGAACACATCGATTGCAGGGGGAAGGTGTGCTGCAAAGCCCATATAGGCATAATGAGGTGATTTTGCCTGTAGGTGCTGCCGAGCCGCAGTAAATGTACTGTGGCTGGTTGGTGAGTGGCTAATCTGAACAATCTTGAAGTTTGTAAACTTACTTTGTGAAGATTCCCACACATTTACTTTCTTGATTTCTTCATTTTCTTTTAAGGTGGCGTGGCAGGGTGTGTGTCCTATGCCTATATACTTTTGATAATAGGCAGAGCTTTTTTTCTCAGAAAATAGGTGCAGGAACTCAACCACGACCCGTTCAGATTTCACAAACAGTAGAAGGGTCTTAAAGGGGCATTAAATACCAGAATTGCATTACATACAGTGTGCAGAGTTCAGGGGGTTACAAAGCAGTCACTTGTAAACACAGAAACCAGACTTCTGTGTTCACAAGTGATTGTGGTGAGCGGGCACTGAGTTCCACCAAGTTCCCCCAGAAAAAAAGCCCTGATAATAGGTATTCCTCGTTTCCATCTCACAAAGTTGGGAGGTATGTAGGTGACTAGTCTTGGGTACAATTAATGGACAGATTTTGTCTTTGCAGTCTTTTTTTTAAAGGCCAATTGTGAGAGAGAGCAATGTCACCACAGCACACCAAGATCTGGATGGCAGCAGGAACAGTAGATGCAGGCACACATAGGTAGTCATTATGCCCTCTGAGTAGGCACTGCTGTGTCACACTGCCTTCTGAACTACAGAGGTGCTGAAAGGAGGAATTTCAGGAGGTGGAATCAGTTAGGGAATCACTGGAAGGCAGCAAGTTATCATGGGACATGTAGTCCTTAGAAATTAAACAGCCGAGGAGAAGCTGCAAAGCATGCAGGGAATCCAGGGAGTTGTGGAAAGTGATGTGGCCAGCAGAGAGGTAGAACTCACAACATGAAAATACAATTTTTAGGTAAGCTTATATTGAATTGTCAGATAAAACAATTGTTTGTATTATTATTACAATGCTGATGCTATCAAATGAAATGTGTATTCTGTGACTGTAGATATCTCTTTTAAGGCTGCATTCAATTTGAGCATACAGCAATGTACTGCAGTGACCTATAACAATCAGTGATAGACTGGCTTACCTTAACATGGGCATGCTAAGCTACTGAAAGCTGATTTTTTTATTGGTTGCTGAATAGATTTTTCATAGCCAGCTGCATATCGGCTCCAGGGCTGAAATTAAAAAGTATTTAGCATAACTGGAAGTGATGTTACCTTTCTGGATCTTGTATGTGGATGTCACTGCCCATCAGCCTGTAACCTTTGGTAGACAAGGGCATGTTTAGATAAGACTCATATCTGTTACAGCAGAGGATGTAATGTCATCTGTGCCCAGTCTTGCCACAAAGAGTTAATCCAACTCTGAGCAATCCTTTTATCTATATTCAGTAAGATGAAAACAGATACACAGAGAAATAGATGTCAGTTCTTCCCCCTTGCTGTGAGTGACAGGTGATTTCCTTATCTCATGTACAATGTGAGCGAGGCATTCTTTGTACTTCGCATCCCTCCTTTCTTCTTCAGCTCTCCCAGGATTGGCTGCTCCAGACCTCAGGATGATTGGTCATGAGGTGACTTTCTTGGGTTTTGACTGGATGTTAGTGATCATAGGGCATAATCCACGAAAGCATCAGAAGTTAGGGTAAGAAATGTCAATGCCTGGCCAAGGGGAGTGTAGAGGTGGGCGGGGAGTCTACTAACATAACGACTCCACCCACAAGCCCTGGAAAACAGACCCGTCCACAGAATCTGGAGTATTGCAGGGCTCCAAACAGCTAAAGGGGAGATATTTACCAGGTAAGGATACATGCAGGAGGCATGTATATCCTTACAGATTAGCACTATGGAAGTAATTTAGAGATGATGAGAGTGGGTTTACATCCACTTTAACTCATGTAAGAGTTGGGTGTCACAGGAGGGGTGCTGTGAGTGTGGCAGTCACAAAAAATGCAGTTGAAATATCATCCCCTAATTTTTAACTTTATTCCTATCTAGGGGTCTATGCAAGTTCTATTTTTTCCCCCGAAAAGGAAGAATTAAGGGCGATCTACATACCCTAAAGAAGGGGTGCCCAACCATTTGATGGCCGAGGGCCACTTAAGTGACTTAGTAACCAGTCACAGGCCACAATGAGTGGAGTGGGCAGATGACAAGTCTGTGTACAGTCTGCATATGCAAATAAGACACAGCCCAATCTACTCTATGGGCCCTCCGATCCAATCAGATTGAAGGGGGCAGATCCGCTTCTGTTTTTTTTAGCAGATCGAATTGGAGGTAGGCAGGTGTAAATGGACCCTCTAATCACCTGCCGCTTCATAGAGGTGATTAGATGGTCTGCGGTCTATTGCGGCGCAGTGTACCTGTGGTTATCCCGCCGGTTAGCTGAACTTTGCCATAGACGTCGTCTATTATATCCTGCAGGTGCGGTGCACTTTCTGAAAAGCCGCTTGCTTCCTCTACCGCCGGCTTCATTTACATCACTGATGCTTTTGGATGGCAGGTCAGCAACCTGCACTCTGGGCTTGCAAACCAGCCATCCCAGAGTACGAGGTCAGGGGCCACATCAGAGGGCTCTGTGGGCCACATGTGGCCCCCAGGTCACTGGTTGGGCACCCCTGCCCTACAGTCTTCTTCTCACGGAACACACCTCCACTCACCCCTATCTTATTTCAATACCCTACTGCCAGCTAAGTATTTAAGCAATGGGGCCATACCACAAGTGGCAGGAAATCCTAATCAACAGGAGACCCACCCTGCAGATATATAAAAAATGACACCAGACAGGAAGTGAGGGTACATCTCTCTAATGGAGCCCTGGATTGCACTAAAGCTCACTCTTCCCCACTCTATCCAAAACTGAAAATAAAGTATGCGTTGGCTAAACCTACACTTTAAGACACATCAATATGAATATTTACGCCAAGCCGATTTCTTTTATATATTTATCTAAAAAAATCATTAAAAAGACTACAAATTCTTTTTACCAGGATGAGTTCATCACTTTCACGACATCCTCTGAAATTAAGCCAACTATCTACTTTACGTGATCACAGCAATACAAAGGGAAAGCCTTATAAAAACATGCCAGACTCTAATAATAGTCATTTAATGGGAGATGATGAATGCATTTAATACCATCCTGTGATTTAAGTAATACATAAATATAAAGAAGCCTTTCAGATACTAGCTGTGTGGTTTAATATTACAGAGCATTTATAAGTGTACTGCAGATTGTTACTTGTCACACCATATAGTTGATCATGGGACTCCACATCATCATCCTTTAAGATAAAAGTTAAGATGAAAAACTTTTACAATATTTATAATTTCGCTGATAATTCTCACCTCTGTAAATACCCCTCTATTTATGTCTCTGAAGGTTTCCATTCACTTTTGCTCATAAGTTTACATACACTGGCATTTACTGGCATTTACGATTTCTTGGCCATCTTTCAGAGAATATAAATGATGGGTGACCCATCGTTGGGACATGCGGAGAACACCACTAACTTACATATTAGGATGTTCTATCACCTTAACGTCAATGAATGGGAAAGAGAATAGTGCTAAAATTTTAGAAAACTGCACCTTACCTTAGCTAACATTACAATTGCAACCAGTACACAGGGCCGTCTTTAATGTTGATTGGACCCTAGGCAAACAAAATCTTTAGGCCCCACCATGCAATTTTGCTCTCCACCTACTCTGAGACATACAATAAATATCAGCTAGACTTAAAATCAGTTTACTGTATCAGATCAGGCAGTGATTGCAATTGGTTGCCAAAGGTTACAGCATATCATTATCACTTACTCACTGGTTTGCTAGAGGTTACAGCAAACATTGTGGCTCACTGATTAGTTGCTAGAGGTTACAGCACATGATTTCTTCTTGTTGATTGGTTGCTAGAGATTACTGTACAATAATACTGCTCACTGGTTGGTTGCTAGAGGTTACAGCACATCATCTCTTCACTGTAGAGGGGCATGATATACATATGAATACTGCTGGCCTCAGCTATTTACATATGAATAACAGTTATTTACATGTAAACACAGGGGGCCAGATTCAGATACAAATATGTATTTATCCGGCGGGGTAGCGTATGTTCTTTACGCTACGCCTCCGCAAATTTTATGGGCAAGTGCCTTATTCAGAAAGCACTTGCTCCATAAGTTGCGGCGGCGTAGCGTAAAGTGTCCGGCGTAAGGGCGCCCAATTCAAATGATTAATGTGGGGGCGTGATTCATGTAAATGAATCATGACCCCACGCAATTTACGTATTTTCTGAATGGCGCATGCGCCGTCCGTGGACGTATCCCAGTGCGCATGCGTCAAATCACGTCGCTAGTAGTCAATGTAAACGATGTGTACGTGACTTATGTACAGCCCCATTCCCGAACGATTTACACAAACGACGTAAACGACGTACAATTCGACGCTGTCCCGACGTCCATACTTAACATTGGCTACGCCTCCTATAGCAGGGGTAACTTTACGCCGGAAAAAGACTTACGCAAACAATGTAAACTACGAATCGGGAATCGCCGTAACTCCCTAATTTACATATTCGACGCGTAAAACGACAGAAGCGCCACCTAGCGGCCAGCGTAAATATGCAACTAATATACGACGGTGTAAGTGACTTATGCCGCTCGTTTATTAGCAGAATTTTTTTCTGAATACAGAAAAAATATACGTCGGCTATCTCTTGATACGCCAACGTAAATACTTTCTGAATCTGGCCCAGGGTCTGCAGGTGAGTCATCTATACATAACAGTAGGGCAGAGCTGGGCAGCATTAGTAGCAGAACTTCATACTGAGATATCAGGACACAGCACATGACTAAACCTTAGAGAGACAAGGGAATTTAAACTGGAATAGTTGGCAAGTATGAGGCAGCTGCTTTTGGCCCCACAACAATGACAGGGCCCAGTGCAGCTGCCTCTTTTGCCCTGCCTTAAAGATGGTCCTGCCAGTACGGGATGGTAAACATTCTGTATCTACAACTTTGAAAAAGACAGACAGTTGTACATTCTTGGTAATGGCATTGATATACAATAGATAGATACTGAAATTTAATATTCCTCACATTAGTGTACATTATTTGTCTTTAATATTAACTTATTGGAAAATAAATTAGAAATCATTATTTAAGCCTGCGTTGTGCGCTTCTTTAGTTGGCCATTGGACTGTCTATCGGGTCTATCAGATAATCAGCCCAACTTTCACAATAGGGTTCCTTTAGGTGAGCGTTTAATACGGACATTTGTCTGGATAGTAAAAGCTAAAAATAAAAAAAGGGATTTTACTCTGAGTATCAAATTCAATTTACATAAACCTCAAATCACAGAAACCACCCTTTCCTCCGTGCATACCACCATTAAAAGGCCAGGGGCCAGAGTTTACTATCATTACATTTATATTCCTTTTTTCTCATCGCTTGGGTAATTATGGCCTTGGATAGCCCAGTCTCGTGGCAGACCTCCGTGATGTAATTTATTATAAGGCCCTGAGCCCAGATGGAGCGGGGTAATCTTTTTCAGGTGTGATGGCACTTCAAACACACTTCATAGTCCAATTCTCCACCAACCCAAATACTGCGAAGGGAGGGGAAGAGGGGGATTCCGAAAACCTACAAGAAAATAAAACGGTTTTGACAAATCAGAGGCACTATGAGGAGAGGACTTCAAAGGGCCTCATTCTGTCTGGAGAACAGATGCAGTTCAGCCTTTCCACTGCAACAATTTACTGCTATTCTTCACACTGTCTACCCGATTTCCATATAAATCCTGGAGTTGGGAGTAATAAAAAAGCTATGTGTGTGTGTGTGTGTATATATATATATATATATATATATATATATATATATATATATATATAGTGCATCCGAAAAGTATTAAAATAGAAGAGTGCAGCGCAAATGTTACAAAATTAATACAAAATAAAAAATACACAATATATAAAGAAAAAATGCAAGCCAGTGAAATTAAATGTCCATGTGTCCACAAAAAATAGTCCATATAGTGTCAAATAAATAACACAAATAAATCCAGCAGAAGTGACGGTGAAGAGAAAACACCAGGAAAGAAAATCCACCACCGCAAGCAAGATGGACTCTCACCTTATTGCTTCGACCCGTGAGAGTCACAAAGCATATCAGAATATGTCAATCCGATCCAACCTCCAGACAGATTCACCATATCAGACCGATATCAGCAGGCAGCCATATAAGAGGAAACACAGAAATCTAGTGCTCTCTGCATATAACAATTTATTTCAGGAAAAAATACAAAAAATGGGCACTCACATTTAAAACCACTCGTTAGCCGAGTGTATGCTGTAACAGTGGATTCGATACAACAACGGCGATGATCGGGGTGACGTCATGCGTAGCTCCTCCCCTCACGTACGTTACGTCCTACAGCATGGGGATTCATCCGAAAAGTATTCACAGCGCTTCACTTTTTCCACATTTTGTTATGTTCCAAAATTTTACAGACAATACCCCATAATGACAAAGTGAAAGAAGTTTGTTTGCGATCTTTGAAAATGTATTAAAAATAAAAAAATCACACGCACATAAGTATTCACAGCCTTTGCTCAATACTTTGTTGAAGCACATTTTGACACCAATTAAAGCCTCAAGTCTTCGCGAGTATGATGCTACAAGCTTGGCACACCTATTTTTGGGCAGTTTCCCCCATTTTTCTTTGCAAGACCTCTCAAGCTCCATCAGGTTGGACGGGGAGCGTCGGTACACAGCCATTTTCAGATCTCTCCAGAGATAATAAATCGGGTTCAAGTCTGGGCCACTCAAGGACATTCACAGAGTTGTCCCATAGCCACTCCTTTGTTAACTTGGCTGTGTGCTTAGGGTCGTTGTCCTGTTGGAAGATTAATCTTTGCCCCAATCTGAGGTCCAGAGCTCTCTGAAGCAGGTTTTTATCAAGGATATCTCTGTACATTGCTGTATTCATCTTTCCCTCAATAATGACTAGTCCCTGCCTCCGAAAAACATCACCACAGCATGATGCTGCCACCACCATGCTTCACTGTAGGGATGGTATTGGCCAGGTGATGAACGGTTCCTGGTTTCCTTCAGACATGAGGGAGTATTATGGAGCAGGGGCGGACTGACCATTGAGGCACTCGGGCACTGAGGGGCCCCATCAGGGTTGTCAGGCTCAGTAAAACCAGGGACAGTAAGTAAAAATGTGTGTCTTTTTTTTTAAATCTGCCCCTGATGTGTCCGAAACCGACATGCTTTTGATGTGAAAATCCTGAGATTTTAGCTGCCCCGTCTCTGCACTGCCTCCTGGCGTGGTGGCCATCTGTAAGCCCAGGGGCCCCATAATCTTCTATTGCCCGGGGGCCCCATGAGTTGTCAGTCCGCCCCTGTTATGGAGTATTGTTTGTAGACTTTTGCTTGCATGCGCACATGAGTCGCCACCCATTCTCGTGTGCACTGGTACTTGTGTAGACCTGTGATAGATGCTGGCACCAAATGGGCTATTTAAACCCAAGTGCTCAGGATCAGTGCTGCTTTGACTTCAGAGGCAGTACAGAGGATGAGACTCAAAGTGCTCATGCAAACACCCATGCTCCACCACTATCTGAATAAACCGCTTACCAGAGGCAAAAGGATGTCAAGCCTATCAAGAAGTCTGTAGTCCTCAAATAGATCGGCAAGATCCATTTCAAATGGGAATAGGTACGCTTGATCGACTTTTAGTAGTCAGCTCCAATGTTAGGATCTTGACACTTTCCCGCCAGGATTACACCTTGACACTCCAGTGATTAGCGCCACCTGCTGTAGTTACACAGAGTTAGCGCAGTATTTTTTTCCTAATTTTTCCTAACATAGAGGGGTATTTACACCTGTAAATGGGGCATTTTGGACGTCCTGTGTGCATGGGGCCTTTAGGTGTCAATATAGGGAGGTGAGTTTCCATTCCTAGGAAGTGAAAGTTCGGTTGGAAAACAAGGAGGATCAGTGTTGATTTCATTGGACACTTAGGTAATGGATTTTGCTGCTCATTAATGATTGGTGGACATTTTCACATGTGAAATGCACCGTTTGCACCAATTTGTTTGTTGCGCTGTTTTTGTGATTTTTCACATTTATTGATGCTATTGCACTTTATTGGCAAATGTTGAGTGAGCTCCATTAATTGGTTTATATGATGATAATTAATAGGGATGCACCGATATATCCCTGGGTGCCTGCCGAAACACATTAAAATTGCCGATAATGAACGCCCTCCCTCCCTAACTGACTGAGGTGACCAGCACTTTCTTAATGAAAAAATGTCAGAAAAAAAAAAAATTATCTGCCATTTTTTCACAGTGGCACAGTGAGGCTGCAATTGATATTTTTTTTGGTAGTCAGAGAAGACAAGCATGGCTCAATAACACACAATTTAAAAAAAAAAAACTTTTTGTGTGTTATTGAGCCATGCTTGTCTTCTCTGACTTCCAAACAAAACATTAAATGCAGCCACTGTGGCAACACACATCGTCACTGTGCCCATCAAACGCAGCCACTGTGCTGACACATGCAGCCACTGTGCCCTTCAAACGCAGCCACTGTGCCCATTAAACACAGCCACTGTGCCCTTCAAACGCAGCCACTGTGCCCATCAAACACAGCCACTGTGCCTATCAAATTATTTTAAAAAAAATGAAATAGGGGGAAAAAAAATTATTTTGTATATACTGTACGTTGTACTTCACATGATTTGCCACTATTACATTTCTGGCTATATATAGAATGAACTTTATCAATTGATTTATGTTTCTATGACTTTTTCATTATATATATATATATATATGTATATATATATATATATATATATATATATATATATATATATATATATATATATATATATATATATATATATATATATATATATATTATAATTGCACATCCTTTGTATGCACTTTACGTGATTTTTGCACGAGGGAAGATTTTATAATATAAGATTAGGGTTTGAGCGTTGTTTTCTGTTCAGTTTTGTACAGTTTAAGATGCGCATGTATGGCTTTTGTTGTTGCGGCTGAAGATGAGAGCCATTTGAAGCCAGCTGGCAGTTATTCAGCAGATGTCCTATGAACTCGGAGCTAAGGATATGAAGTCATAGAGAAAGTGATCCGTTCCTATCTTTGTTCATATGTATCAAGTTTAAAAAAAAATCCTAAACTGTAATGATTCTTACTATGTGCCTTTGATACCAAACAGATTGAAATTCCAGCACTCCAAGATAAATTCTAGACCTGCATGGTGGAACACGCTGAAATGTGACTTCTTTTTTAACTAACTTACGTATTAAGTATTACAGACAAACGGACATACGATACCAACTTTTCTCTCACCATAAACTCTTTTCAGCAAATACATTTTGAGCATCAGTAAGGTCCAGAAACCTGGGCTGGTCAGCATGAAAGAATGCACAAAGGGACATGCTAGTCATCTACAGTATATATTTATATATATATGTGAAAAAGGAGTCACTTTTTATAATAGAATATAATAATAATACTAAAAGATGCCTTTTCTAATGTATTTTCTGCCCAAATCATCCCAATGTGCTTATCTCTCACCTTACTTATGTGCTTATCTCTTATATTACCCAGCCCATGGTAGCTTTAAAGTGGTTGCATGGGTTAGTTTTTTTTTTTTTTTTAAATAACAAACATGTTATACTTACCTCCACTGTGCAGTTCGTTTTGCACAGAGTGGCCCCGATCCTCCTGTTCTGGGGTCCCTCAGTGGCTGTCTTGGCTCCTCACTGCAATAGATAAACCCCCTCTGGAAAGCACTCTCCCAAGGGGGTTAGCTTACGGGCGCACTCCCTGTCTTACATGCTGCGTCCATAGACACAGAGTGTATGACTCCTCGGTCCCACCCCCCCCCCCCTGCGGCTGCGTCATTGCATGTGATTGACAGCAGCGCGAGCCAATGGCTGCTATCAACCTATCCAATCTATCTAATCAACGGCCATACTCAGTGGAGAAGAGGACGCCGGGGAATGCGCACAGCAGGTGAACTGGCTCAGATAAGTAAACGGGGGGAGGACTGGTGGGCCGTCATTGCCAGGTGTTTTTTCACCTTAATAGATAAGATGCATTAAGGTAAAAAAAACACGAACCTTTACAACCCCTTTAAATCTTCACCTCTCAGTTCAAATTTGTAAAAAATATATTCTGAGAGCTGGCTTCCTGTATTATCATGTGACCTTCCAGGAAACCTAATTTTCCATCATGTACTGCCTTCCCAGATAACAAGCAACTGAGCTGCAAGTTTGAAAATGACTTGCTAAAATTTTGCTAGATTTGCCAGGCTTTGCCAGGCTGGTGCACCATGTGGGCGTGCGTGCTGACGTCACGGTCACTTGTCCGCATTGCGGTGACGGATTCGTCAGACGTCGCTACGATGGTTGGTATAAAGCACTGCGCTTTTCAGCTGCACATTTGCTGATTAGACACACCGCTGACAGGAATATCCCTCCCTCTCCATCAACCCCGGTCTGGATTATCCCTCTGAAGCACACTACTTTCAGGTATTACTTTGTATTGGCCTGGTTTGGACAATTTATGGACTTTAATCCTTATGCCATCTTGATCACTGTATCAGTGACATCCATCTTCCCATATATATATATTTATTTTTGTTTTGTTTCTTTTTGATACAGATTGCAACCTTGTGTTGTCAACATTAGCTATAGGCAACAATTTGCCTTTTTCTTCAATGATCCCAGCTGTGGGTTTATAGAGATTGGTTCTACCAAATGAGCACTCTTGCTTAAATACCACAGGTACTTATGTATTTAGGTTTACCCAAATATTGATTTTTTGATATCCAAGAGAAATATATGTGTGTGTCATCATTTCCTGTATACATATATATATATTTTTTTCTGTTCTTCATATATTTCTATTAGGTTGCTTTATATCAGCTGTGGTCCTGCTGCAATCCTATAGTTTCTGAATTTAGGGCTGTGATTTCTCCTCCGGGGCACTGGCTGTCTGTTCATGTGTGGTATTTTAAAGATGGTTCTTTGATAACCTATATATATTTTTTCTTGGTAAGTGTATACCCCAGTGCCTACTTGTTCGTTAGCTATAACTGTTGAACTTGCACCTTCTGCCTAAACTGATGTAACTAATTTCCCTTCATATATATATATTTTTTAAATGTTTGCATTTTGCATCTATCTACCGTTATGTAAAAATCTTTTTACAGTCAATTAATTATGTATGTTTCTTTTTAATACTTAGCATTGCCTTCAAAACGCTCCTGAGGAAGCTCATAGTGAGTGAAACATGTAGAACGAATCATTGAACCAATGCTTGATCTCGATTCTCCAAACTTCACCAAATGGAGATCGAACCTATTGATCTTAATTGATGTCATAAAATTGTCATAATAAATTTTTTTTCTATTTTTACTCAATCTTTGATTTTTCAATCTTTATTTGCACCATTCAATAACCCCTGGGTTCTATTGGTACCCCCTTTTCCCCTTTGTATTTTCTATTAACTAATTGGGGTGAGGTGCTTTAACAATCGACAATTTTTTCCATTAATTTTCAATTTTTGCCAGGCTTCACAAGTTTGTTGCACAGTTGCAGAAAATCCGCATGGCATGACTCAAGATCAACTTTCTTTGCAAACATTCTGCAAGTCTGCTGCAAGCTCTGGTTGAGTTATGTTTTACAATAGTCTTCCCACCACAGGGGGTCACTGTGACTTGCAGAGCTCTTGCTGTAGTCTCAACACTGCAAATTTGCTCTTGCTAGAGACTTGCCATGCAAATTTTCTACAAATTGGAAAAGTGTCAACTAGAGCTTGTGCTTCAAGTGTGCAACTTGCCCGCGAAAAGGTGCAAGTTAACAAGACTTACAATTCAACACTGCAACACATTTGTGGCAAGCTATCCTTGCTATCTGGGCTTATGCATCACATAATGGAGGGTGTTTTACCACACTGGACCATATCTCCTTCAATACTATACCACCTCTTTTTTATTACCACCTGTGTTCCTAATTATTCCTGTACAATCCTTCTGATTGTCTGATTGTACATTCTCCTTTAGATCTACCATCAACTAGACAAGGTTGAGATCCTGTGGCTTAAGCTACTAATGATTGTGTGCTGTTACTTCAGATTGATCGCTCTACATCATGCTATATTGACATTAGACATGTGCACAACAAAAAATGTTGTTTAGTTTTCGATTTGTTTTGATTCATAAAGATTCGTAATTTTGTAAGACGCAAGTTTTTATATTTGGACTAGTTCGTATTTTCGTAACAGTTTTATTTTCGTTGATACTGAATGATTAGTAATTCTAATTTATTTTCTTTGAATCGAAATTCTGAATTTTTTTAGATAATAATTTTCATTTATTCGGTACTCTACCCGTAATTTAGTAATTGTTATATTTGTAAGATTGCCTTTTCCGTTGATTCGTAACATTGTTTTGTTTTAGTTGATTTGTGTCTACTACCGTGCTTCGAATGCATTCGTACTTTTCGTTAATACATTGCGGTCATTCGCAATCTCGTATTTTAGTTTTGTTTTCAACACATGGCAATAGCCTCCTACCGTACTTCGAATACATTAGTACTTTTGTAAATACATTGCGGTCATTTGTAATGTATTTTAGTTTTGTTTTAAACACGTGGCTATAGCCTCCGCCCCTGTACGCCATTTTGAGAGGGAGTATCCTGCTTAATTTCTAATAAGTCCTGTACTTACTCCCAGTCCACTCATGTAGTCACGAAACCTGACTCAGTCTCCTCCTCAACTGAATCTAAAAAGATTTGTCAATGCATTGTGACTCAAAAGAGATGAACTGATTGGCTAAGATAGTAAGTAAGGCCACGTACACACGATCAGTTTATCCGATGAGAACGGTCCGTTTTCATTGGTTAACCGATGAAGCTGACTGATGTCCTGATGTGCCTACACACCGTCGGTTAAAAAAAAACGGTCGTGTTAGAACGCGGTGACATAAAACACAACGACGTGCTGAAAAAGTTCAATGCTTCAAGCAAGCGTCGACTTGATTCTGAGCATGCCCGGATTTTTAACCTTTGCTTTTGCATACTAACGATCGGTTAGGCGTCCATCGGTTAAATTTTAAAGCAAGTTCTCTTTTTTTTTCACCGAAGGATAACTGGACCGATGAAACGGACCTATAGTCCGTTTTCATCGGTTTTAACCGATCGTGTGTACGCGGCCTAAGATACATCACTCACTACACTAGAAAGAACGATTCGAGAACACGAAAATACAAACAAAGAAACAAATTTACGAACATACATATTAAAATACACTTTCTTACACTGTCCATTCAAAAGAACGATTTGAGAACATGAACAAAAAAATTTAGACCATACAAAGAAACAAAATTACGATCATACAAAAACAAAATTACGAACACAAAAATGAAATACGAACATACAAAATTACGAACAGACAAAGGATTGAAAATACGGAATGCAAATCATTCGTTATAGATGTATTTTCATTCTTTTACTGTTTCGGTGTTTCATATTTTCGTAAGTTTGTATTTTCGCATGTTCGTTATTTTGCTTATTCGTAATTTCATAATTTGTATTTTGGTTCTTTCAGCTACTTCGGATGTTCGAATTGATCTGAATGTATGAATACTAACAAATTCGTACAAAAATACATTCATTACGAACCAAATCGCACATGTCTACTTGACATTAACATCCTTCTTATGACAGCCCTCGGGTTATGACTGTATAGAGCTGGCCCTTCCACAGCAAACGTGGCCTTCCTACCAAGCGTCAATAGCTTCTTTCTCAGAGTTCCATGGAAGTAAGTTTCCAAAATAAATCAAAATGATTAATGCAATAAAAACATGAAATGGTCTAGTAATTGTTCTGGATCATTAGTTCAGATTTCAGAAGTCATATCGGCGATGTTTTCTTTTTTAGGAAAGAACATGATATAAAGAATACTAATTTAATTAAGGCTGCAAAACTGTTTTTACAAAGTCCTACCAATTAAATGCTTAAATGGGTCGAAAATCTTCAGAACTGTGGAAGTTTATACATTTTATACTCATATTTTATATATATACAGTACGTTAAACACACAAATAGTTAATCAAGATTTTCCCTTGGTTGCTAACTTCATTATTTAACTATGTATCTAAACCAAAAAGACAAAGGCCCAGATTCACAGAGCAATTACGCCTGTCTAACTGGTGTTAGACAGGAGTAATTTCAAATTTTGCGCGCCGTATCACTAGTTTGAATCCTCAAACCATGATACGGCGGCTTCGGGCTTGATCCGAGAGGCTTACGTCTTCGTAAGCCTTCGGATCTAGCTGCGATTTTTTGCGGCCGCTGGGAGGAGTTTGCGTCGTTTTCATGCGTCGGGATATGCAAATGAGTTTTTACGGCGATCCACGAAAATACGAGCTGTATCAACTCCACGTCTATTCTTTTTTATACTAACTGTTAAACCAGCTTTTTGCTGGTCAAACGGTAGG
>CM056053.1:39759675-39802825 GCA_029574335.1 Rana kukunoris | reverse complement strand
CCCCATCAATCTCAACAACAGTGGATGGTTTTTATTTATATTTATTATTAGATTAAAAATAAAATGATTTTTCTATTATCTGTGTGTTACTACACTTTATTTGCACCGCTTCAAAAGTCCCCGGGGTCCTCAGGTACCCTTCCATCCAGTTTTCTATAGTCCATTATTGTAGTGGGTTGAGAGTTTTGAAACATGCATTGTGTGTAAACATGATGTAAAGACATGTTTCTTACTTTAAAGAATTTTTTTTTCCCTATAGTAACCCTTTAAGGTTCTCTAGGTCTGCGTTGAGTTTCTTGCCAGCATAGTCATAGCAAAACAGACAGAACAACACAGAGGAACAGAAGAAAAAACAACCACCAAAATTATTAAAGTATGTTAAAATATATTGGGATATTTTAAGAAGAAAAGGAAAGATTTGCCAGGGGTAAGGTCAGCACTGAAGCCACCCTACAGTCCACAGGCCGGGAACTGAAGTATGCATTCCTAACCTAAATAGGGTTTTTATGTTCAGCCTCTGCGTACTTTTGATTGGTCTATTGTCCAGTTCAAGTACTGCCTCCTTTGTCTGCCGGTGGCTTTTGTCGACGTCTGACGTCACCGCAAATTATGATGCAGTGACGCCCGATGCCGCATTCGGCCAGGGAACTCTCATTTAGCCAGGTATTTAGGCAGCATACTATTGCTGCACAGCCAGAATGGTCTTTTGAATCACATTCCTTTCTTAGAGACACCCTATTTAGGTAAGGAATGCGTACTTCAGTTCCCTGCCTGTGGACTCTAGGGTGGGTTCAGCCTTACCCCAGGCAAATCTTTTTACTTTTCTTCTTTTTAAAATATCCCAATATCTTTTAACATACTTTAATAATTTTGGTTGTTGTTTTTTTTCCAGTCTGTTAGGTTCCTGTTCCTCTGGCTCTCGTGAGCTCTGACTTGCTGCTTCATGTCCTCTGGCAAGAAACTCAGAACGCAGACCTAGAGAACCAGGGTATAGAGACATAGGGCCAAATCCACAAAGGGCTGGCGCTGGCGTAGCCTATCCCAGTTACACTACGCCGCTGTAAGTTACAGCGGCGTATCCTTATCCACTAACACTTTCCTCTGTAACTTACGGCGGCGTAGTGTAAGTGTTGCGGCGTAAGGCCGCGCAATTCAAATAAGTTGGATGTGGGTGTGATGTCATGTAAATCAACATGACCCCACGTATTTGACGTTTTTTTTTTAACAGCGCATGTGCCGTACGTGGAGATATCCCAGTGCGAATGCGCGAAATCACGTCGCAAAACATCAATGAAAACGGCGTGAACGTAACTTACGTCGTTAACTTACGCAAACAACGTGAACGACGGAAAAATCTACGCTGGCCCGACTTCCATACTTAACATTAAGTATGCCTCTATACAGCAGGGGTAACTTTACGCCGGACCTACGCTTGCGCAAACGACGTAAAAACACTGCGCCAGGCGTACGTATGTTCGTGGATCGGCGTATCTACCTCATTTGCATATTCGACGTGGAAGCGCCCCTAGCAACCAGCATAAATAGGACACTTTAGGACAACGGCGCAGGACGGCGTATCTACGCAAAAAAACGGCGTATCTTGTTTTGTGGATACAAAACAATGATACGCCGACGCAGATTTGACATTATGGCTGTAATTGTTTGTGGATGTGGCCCATAATAGTTAACTGATTCCTTTTAAAAATGATTAAAAATAGATAAAAATCGATCATATAATCAACCTACAGTTCTAGTTTCGTTTTTGCTGTTGTCTTCTGTCTCTCTGATGCGCAGAGCCAGAGAGCCAATAGAGGGCAGTGATGGTTTGTCTAAAACCCCCTCAGCCCAATCTAGTTGCAGTTTACACACAGTAATCACACCTCCTTGATTAGTGATCACAATGAGAAAGCTCCCAGTACTGTGGTTATAAGGAAACAGACAACCAGGAAGTGTCCAGAACAGAGCAGGATTACAGCAACATCAAAGCAAAAACGAATGAGGACATGAAAACATCACTGCAGTAAGGTAAAGGAAGCTATTTAGCCAAAAAAAATTCCTTTAGTGACCCTTTAAAGAGCCCAGCAACAATGTTTGGGGAATAAGTTAATACTTACCCCCTTCTGAGGCTCAATTAAAAACTGTCATAAGCCACTCCCCTTTATTACTTTTTGACATGTTACTACATCCATTTGCAATAACTCTGTGTATCCCGTGTGTTGTTGGAATACATAATTTGTAAGTATCCATTTTCATGACATACATGTCTGTAATTTTCTCATCTTTTTCTCTTTTTTTCCCTTTACTAATTTCTCTTCTTTTTTCCTCTTCCTTCTTTTCCTCTACTAAAATGTAATTGGTTAGGGGTAAAAAAATCTAAAATTAAAAGAATCATTGTTTATTTACATATATATTTTTTTCTATAGAAATATAACAGCCAGCTCACGCTTAACTCCTGAAGAAGGAATTATACCCATCATAATAGGAACTGTATGCCTTTTATTAGGGTTGTCCCGATACCGATACTGAGCATTTGCGTGAGTACTTGTACTCGCGCAAATGCCCCCGATTCCTGACCCGATACTTTTTTTTCCCGAGTGCGGGTGGAGAGGGGGTGGAGTGCGGGCAGGGAGCGGAGCAGAGCAGTCCTCGAGTATGGAGGAAAGGAAAGCTGCATCCCCTAAGACAAAGCCAAGTCCCCCTGCCGCTGCCAACATCTAGTTAATTTGTAGTTAATTAATTGGCACTTCATTTGAATATCTGTGTGTTCCCCGCCGCGCCTCGTCATGTATAGACACTCCCCCTTGCCCAGAAACTTTGATAGACAGATCACCCGTCCCAGAATTGGACGGGTGATCTGTCTATCAAAGTGCCCGGGCAAGGGGGAGTGTCTATACATGACGAGGCGCGGCGGGGAACACACAGCTATTCAAATGAAAGCCGTTATGTGCCCCAAGCGCTGATCAACTAGATTTCGGCAGTGGCGGGGGGACACTTGGCTTTCTCTTAGGGGACACATGGCTGCATTATGGATATGGCTGCATCTAGGGACATGGCTGCATTAGAGACATGGCTGAATTTATGAACAAGGCTGAATTTAGGGACAAGGCTCCATCTAGGGACATGGCTGAATTTAGGGACAAGGCTGCATCTAGGGAGAATGGCTGAATTTAGGGAAAAGGCTGCATCTAGGGACATGGCTGAATCTAGGGACAAGGCTGAATCTAGAGACAAGGCTGCATTTAGGGACAAGGCTGCATTTGGGGACACAAGGCTACATTTGGGGACACAAGGCTACATTTGGGGACACAAGGCTACATTTGGGCACACATGGCTGCATTTAAAAAAAGTATCGGTAATCGGTAATGGTGAGTACATGAAAAAAAGTAATCGGTATTTGTACTCTGTCCCAAAAAAGTGGTATCGGGACAACCCTACCTTTTATGTTTATCTGAAACATGTAGGGTTGTTGCTGTAATCACAATCTGTTTTTGACTTATGTCTATCAGTATACTGTGAAGTGCAGCAATTGAGTAGCTGCATTATATATTTCTTGAATCATGTTGCTCCATATTTGTTTTTAAATATTTACTTTTTTTATAATATCATTTATATTTTTATATATTCTTTGTAGTCCTTTACGATATCCTGTTTTGGCTTCCTGCCCGCATTATCCCTCAGGGTTTTCTTTGCTTTTTTTCAATTATTCTGGGATGTGGCAGGAGGTTTCAGGATTAACCAAAGCTCAATCTAGTTTCTCTTTCATAATTTTCTACTCAATCCGTGCAATTTTCTGCAGCCATTTTTATTTGCTTGGATTTTTTTTTTACCCATTATGGGCATGGTGGGGCACCCGTGTCTAAGTTTTGCTTAAAGCGGGGGTTCACCCTAAAAAATTTTTCTAACATTACATTGATCCGACCGACAGTATTGCTGGTGGTTTATTTATTTTTTCCGTACATGCCTTTTTAGGGCTATTTTCACCTCCGACTTCCGGGTAGGTAATCCCGCGGGAGTGGGCGTTTCTATTCACAGGCTGCGATTGACGTTCTTCCGACCGGCGCATACTGCGCGTCACAAGTTGCCGAAAGAAGCCGAATGTCGGTGCGCAGGCGCCGTATAGGGCTGCACCGACTTTCAGCAAGTCGTGACGCGCTGAATGCACCGGTTAGAAGAACGTCAATCACAGCCTGTGAATAGGAACGCCCACTCCAGCGGGATTACCTACCCGGAGGTGAAAATAGCCCTAAAAAGGTATGTACGGAAAAATTAAATAAACCACCAGCAATACTGTCGGTCGGATAAGTCGGATCAACGTAATGTTAGAATTTTTTTTTAGGGTGAACCCCCGCTTTAAGGCCTCACAAAGCCCGGAGCCACCTCTGAATAGACAGGTAAACACAAGCCTGGGGCTCTACCTGCTGAAAATGTAAAATATTCATATACAATATTTCATATTGATCAAATTCTGTCATGCAAAGAGGAGCAGCGCTGGATTGGCGACTCAGTAAAGGCTAGTTATGGGGTGTATTTGTACAGTGAGATTGTGGGGGACAGCGGTGGAGATAGGGCGAATGATGCAGCCAGGACTGTTTATCTTTTAAATTAAATAATATTTTGAAGCAAATACTAGGAACTGACACTTTTTTGGGCTTTACCAATCCTAAAGCCATGCGATTTTTTTCACAAAAGCCGTTTTACATCAGAGCAGGAAACGATAAAAAAAAAACAAGGAAATACATTTTATGATTTTCTATCCCCAATCTCATTTTCTCAATAAACAAAAGATGTTTTGCTTAAGATGAGGGAGGAAGACAGGATGCTGAAGTTTCCCTTTTCTGCTGACAGCTGAATTTATGGCTGAACACCAGAGTAGACTGGATCTAAACCCAATCAGGTCGCCCCTGTGTGGACCGGCTCTAAATTCACAAATAAAGATTATTTACAAATTATTATGATTAACACTTTTTTTTTTAAGTCAGTCTTTTTCCGTTTATTTAGCAAACAGTAAAAAACACAGCGGTGATGAACTACCACCCAAAAGAAAGATTTATTTTTGCGAAAAAATTTATAAAAATGTCATTTGGGTGCACTGTTGGGTGCATGATTGTAATTCACAGGGCAACAGCACTGAAAGCTGAAAATTGGCCTAGGCCAGTGTTTCCCTACTCCAGTCCTCAAGGCACACCAACAGGTCATGTTTTCAGGATTTCCATTATTTTGCACAGGTGATTCGATCAGCTTCACTGCCTTAGTAATCACCACAGCCATTTCATCTGAGGGAAATCCTGAAAACATGACCTGTTGGTGTGCCTTGAGGACTGGAGTTGGGAAACACTGGCCTAGGCAGGCAGGGGGTAAAAGTCTGTGTCTGATATTGAAGTGGTTAAAAGGAAACCTTTTTTTTTTGGGATATCTATATATAATTTTCGGATTAAGCAGTATTCAACTAAAAAGGAAACAGTTATATTGCAGAAAAAAGACGTCATGACCACGGGCAAACCAGCTTAATATTACCACCACATCCCTTAATTAATTAGATACAAGAGGAGGAATTGGGATTTTTAAGGTGCGAAAATAAAGTGAAATCGTATTATGAATTTTTTTATTTAAAGAACAAATAAAAAATTGTTAAAATAAAAAGGCAGCAATAAGCAAGTACAGACCAATAAAGTTATATGCATACAGCACTGTAGAATGGAGTTCCCAACATGTTTTGGCCATATATCAGGCTTCTTCAGGGGATGCTGTCCAATTTCGCACCTTAAAAATCCCAATTATATTGCAGTTTTTTTTTTAACCACTTCCATACCAGGCACTTATACACCTTCCTGCCCAAGCCAATTTTCAGGGTTCAGCACTGTCATAATTTGAATGACAATTGCGCGGTCATGCTACTCTGTACCCAAACTATTTTTTTTATCATTTTTTCCCCACAAATAGAGCTTTCTTTTGGTGGTATTTGATCACCTCTGTGGTATTTATTTTTTGTGCAAAAAAATAAATAAAAAGAGAACATTTTGAAAAAAATAAGTTTTTCTTTCTTTCTGTTATTTTCTTTGTAAATAAGTACATTTTCTACTTCAATGATGGGCACTGATAAGGCAGCACCGATGATGTGACACTGATAGGTGGCACTAATGGGCACTGAAAGGTGGTACTGATAGTTGGCACTGGTATGTGGCACTGATGGGCACTCATAGGCGGCACTGATGGGCACCAATAGGCAGCACTGATGGGTACTTATGGTGGCACTGATAGGTGGGCACAGATGGACACTGGATGGCACTGATGGGTGGCAAATTCTGGGCATCATTGATTGATCTTTCACAATGGTGCCAATCAGTGCCCATTTGTGGGCACTGATTGGCACATATTTGGCATCAATTTGCATATGTGGATGGCCATGTGGGATGTACCTGGCCATCCACATGCTTGGGACTTCCCTGGTGGTCCTAGCGGCTTCCCTGGTGGTCCAGTGTGGGCATCCGTGGGGGGGCTGCGCTGATAAAAAATCAACGCAAACCCCCCCATCAGCAGAGCTGCCGATTGGCTCTCCTCTACTCGTATCTGTTAGACGCGAGTGAGGAAGAGCCGATCAATGGCTCTTCCTGTTTACATCATGATCAGCCGTGATTGGACATGGCTGATCACATGGTAAAGAGCCTCTGCCGGAGATCGGAAATGCAGGGTGTCAGACCCATGTTGCTGTCCAAAGGTGTGCTCTTCATTCAGAGTTGGGGGAACTCCATATTGGAGGAGGTGTATTACAGGACAGGGGGGAAAAAAAAGGAAAACGAATGCAGCCACCACATCTAGTGACTAATAAGCTGCAATATAATAATTTTGGGTTTACTTTAAGTTGCAATCAAAAATCTTTTTTCATTTTAGATAGAGATAGAACAAAATAGAGAGATTGTCAGGTTTCTATCTCCACTTTTCCACCCACTTTATGTGCCAGTGACATTATGTTAAGTAATTGAAAGGTCCAAAAAAATTTATTTGTCACACAGATCAGAAAAAAAGTTTTTTTATTATTTAAAGGCCGGCAGTCACATGATAATAAATAGTGGACATTTGTCTCATATTAGGTGGGTGTCACACTGTGTACACAATTATAATGCTGAACCTGCTAATGCCTCATTTTGGGGAAAAGCCGGGTGAGAGCTTATTTGGCAATGGCAAGGAATTTTATATATATAAAAGAAGAAAATAATAATAATAATTTGTACAATATTTGGAAAAATGCTCTTTAATACCCGGAAAGACAATACACTCACTTCAAGGGCAAGGAAACCTACAAAAAAAAAACCCCAACACATATTACTATATATAAAAGACATATTAATAAATATGAATGTAAAAGTTCTATTTTCAGCAAGAAACTTTTTTTCCTGCATGACATTTTAGGCTGAAGACGGTTGCTGCATTTTCCCATGGGATGACTGAGGGGAGGTCAGCGGTGTGCAGGAAATCACTTCCCCTGGGTGGTTACATCACTACGAGTTTGGTACTGATAAGCTGAATCTTTTACATATATATATATTAATGATCGTCATCAATAGATCTTCTGCATGAACCACATTGTAATTTAAAGTGATTGTAAACAGCAGACATGAACAAAGCATATGCCTCTATAGTGTGTACTTGTCTCAATCCAGAGCACTAAGCATAGTTTCTGTCTGCGGCTTTATTCCTCTGCATTCAGCATGAGTCACTTCTGATGAGTTTTCATGATACAAAGAGAAAATTGGTGACAGGGGAGGGCATAGTTTGTGATTGACAGCCTCAGCTCTGTTCCTGTGTGCTGTATAAAGGGGGGTGTGTCCCTTCCTCCAATTAGCTCTCAAAGCTCTCCTCACTTATGTAACTTTAGCCCCCCCCCCCCCCCCAGTTTTTAAGAGGTGAGAGATCCTATGTAAATTCTGTGCTTTGAATGAATGTAGGGGAAATAGACAGGTACAACTTATGTAGGAGGATGTGTTTCATCTCTGTATCTGTAGGCCAGTCACTTCACTGGGTATATTATGTAAGGGTTTACAACCACTTTAAGTCACTGAGACCATTCCTTCCAACCTCATGTACAAAAGTGTCTGAAGGGAGGACTAATGCTCACAGCAACCAGCTTCTCACGTTCAATCAGAAAGTTGATATGGGCAATATACACCATTCTTTCAAAAGCTTTAGTATGTGACGTATTTTGCCACTGTGCTGACCATAGTTTTTAGGGTACATGAAACCTAAAATGAATTAACCCTTTAAATTAATAAAACATTCCAATGTATTTACAAAGTCAATTCACGGGATGGCTACATACAGCCCAATAATATCAAAAGGTTAACCAAAAAAAGATCATTGCCTTTGAGCATCAGAAGTGCTCATTACTGCATGCATGCATTTTCTGAAATACAGTGGAACCTTGGTTTTTACGAGTAACGCGATAAACAAGCGTTTTGAATAACAAGCAACTTTTTTCTTTTTATTCTGACTCAGTTTCCGAGTGTTGTTTTGCAAAACTAGCTCAAGTTAAAGCTAATGGGGTGTGCAGTAACGCATTTGGCCAGAGGTGCCGGGGGCGCCAGTGACACTCAGAACAGTTCGGAGCCGTTTGTATATACACAAAATCCCTCGAAAATACGCAGAAATACTCAGTTCCCGAACCATTCCGAGGGTTTCCAAGTATTTCCGAGGCTCTCCAGGTGCCCCCCCCACCTCTGGCCACATGCGGTATTGCATGCCATAGAAGTCAATGCGGAACAAATTATCTTTGTTTCTGTTGACTTCAATGGGGAAACTCGCTTATGTGAGTGTTTTGGATTACAAGCATTCTCCTGGAAAGGATTATGCTCGTAATACAAGGTTCCGCTGTAACGGAAATTTCTATGACTGATGTATTCCTAGAAAAAGGTGGTTTGGTCCTTTTAAGGACACATTATGGGAATTGCGTCCATTCATAAAGAATTCAGAAGATCCCAGAGGTTTGGTCCTTTGAGCAATTGGCAGATGTATCAATAACTAAGATATGCAGGTCTACGGCTAACCTATTAGGTCATGTTGATTGGTGTTTAAAATCTGGACCAATAAAGAAAGTCTCTGCATTCTTATGGCTCCGTGCACACTAGCTTATTTTGAGGCTGGGTTCACATATGTGCGAACTGTGAGCCAGTTCACACAGGTCCAGAGCAGATTGCATAAGGGGGTCCTGTGTGTGTTTAGGTCCGGTTCAGCTGCAAATTCAGGCAAAAATTCAGACCTGAATCACACCAGAACCGGTGAACAGACACGCACCAGACCCCAGACACGAACCCGTGGCTGCACATATGTGAACCTTGCCCCCTGCTCCTAGCAGCTACTTTAAGCATTTTATTTGTCTGCCCCTAGAAAACAAGTGGTGCCCTATGTGCCCATGCCCATTATTGTAAGCTAGAAGCGTTTTTTCAAGCTTCAGCTTCTAGGAGCAGAAAAAAAAAAAAAAATGTCCCTTCCAAATGCTGTTAACTGCTGCCAAGCACAGGTTTCCAGTGTTTGATGTTTCTTTAAAGGGCTTGTAAAGGTTAGTCATTTATTTTCTAAATAGGTTCCTATAAGCTAGTGCATTGTTGGTTCAC
Organism: Rana kukunoris; assembly: GCA_029574335.1. Lineage (NCBI taxonomy): Eukaryota > Metazoa > Chordata > Amphibia > Anura > Ranidae > Rana > Rana kukunoris. The sequence goes on along the minus strand of CM056053.1, from coordinate 39,793,220 downwards.
TTACCTTTTCCTTCAATTTCAGTTCTTAATGATTTTTTTCTTTGTCTGAATTTCTCACTTCCTGTTTCTCCTCAGTAAGTTTGCCCCCATCATCCGAGCCGTTCCTGCTGGGGGTTAGTCAGCCAGAACAGCTTACAAGGGAGGAACAAAAAGTGAGAAATTCAGGTAAATTTAAAAAAAAAACATTTAGAAGAGAAATGGAAGGAAAAGGTAAGTGAACCAACAATGCATTAGCTTAAAGTAACCCATTTAGAAAATAAAAAAACAAACCTTTACAACCCCCTTAAAGCCAACGGCCCGCTGGCAACCTTAACAACCAGTGAATAGCTGGTTGTTACGGAGCAGGCTGGGAGGCCGGCCGCCGTGTCCTTAACAACGGCTGACAGCTAAAGTCACTGCTATTTATTGGTTTTTAAGGACCCCAACGGACGACAACGCTACCGCTTCTAAACACTTTCGAAAATGCTCCTAAACGTTGCAAAAATATGCTAAATATTAGCGTTATTATCCAGTGCCCAGTGTGCATGGAAACAAATACAGCAGAATTTTGATTGTGCACCAGTAATGGACACGATGATACTTGCTCAATGTAGGCTGACAAATTAACATTTTCTATTCACTTTCTGCAGCCTCTGCTCATAGAACTCAAGCCAGCTGCAGAGAGATATGTCCCACCTGCTTTATACAAGAAATAAGCTATGCAAGTCCTAAAGCTGACCATAGACCCCACAGAATCAATGAACAAGCCTTCCCCGCTAATCTTTTAGTCTATATTTAGCTATACAGACGAACACAGGGTACATATGGCCAATGTGGTACCCCCTTCAAATTATTGAATTTTAGGCAATCATGAGCTTCTAATATGCCAACAGTTTGAGAAGTTTGTTGTGGAGGAACGTGAGTGGTCTGCACGAACCCTAACTTTATTCAAAACACTTGTGAGATGAATTTGAACACTGATGGCAAGAGAGGTCTTCATCCCACATTCATACCAGACCTCAAATGTTTTTTTGGTTGAACGGGCACAAACTCCTATAGAAAACCTTCTCAAAACAAGGCAGGCTGTTATTCTGTATACACAAAGGCTGAGGCAAACTCCAAAATACCAGTGGGTCAGAAATGGAATGTCCATCAAGCTCATATAGGTGTGATGGCATTCGTGTTCATACATTTTGGCCATATAGGCCCCTTTCACACCGATGCATTTTTCTGGCGGTTTAGCGCTAAAAATATTGCTGCTATACCGCCTGAAAAAAACGTGCCCTGCAGTCTTCAGTGTCAAAGCCCGAAGGCTTTCACACTGAAGCGGTGCGCTAACAGAATCGCTCCAAAAGTCCTCCTAGCCGCATCTTTGGAGCGGTATAGGAGCGGGGTGTTTACCGCTCCTACACCGCGCCTTCCCATTGAAATCAATGGGAAACCACGGTAATACCGCCAGCAATGCGCCTCTGCAGAGGCACATTGCCGGCAGCATTAACCCTTTTTCGGCCGCTAGCGGGGGTTAAAATCGCACCACTAGTGGCTAAATATTGCGGCAAATACGACGGTGTATCGGTGCTTAAAATCACGCCGCTGTACCGCCACTGCACCTCCCGTGCCCAGTGTGAAAGGGGCCATAGTGTATGAAAAAGTAAGACTCCTGATTTGACCAAAAGCAGCTTGCCAAATAGGCAGATTTAGGTACAGCTAATTGGATGTTACAAATGGGAGCAACTTGTTCCCCGGCTAAAAATCAAACAATGAATGCAAGAAGCGGCAAAACTGTCCCGAAATGCCAAACATGTAGATAAAGAAAATCCACTAAAAATTCAGACAAGGGACTTGCAATTCAGACTCTTTTATTCCCCAAAAACCATTCACAGGATAGTAGTAGTGTACCAGCCACGTCCTAATTGTAGATCTCTGACATGAGAAAAGGTTGAGCTAGTCCTAAAATGTTGCAGCATAAAAGTCTATGATGTGGCTAGTATGCTACTACTGTCCTATGATTGGCCAATTTTGAAATGAAAAAGCTTGAATTGAAGTCATACATGTAAATCTTATGTAGATTTACAGAATTACACCCCAAGTCTTCCTATAGGGCCAGATTACATGAGGCATACTTGGAAACATATGAATAAACGCATGTCATACATAAGTAAGCGTTACAATAGTGGCACTGTACCTTTTTTTACCCTGAAAGAGCTTATACTGTATACGTTTTGTGAACATAATTAGTGCTTCCGATGGCTTGATCTTGAGTGCATGAACAATAAATGAATTGCAATGTATATACAGTTATAATATATTTTTTAGCATCAATTCTTTTGTCGAGTATAAACATTGGGGGTTTCCAGTTACCAGAATCTGTCACTTAAAGTAGCACTGTTTAAAGGGTAAGCCATCCCAGAATTGATATTTTAGTTGTGTGTACACTGAAAACACCTACCTAATCAGTTTTAACCCTCCCCATAACCCATTCCCCGTCACTGTATTGACTAGGGTTGTCCAGATACCGATAATAGTTTCGGTAACGGGACCGATACCGAGTATTTGCGGGAGTACTTGTACTCGCGCAAATGCTCCCGATACCTAAATAGAATACTTTTTTTGTATTTATCAACATGTTCTGTGAAAATTCTTTGAGATTTTTACTACTGCGTGACAAGAAAATAAAACATTTTTATTCATTTTTACTCATTTTTATTCTTTTATAATGTCTTGAGTTAGAGTTCTTAATTCTAAAGAAAATATCCTTAGTCTGTATTGTGGTTTGAAAACTGTCACATGACATTTAAAAAAAGTATCGGTATTCGGTATCGGCGAGTACATGGGAAAAAGTATCAGTACTTGTACTCGGTCCTAAAAAAGTGGTATCGGGACAACCCTAGTATTGACCTATCTTTAGTTACCCAGCTACTGTCGGTGTATTCCTATGCAGCTGCAAGCATAAGAGACATGGGACCACTGACCATCAGAATGCTGATCAAGATACATTTTGCCCAAGGTAGGGGGATACAGAGGTAGGAGGCTCGGGTATCAATATTCCTTCTAGGGTCCTAAAAAAAAAAAAGGCCAGTGTGTGGTACAAAATGTCCATCCACAAAAAAAGATATATCAGTTTTGGGTGGACTGTCCCTTTAAAAAGAAAATTTGTTGCCCTGAGGAAGCTCAGTTTAAAGACGGAGGTCGATCTGTGTTCCAGAGAAGCTCTACATATGGCCATTTGGTCTGTAGACAACGCTTGATGGGAGTGTCATCTGTCTGGAGTCTTGGGTCTTCAAATCCCATGACGGCTGTCCCTTCAATGTAGGTGACCTGACACAAAAGGATAGATGTTAGGGAATGGGTCAAGAGTCATATTAAAACATAACACCTTGTGGACTTTACTGGTACCACAGAACGACAATAGCACACAATTTGTTAACACTTTTTATTTTATTACAAACAAATAAAATAGATTTTCATTACAATAATAAAAGCATAATATCAGTGCTCATTTGAAATGGTGCAGGTCATACATTTACACTCCAACAATATTTCTTAGCTATTATGTCAAGTGGTCGACGCGTTTCACAAACATAGCTTCCTCAGGTCCTCAATATCTTGACCATAAAGCCCTTTAACCATGAAACAAAAAGCCCTTTACAAAAGGAAAAAGAGCACAGCAATTACCGTATTTATTGGCGTATAAGACGTGCCGTCGTAAAACACGCACCACCAATTTAAGAGGGAAATTTCAGGGAATTTTTTTTTTTTTTTAAATAAACCACTTTGAAGCAAAATGATGGTATCTGAGCATCAATGCAGTCTGATCTGTGCCCATCTGCAGCCTAAATGCAGCCTGATCTGTGCCCATCTGCAGCCTAAATGCAGCCTGATCTGTGCCCATCTGCAGCCTAAATGCAGCCAGATCTGTGTCCATCTGCAGCCTAAATGCAGCCAGATCTGTGCCCATTTGCAGCCAGATCTGTGTCCATCTGCAGCTTTAGTGCAGCCTGATCTTTGCCCATCTGCAATGTTGCTCCTCGCTGCAGCCTGATTAGTGCCCATCTGCAGCCCAAACATTTACCAAAGTGCCCTGCCTGTTCAGTGCCCATCTGCAGTCTCACCTTTCATTGTCAGATTATCCCTGCTGTCTCCGAGGGAAGAGGGGGAGCGAGCGCCACTGAATTGATCCCCTTCCTGTGTACCCAGCGCTCCGTCACTCACAGCCACGCCTCCTGCCCCTGCTCATATGATTGACAGTACAGTGGTCCAATGCGGGGCCAGGAGGCGTGGCTGTGCACAACGGAGTTCCGGACACACAAGAAGGAGATCACGGCTCTATGTAATTCAGCAGCGCTCGCTCCTCTTTAAGAAAGCATGGATTATAAGGGGAAAAAAGCGCATGTTATACGCCAATACGGTAATTATAAATAACATGCAATATGACATGTAGCAACCATGCTGTGTCCCCCCAGATCACATACAGCTTTATGATACATGGCACACCATTGGCTTTTGCTGCACTCCGATTGGTGCATGTAAGTGAACTGGGGGGGGGATACAGCACCATTTCAAATGAGCATTGATCTTATGCTTTTATTAATATAATGCAAATATATTTGAATTGTTTGTAATAAAATAAAATACATTTTAACAAATTTTGTGCCAATGTCATTTTCTGGTACCAGTAATGGCCGCAAGATTATTTTTTTCTTAAATGTTAATTACGGATGAGGTACCAACATATAGCCCAAATCTACTTTTATACCTAAAACATAACACTATTATATCAACTTACATTTTGGAAAAATGTTCTATGCACGTGCACTGTTTTACCTTAATTGGCCACAGCACCATGATGTGCCCTTTTCTTAAGTTCCTTGAGATAGGCTTTACATTTAGATCTCCTGAATTACTTGCACGCTTTAGGGTCAGGAGGTTTCTCAGTAGACATCCCATGAGAATTTTCGGACACACACATCAGAGTTTAGGCAGAGCAGGAGATCTAGAGCTGACAACTATTTCACAGACATCAGATAACAGTCTTCTAATCCAACCAGTAGTGATCAGATGTGGAATTCCCTGATGAGTGCAAGGATTGAGGCAAGGACTGAGTTCTGCAAATCGATCTTCTTGGCTTATATCTTTTGCTCCCCTGAGACAGGGCCTCCTCTCCGACTAGCCATGCATGCTTATGGCCGAAAGAAGAGAAATCAATGGATTCCCTCATCCACACAAAACAACATGAAGGAATCTACATTGTTGGCTATTGTATCCAGCCAGCCATAGCACCCACACCTGTCTGAATACGCGGACAGTGACTTAATTGAATAGGATGCCGTCACAGTGGCCACCCTTCGAGTCAAATTTCTGCTGAACTGGCCAATATTTTAGCCATTTACGGCAAGCATAAAGCAGACCTTTCCCCATCCCTTCACTAAAATAGACATCAGCTCTGCATGCTTATATGAAATCATCTAACATTCATTAACCACTTCAATACCAGGCACTAACCCCCCTTCCTGCCCAAGCAAATTTTCAGCTTTCTGCACTGTCGCTGTTTAAATGACAATTACACAGTCATGTTACACTGTACCCAAACAGAATTGTTATCACTTTGTTTACACAAATAGAGCTTTATTTTGGTGGTATTTGATCACCTCTGCGGTTTTCATTTTTTGCTAAATAAAAAAAGACCAACATTTTTGAAAAAAAATTAAAAAGTTTTGCTTTGGTTTCCGTTATAACATTTTGTAAATAAGTATGTTTTCTCCATCACTGATGGGCACTGATAAGGCGGCACCAATGAGCGGGCACCGACATGCAGCACTCATAAGCATTGATAGGCTGCAAAGATGGGTACTTATGGGTGGCACTGATAGACAGCACTGTTGGGCATTGATACGTGGCACTGATACGCATCCCTGGTGGCACTGGCAGTGGTAGGCATTGTGGATAGGCACTGATTGGCAGCTGCCTGGGCACAGATTTGCATTTCCCTGGTGGTCTAGGAGCAGCATACCTGGTGGTCCAGTGTGGATGACCATCCTGGTGGTCCTGGGTGGGATCTGAGGGGGCTACACTGATAAACATTCAGCACAGACCCCCCCCTCCCTGTCAGGAGAGGAGCTAATCGGCTCACCTCTACTTGCATATGTCAGATGCGAGCGAGGAAAAGCCAATCAACGGCTCTTCCCATTTTCATCATGATCACCTGTGATTGCCGTCGGAGGCTCTTTACCAAGATCATTGTAGCGGTGTGTCAGACTGACGGGCGTGCGGCGGCTGTTATACTACTGGACATCATATGACTTCCAGTCAGGATAACGCAACAACTGCCGGCCGTCATTTTGCTATAGGCGGCAAGTGGTTAAAAATGTTTTACTTACAATTACAGTTTTTCCACTTCCTGGTTGAGTGAGGCACTGGTGATGTAACTCTGCCCTCCCAGATGCATCGTGGGAAAGCTATAGCACCAGTGCCTTCCCCCTCAGATGATGTACAGTGTCTAATGGTCCAGGAAGCAGAAGCAGTGTTTTAGGATACAAAGGAAGATGGATTCATCTGCCCTTAGTAAACATGGCCTCCGGTAGAGGAATAAAAACAAGATATGCAAAGAATAAAAAGCCTGCAATGATCTATAAATATCTGTTTGATGATTTCCTTTGCTAAACACTACTTATGGCGCCTTTGCTGTAATTTTTATAAGGGTAAAGTTCCTCTTGAAAGAGGTCTGCTTAGTGTATAAACAGGTATACTTGGCGGGTGAGGGGGAGAGAGAGGATGACAGTTCGCAGTGGATTATAATGAGCCGGGAGCTGTGTGGTAGTCTTTGGTAGAGAAGAAAGCCGGCTGTGGTCGGAAGTCGGTGGAGAAGAAAGCCGGCTGTGGTCGGGAGTCCGTGCAGGGAGACCGACGTCAGGCTGCCCCTGTGTGGCAGTGATGAAATATGCAGGAATCGGATGTCTGCCCAAAGACTATGGCCTAGATTCACAAAGCGATTACGCCTGTGTAAATGTTGTTAGACTGGAGTAATTTCGACTTACGGGCGTTTTTACGCTAGTCGAAATCCTCAAACCATGAAAAGACACCTGCGGGCTTCATTTCGACTGTATTACGTGTTAGTACGCCTTCAGATCTACGCTGCCAGAAAATTGCGGCCACTGGGCGGACTTCCTGTTGTTTTTCACCGTCAGGGTATGCTAATGAGCTTTTGCCTGCAATCCACAAAATTTCGCACTTTCAACGCAATCTCTTACGGGTCATCTTTTTTTTCCGTTTCACTATACCTGCTTTTTGCTGGTCTAATATTAGACAGCCCATGTTAAGTATGGCCGTCGTTCCCGCGTCGAATTTCAACGTTTTCCGATGTCTTTTATTATTTTTAACGTAAGTCGTCCGGAATAGGAATGTTCGTAAACGCCGCTACTCAAACAACGAATGACGTCACGACGTGATTTCGCGCAATGCACGGCGGGAAATTCCTGAACAGAGCATGCGCAGTTCGATCGTCGCGGGGACGCGCTTAATTTAAATGCTTCACGCCCCCTAATCACGTATTTCGATTGCGCGGCGGAAAAAAAATACGACACAATAGCGTACGCGCAAAAAAACTACCTGAATTCGGTGTAGAGTCTGGTGAAATACGGCAGCGTACCGTATTTCGATTACGCAGCGGAATATTACGTCTTTGTGAATCTGCCCCTATGTGTCCAGCAATCCACTGTGGACTGTCATCCTCTCTCTCCCCCTCACCCACTTGTGAGTTCTATTTGTTTTATATGGTGTTTTACGCAATAAATTGTGCTACACTATGCCGGTTTGGCGCTTTCTTACCTTCCTTATAGATTGTGGATTTCCAGCCCACAAATGAAAGCAGCCTCGCCAGCACAACAGTGTCAGCCATTTTCTTTTTTTTTTCCCTCAAACAAAGGTTTTTATTGAACCAAAATATCAATACAATATCAATCATAGTAAAACTTTACAGTCAGCCATTTTCTACTAATTTACATTTTTATTCCTATACCTCCTGGAATAAGTTTATTTTAATACTTTTTTAACATGGTATGTGACATTTTAGCACTATAGCATGGGCACAGTGTCAGTGCTGTGTTTTTTGGTTATGTCTCTATACGATGATACTGTACTGCACTGGTAACAGAATGTTAAAAAAAAAAAAAAAGTGTTTTATTTAATTTTATGTTCCCAAAAAATTGTGACAAAAAATTACAACTTCAGAAAACTCACCGTGCCTCTTATTAAATACCTTGGACTGTTTACTTTTTAAAAAAGGGGGTATTTGGGGGGTTATTTGTACTGTCCTTGCATTTTAGGGCCTCAAGAAATGAGACAGAATGTCAATAAATCAGGATTAATCCATTTTCAGATATACAATAGTTTGTGGACTTTAGAACATTCCTACAGACTAAATAATTTACACTGATTTGTGTTATTTTCAACGCCAATACATCAGGATTGGTACATTTTCAAATAAATATTACCACAGTTTGTAGACTCTAGAACTTTCACATAGAATAAGTGGTATACATCGATTTGGTTTATTTTTGCTAAAGAAATGTAGCCTTATACATTTTGACCTAAATTTACAAAGAAACATTATGTGTTTGCAAAATTTTATTCCAAAAATTAAGAAAGATGTGTTATTTTTTTTTCAAATATTTCAGTATTGTTTCAATTATATAGCATTTTTTTTTTTTTAAAAGTGGTGATCAAGTACCACCAAAAGAAAGCTCCATTTGTGTAAAAACAAATGATATAAATTGAATTTGAGTACAGCATGACAGAGCAATTGCCAGTTGCGCAATGCTGAATAGCAAAAAAAATCCTGGTCATGAAGATAAAACCCTCTGGAGGTCAAGAGGTAAAATGTCTAGCCATTAGCACGTCTCTGAAATGCACACACATTTTCCCATGTTAGGTCTTTTTAAAAACACAGACAATAACCTGTTGAACCCACCAGAAATCCAGGGAACCGGCAAGGTTTTTGCAGCATTAAAATGTGTTATTAGCCGTACTCGACTGGACTACAAAATACCTCCTTACCGTATGGAGAAAGAGAGGGGGGCTTCTGTAGTCCAGCAGCAGAGAGTGGGCACTTGACAACACCGCTTTGGATTTCAAACAGGAAATTAGAAGCTTGTCTCTTGATTTTGAACTGGATCACCAGGTGTTTTTCTGTGCAGCTTTTTAATAACACAAATATGGAGAAATATGCGTGTATTGCACATATATACTGTTTTTATTTTATTTTTTATTGTGCTCAGACATGCACTTTAATTTACTTATACTTGAAGACCGTGAGAACACCGTAAAATGATAGCTTCATCCTCATGTCATAAGTGCAGGGACCCTACAATTTAATAATTCTTCCAGTAATATATTATTCTGTTTTGCTTTGCTACTGGACTTTTTTGTTTTTTTTAATGAAGCCTTAAACTAGAAGATGACGTTCAGCCGATGGCTTGACATGAAATGTCCCATCACAGTCACACCCTTGCTGGTCCTTATTTATTGTTCCTGCGACCATGGAGACAGCATCACATCATTATTTACAAGCTGCAATTCTGAGCGGCGAATCTTCTTTGAAGAGATTTTGCAGTAACCAGAGCCAGTAAATCAGCAAACAAGGTTAAGCAAAACGAATGCGCAAGGAAATTTCCCCAAAAAAGGTACGAGCACACAATGTTTTGAATTTATAACTAGGGCTTCAGCACAGATATTAAAATTCTAAATTTTGAGGTGGAGCAGCAAGCCATTTCTTTATGACACCTTGCATAACGCGATGCAATACAATCCTGTCTAAACCTAAAAGGATATGACATTTAAGTTACATTATTAAAACTTAAGTAAAATGTATATATAGCCACTATTGTTTAAGTTTTGGATAAAGTAGGGAAGGATAAGATCCTCAGGCAGCTTTGCTGCTGGTGCCCCTGCTATGCAGTTCCAAAAAAAATAAAAAAAAATAAAGAGTCTGGTTAATATCAACATCAAAATATGATTCTTTGACTGAGTCAGGGCTGGGCTCAGCCCTTTCTTCTCTGAGCTGGCTGCTCAGCTGTCAGCTAATTAAACTCCTATGACTCACTTGTTGATGATCCTAAGCCTTCCAGCTCAGTTGCTCTCTGCCTTCGCCTTGGTCATCATCACAGAGACTGTCTCCTGCGTTCCTGTTGAAAACTTGCTTGGCTAACGTTTCTTCTAGCTCCAGATCCTGCTTGCTGTTCTACTATGTTTATCTCTGGTTCTCTGACATTTGGCTTGGCTGACTATCTGATCCACTTCCTGAACTCTGGCTATATTTTGACTACGCCGACTCGGTTTATCTTTTTATTATTATTAAACAAGTGTGATTTAACTGTACTCGTGTCTCGATCTGATTCATGGTTTCTGACAGACTGCTCCTGTACACTCATTTGGCTGTCTGGTTGTTTGACGTACTTGCAGTACATGCTTGCAGCCCCTATTAGGCTTCTTATGGCAGCTCTGGGAGTCTTCAACATGACTCCATCATTACTAAGTTTTTGATATGCGCATTGCTGCCCTTTATTACATTTTATTTGCAGCCACAATCTAAGACTAGCCAATCTAGCCCTGTAAAGTAAAAATCGTAATACATGCCTTTCCTAAAGCCGCTCCGGTCCAGTCCCACGCTGAGCAGGGTCTTCCTTGTGTAGGAGTGTGCAGAAAAGGCAAACAACTGAAGCCCCATAGTAACTCTATGGGCGATGTCACTCCCCAGCCATTGTCGGCTGCCTTCAACAAACAGCTACCCCCGCTGGAGATCAGACCATAGCGGTTTCAGAAAAGGTTTGTATAGCGATTTTTGCTTTACAGGGCTTAATAGGGTAGTCTTGTAGCTGCAAGTAATAGTAGAGATTTTAGTATTAGGCTCAACTTCCACTTTAACCTGTTCCCCGGTCTGCCTTTTAAATGCTTCTTTCCTTGGGTGCGTTCATCATTTACATCCATAGAGCTCTGGAAAATTGCCATCAATATCTGTTGGTTTCTTAGATTTACATACGAGTTGCAGACCATTGTTAAAATGCACTATGGTTTTTGCACCCTTTAGAACGCTCTCTGTTGATCATTTTTCATGTGTGCATTCTTGTAAATTTTTGTTCTGTATTAATAAAGATTATATAAAAAAATATATATAAACTCCAAAAAACAGGGTCACAGGAGGTAAGGATCGAGGTTGGTGAACAAGTGGAGCAGTGTCCCCTTATAAATAAAAAAGCGCATATGACCTCCTTGGTATAAAGAGGTCTATTTGAGCAGGTTAGAAGACACACATGAGGTGGGTTGAAGGGGACTGTGGTGATTACGTTAATAGTTTTTTCTGTGAATAAATCATGGTTTTTTGGGACAACACAATCACTAGAAGGTGTACGGGATCTTGTGATCTTCACATCATGAATTTCATCTGATATGGACTTTTTGTGATTACTTATACTTAGTTTATCTAACTTCATTTGTTATATGTATGGTTATACACGTATATAGAGAAGTCTAATATATTTAATATTTTGTGCTCTATATACAGATTACCCATGTATTGCTGGCAGGGCAGGGCCAGCCCTACCATGAGTACTGCTAGGACCATCGGACCCAGGCAGCACTTTAAGAGAGGCAGCAAATTGACACCCAAGAACAGGGACAGACTGACCATTCGGGCACTCGGGCAGCAACTAGGGTGCCCCATGAGAGGCTCCTGTCCTGGACACTCCTACTAGGAACATTTAGTAGCAGGAGCAGGCTGAAATGGGATGGGGGTGGTGTGAACATGGAGACATCCTGATGATTTTACTGCAGAGCTCCCTGTAGACGGAGAGGGGGGGGGGGGGCGCAGGGGAGCTGCAAGCACCAGCACACTGGACAGGTGCTAGACTGGTGCCCTGGAAGCCGGCTGGCCAGCCAGGTTGCTTTGCACTTTGCAGCTGGGGTCAGGGAGGCAGAGGTGATATTGGGACTGGGACGTAGAGGTTATATGTCCATATACTACCATATACTGTCCATATATAGCCTGTCCATATACTACCCTAGCCTGCCTGCCCATGATATAAAACTATGGATGTGGAGGTGCCTTTTGGTGTGTGCGTTTTTTTTAGGGGGGGCAGCATTTAATTTTTGGACCCAAGCAGCACAATGTCTTGGGCCAGTACTGTATGTTGGTACCCTTATAAGTATCTTATTCCTGGCTCTATCCCCGCAGCTTTGAGCCACAGACCCAGGCTAACCTTCTCACATACAACACATGATTAATAGTCCTACACTGTGCATGATGACGCAGAGGGGCCACCCATAGCTTGAGGACAGTGCTGGAATCGTCTGGAAGCGGGGGATAGGGTAAGCAATAGGGTTGTCCCGATACCGAGTATTTGCGGGAGTACTCCTGCAAATACCCCCGATACCTAAATAGAATACTTCCCCCCCGCCGCTGCCGCATCAAAAGCCGCCGCATCAAAAGCCGCCGCCGCATGGGTTAAACGGCGTGCGGGGACATCACAGCTTTCATTTCAATAGCTGTAGTGTTCCCGCTGTGTATAGACACGCCCCCTTGCTCGGGATTGGATGGGTGATCGTGATCTGTCCAATCCCGAGCAAGGGGGAGTGTCTATACGCGCGGGCAAAACAGCTATTCAAATGAATGCTGTGATGTTCTCCGTGCGGCGGCTTTTGGCGGCTAGGTTTGGGGGGACATGGCTAGAGGGACATGGCTAGAGGGACATGGCTAGAGGGACATGGCTAGAGGGACATGGCTAGAGGGACATGGCTAGAGGGACATGGCTAGAGGGACATGGCTGCATATGTGGGGGAAATGGCTGGAGGGACATGGCTGCATATGTGGGGGACATGGCTGGAGGGACATGGCTGCATATGTGGGGGACATGGCTGGAGGGACATGGCTGCATATGTGGGGGACATGGCTGGAGGGACATGGCTGCATATGTGGGGGACATGGCTGGAGGGACATGGCTGCATATGTGGGGGACATGGCTGGAGGGACATGGCTGCATATGTGGGGGACATGGCTGCATATGTGAGGGACATGGCTGGAGAGACATGGCTGCATATGTGGGGGACATGGCTGGAGGGACATGGCTGCATATGTGGGGGACATGGCTGGAGGGACATGGCTGCATATGTGGGGGACATGGCTGGAGGGACATGGCTGCATATGTGGGGGACACATTTAAAAAAAGTATCGGTATTCGGTATCGGCGACTACTTGAAAAAAGTATCGGTACTTGTACTCGGTCCTAAAAAAGTGGTATCGGGACAACCCTAGTAAGCAATATACCTTATCCCTGCACCCCTACACTAAATGAGCATCTAACCCCTTGGGGTATTTCATCTCATTTCTGTTGTTCAGCTTTAATGAACAGACCGACGGTCTTAATACCAGTCATCCCATAAGAACGTAGCCTTCCCATACAAGGGACAGTGTTAAAGAAATATGGTTGGCTTTTCTATTTTCATATACAATATACATGGTCACCTTTGAAGGTCTTATTCTCTCCAAATGATTTTTCAAGACTGTCAAAACAGATTGTCCCACGACACGTTCCGCTTAGTCAGCTTCTGCTTAGGTGTCTGGATTGTCTCCATTAGAGCTAAGACATTCACCCCCTATATTACTCTTTATTTATGCATCTCCAAAAGAGTGTCAACATAGCTATAATAGGTTCCATATGGAGGTTCACATTAAATAAAAATTAATGTCCTTTAAGTCCTCCATGCAAAAATGAAGAGGCATGACAAGACATCAAGAAATAGTATAAAAGGAGAGAGATAACGGCATGTGATGACAACACAAGAAGTTAATATGAGAGGTCATGTAACCCTTCCAAGAAACAAAAAAGACAACATTTCATTCCAATGCAGCTGTCAGCATCACTTTACATGAAACATACCTTCTCATTATTGTTAGATTGTCTTAATCCATTATAATGATACACACTAAATGATTCTGGAACTTTCGAACCCTTAGAAGTGGAAAAAGAAGGTGAAATACAATGTTATACATAGACATTTAAAGCTGTATAAAAGAGATAAAATACAATGTTATACAATATATAAACATTTAAAGCTGTATAAAAAGATAAAATGCAATGTTATACAATATATAAACATTTAAAGCTGTATAAAAAGAGAAAACTAATTATATAAACAGCAAAATAAATTTTCTGATTACAGTTATGCAATTCCTTCAGCAAAACATGTAAAACTCTTTATTGTGTGTGCATGGGAATGCTTGGGGACCCATCTTAAAGGAATACTGTCACAAGGAAAATATGAGGGCTGTCATTGCTGGCCTCCTGTAGAAAATGCTAGTTGCTTGGCTTTAGTACTTTTGAATCACAGATCCAGAACAAACGTGCTATAAATTAGTGTCAAATTTCCTCATTTCTACTTGTTCAGGGTCAGCGATTAAGATACTCAGCACTGAAATCAAAGCTTCAGCATGTCAGCAAGCATAGGCGATCACAGGGGGTGTGCCTGGGCACACCCTAATTACTCTATGTGGTGCCGATCCCCCCCTACTGCCCCAGCTTCCCCCCTACTGCCCCAGCTTCCCCCTACTGCAGTGCTGCTGGCTTTCCTCCTTTCCTTTCCTCTCCTCTCCCCCTGGCTGCTGCAGGGGATGTTTCAGGATAGAGAGCGGGGGAAGGGGCTAATCAATATGTCATTTAACAGCCCCTTACTTTTTTAAATGGACACTGAATGAATGAATGAATGGAAAACTTATATAGCGCGACACATGCGAACTAAATCGCCTCTGGGCGCTGGTTGTTTCTGTCTCTCAGGGCCTCAAAAGAGCAGAGTTTTAATCTGTCTTCTGAAGGTCAGGTGGTTTTCCTCCAACCGAATGCTGGTTGGTAAAGCGTTCCATAGTCTGGGACCCTGGAAAGCAAACCTTCTTTCTCCTTTGGACTTGTATCTGGTTTTGGGTACCTTGACCAAATTTTGGTCGGTGGATCGCAGAACGCGATTGGGATTGTGGGCTTCTATTTTTTCGCGAAGATATTGCGGGGCTTTGCCATGGATGCATTTATGCATCAGACAGAGTGCTTTAAAAGCAATTCTGTCTTTTACTGGCAACCAATGAAGGGCTCTCAGTGAAGGTGAGATTGATTCCAATGTTTTTTTCCCAGTCACAAGTCTGGCGGCCGTATTTTGCACGGTTTGCAGACGAGTGATTTGGTACTTAGGGAGACCGAGGTAGAGGGCATTTGCATAGTCCAGTCTGGAGTTCACAATTGTTCCCACCACGACTGCTACGTCTTCTTTGGGAATAAATGGAATAAGTCTGCGTAGTAGGCGCAGCAGATGGTGAGATCCGCTGACTACTGACCCTATTTGTGCGTCCATTGTCATGTAGGAGTCGAAGATGACCCCGAGACTTTTGACTTTGGAACTAGGGGAGATGATCTGGCCAAACATGGGCAGAGGTGTCCAGGTTGTTGCCAGTTGACTCTTGCGACTGGCATGAAACAGGAGAAGTTCTGTTTTGGAACTGTTGAGTTTAAGATAACTCTTAGTCATCCACTTTTCTAACGAAGAGAGACAATTCTCTAAACTGAGATGATGATCCTTTTTATTGCAGATGCGAAAATATAGTTGCGTGTCGTCTGCATATGAGTGATAAAGTAGTTGTTGGCTACTGATGATTTAAAAAAGTGGGCGAAGATAGATGTTGAAGAGCACCAGTGACAGGGGTGATCCTTGAGGGACTCCACATGACACCGTGCGTTTTCTAGAAGTGAACGGTCCCAATTTCACTGTTTGTGATCGGTTTTCCAAAAAAGAGGAAAACCATGGTAAATCACCTTCTGTGACTCTGGCTACCTCAGCCAGCCGAGTCAGTAAAAGTTTGTGGTCTACCGTGTCAAAGGCTGCGCTTAGGTCCAGCAGAACCAGGAGACAAGATTCTCCTTCGTCTGCGGCCTCTAGAGCGTCATCCCATATTTTGAGCAATGCTGTTTCTGTCCCGTGTCCGGGACGAAAGCCCGATTGGTATGGATCAAGTAGATTATGGGTATCTAGATGCTGTTGCAGCTGTTGTACCACTACTTTCTCCATTACCTTGGAGAAAACGTTTAGCATGGTTATGGGACGGCGGTGATTTGGGTCCTTGGGGTCCAGGGTGGGTTTCTTCAAGATGGGCTGGATTGTGCCCTCTTTCAATAGGGAAGGCACTATGCCTTCCTTAAATGACTGGTTTATAAGCTGCGTGATGGGAGGTGCCAGGATATCGGCACATTCCTTCAGCAGTTTAGTGGGGATGATATCATTAGGCGATGTGCTGTTGCGCAACGCACTGATGATATTTTCTGTGGCATCGATGGAGATAGGTTCCAGAGTAAACTTTGTTGGTTGTAGAGAGTTTCTATGGGTGTTGTGTGGTTGTACGGGGGGGGAGGGGGGGTTGAGGAGGGTTCTGCTGAATGCCGGATTCTCTCAATTTTATTGATGAAGAAATCCGACAATTCATTACAAAATTCTTGGGTATCTGAATTGGGGGCTTCAAGACAGCCTGGATTCATGGTCTGCGTGACCAACTTGAAAAGTTCACGTGGGCGGTTTAGGGCGCTGTTGATAGCCTCGGAAAAATAATTTTTCTTGGCTTTGAAGATTTCACTCATTGTGTTTAATCATAACGGAGGCCTAGTAACTGTGTTTACTATGCTTCAGTTTATGAACGAACAGGAAGCCGCTCAGCCCAGAGCACTTCCCATTCATTCACTGTCCAGAAAAAGGCATGCGTGCTTGAGCTTTGGGGTGCACACCCTAATGCAATGGGCTGCACATACCGTGTTTCCCCGAAAATAGGCCTGGGTCTTATATTAATTTTGGCAACAAAAGACACAGTAGGGCTTATTTTCAGGGTAGGTCTTACCATGTAATGTGCTGTCTTCTATCCTCCTCTCTCTCCCTGCCTGTCAGGAATCCCCAGTGTGAACCGAGTTGAAATGCTTGTAAAATACTATAATTCACTCTATTACAGTATTATATCATGTACAATGTGTGTGTTTCTGAAATATAATTGTGCCAAATACCTTCGTTATAGCACCGCTCTGAGCTTCTGTGACCCGCCGGAGCTCTCTTCACCACAATTATATTACAGAAACACACATAGTGTACATTATATACTACTGTAATAGAGTGGATTATAGGATTTACCAAGCATTTTAAACTAGGACTTATTTTTAGGGTAGGGCTTATATTGCAGCTCTCCTGGAAAATAGCGCTAGGTCTTATTTTTGGGGAAACCCGGTACCCAAGCCAGCAAGGGAACCAACATTAAAAAAATATGTGTTTTGCAACAGCAGCCTAAGAGAGTCCAAATGTCCAAAACGTATGTAAGCAGCAGCAGCTTTTTTTTCTTTTTTACATACTGCTGGCTTCTACAGAAACTGGAAGGAATGCAGTACCATTGTCAGGAGTCTGATGTGTGTGATTTGGGTGGCTGCACTTCCACAACCACTTAAATATGCCATTCCCCCTGCCATGTATCCTAGTCTCCACTGTCCCACCTGCAGGCCTGGGATAGGCATCAGTGGATAGAGCAGAGGGAAAAGACCGAACAGAAGTTTGTTGATCATCCATCCAGGTGAATGAACCCAGAAGCTGTGTATTATGTCACTTTTGGGTCCAGAGATGTCATTTCCTGGGTGCTGGGGCTGAGAATGAAACGAATCAAGCGCAATCTGTGCTAAATTAGCTAAAGCAGAGTGCAGGGGAGAAATCATGGGTTTAACAGACGTCTCATTAAAGAAAACATGTTACACACAAAAACAAATGCACACACCCCCCAATAATTTTAAAGGCCCCTGCCCCCATGTACACACACATAGAAACGTATACAGCTATTTATGAAAACAAAGAGTGAGAGCACTAATTCTAGGACCATCATTCACAATTGGCTCTAAAGTGATAACTTGTAAAAGCTTTTAAAGGGTTGCCTGGAGAATTATTGGGTACCGAAATTTATCACTATTTCACGGACACAATTTTAAGGCTTCACATGTTTGGCACCTATTTACGGGCATGCAATATCATCTTTTATAGTTTACCACATATTTAGTCTTTTTTTTGCCCAAATTATCGGTTTGATAAATGTGCCCCATCATCATGTGACTCAAAAAATAGCAACTACCACCATTTTAGTATGAAGGGTCTTCGCTTTCAGCAAATATATATTTTTAACTAATCTTCAGGCCTCACATGTGTATTTTAAACACCCAAACATACTGTATGTACGTAAGAAAATAAATGGCTGCACATCCAGGAATTCCGATTGCCTTTTATTGTTCAAAGTGATAACACCAACACAAGGTCACCTAGACGCGTTTCACACAAACATCTTGTGCTTAATCACTAATGATTAAGCACGAGATGTTTGTGTGAAACGTGTCTTTGGTGTTATCACTTTGAACAATAAAAGGCAATCGGAACTCTTGGATGTGCAGCCATTTCTTCTCTTACAAGTTTCCCACGGAAGCGCGCCAGGGCTGGCACTCTACGAGATATTCCACCTCAGGTTATCATCATACACCTGGAGCAGCAGCTTTTTTTCTTTGCATAGTGTGTGTGTGTGTGTATATATATATATACCCACACACACATTTTTTTTTATATATATATATATATATATGTGTGTGCAGGTACTGAGGTGGAAAAGTACTGCTCAAAAAAGAAAAAAAAAATTTATCCATCTTGCTTTAACTATACTCAACATGTTGGGTTTTATGTTACTTTTAAGCAGGATAATTATAAAGCAAGTGCACTCTCCATGTAAACAAAAGCATGTGCCCCCCTTTGCATCCCTCCTCAAGCCTGACACAGATCAGCAGCACAATTGCCCATAGGCTTCTGCACACAACATAGCGTACCTGGTCGGGGAAAAACTCCTGCAGGAATGGGCCCAGTAATATGATCCCCAGACCTTCTGGGTCTAATTTGGTCTTCATGAGGTTTACACTGGAAAACATTGAAAATCAAACAATAAGCGAGGAATATTTGTGCGTTCCTGAGATATGCTGCGCTGCGCGGCCTGCCTCTGCCAATGAATGCTGTTCTATTTTCAGAATCCAGGGCGCATTCATCACAATGGCATCTCATTGGCCAAGTTGAGTTATTTTAAGGCTGCATAATCTCATGATTAAAACCAAAACAGTCATGATAATTTTGGGAGACGGAGCCTTATTAGGAAAACATTTCTGAAAACATTTCTGAACACAGACTGTGTAATAACCTGTGCTGGGAGCGTAGAGGTATCTGATCTTGTATAAACAGAACATCAGTTACAAAGCCAACGAGAACTCATCAATTAAAGTGACCCTGTTAAAGCCAGTGGGCCAGATCCACAGAGAATTGCCCTGGCGCAGTGTATCAGATACACTACGCCGCCGTATTTTACCTGGCTCTAAGTCGAATCCAGGAAGATTTCGGCCCGTAAGGTACTGCGGCGTAGTGTATTTCTCGCGGCGGAATCGAATTACGCGATTAGGGGGCGTGAATCATTTAAATAAGGCGCGTCCCCGCGGCGATCGAACTGCGCATGCTTACGTTGAAACGTCTTTTTTTTGTAGCGTAAATTACGTACATTCCTATTCACGGACGACTTACGCAAAAAAGAAAAATTGAAAATTTGACGCGGGAACGACGCCCATACTTAACATGGTCAGTCTAACTATAGACCGGATAATAGCAGCTTTAACTATACGCCGTAAAAAGCCGACTAGCTACGACGTAAGAGAATGTGACGGCCGATCGTAACTTCGTGGATTGCCGTAAAAAGCTAATTTGCATACCCGACGCGGAAAACAACGCAAACTCCACCCAGCGGGCGCAAAATTATTGCAGCGTAGATCTGAAGGCGTACAAAGACGTAAGCCTGTCGGATCGAAGCCCGAAGCCGTCGTATCATGGTTTGAGGATTCAAACTAATGATACGACGCGGGTAATTTGAAAGTACGCCGGTGTATCAGTAGATACACTGGTGTACTGGCTCTGTGGATCTGTCCCATAGTTACAATACATACCGTTTCCCCAAAAATGAGACCTACTCCAAAAATAAGACTTCTCGATTTTCTAGGATGGCGGCAATTTAAGCCCTACCTCAAAATAAGCCCTAGTTAAAGTCCTTGTAAAATCATGTAATCCAAGCTATAAAAGGATTATATAATGTCCAGTGTGTGTCTATGTAACATTATTGTAGAAAATACCTTATTTACAGTGCCACTGGGTGCTCATGTGACCCGTCGGAGCTCTGCTTCCGGCTGATGTCAGCGGCCCCTCCCTCAGCAATACGGGGAGCGGGGCCGACGTCAGCTGGGATCTCGACATCTCCCTCAGCAGTGCACGAAGCAGGGAATGAAGAGCTCCGGCGTGTCATGTGAGCACCCAGCGGCGCTGTAAATAAGGTATTTTCTACAATATTACCTAAAGACACACACTGGACATTACATAATCCATTTACAGAGCAGATTAAATGATTTTACAGGGACTTTAAAGCGGAGGTCCGGCCACATTTTTATTGATCCTAGCAGAATTCACGATTATACCGTTTATATACGATTATAAGGCAATAATCGATATTGCTAAGAAATAATTTTAACACTCACAGGTTTGTCCCTCCTGGTGTGGCCATGTCCATCATGATTGTAGGTATATGAAGCCCAATCCAGAACTCTTCCAGGACAATCTTATGAGAGGTGCATGCTGGGTAACCAGCATGCGCCTCTCTATCTCGCGCATGTACGATTCACCGGCAGACGTAGCGCCGATTTTTTTTAAAGTTGCCCTAACGGGCAGCAACGGAGGAAGGTCCCGCCCCGTTGTTATGGCAAGACAAACGCATCTCGGCGCTGTGATCCGCTTTGATTTGTGTAATTTCCTGGTCGGGAAAAAACGCGATTTTTTGTCACAGTACTGCCCACAGACTCCTGGGAAATAACTGTGACTAAAAAGGAAATTACTCAAAGCAAAGCGGATCACAGCGCCGAGATGCAAGGGAGGAAGTGACGAGGAGCGCCACGGACCAGAAAGTAGCAGATTAGGAGGACTACATAGCAGCAGGGCGATTCTGGTAAGTATAAAACATTTTTTTTCCTCCAAATGTTTTTTTATAGGTTTAGAAGAGTCTGATTATAAAAAAGAAAAAATTATAATTCAGGGTAGAACTCCGCTTTAACTAGAGTATATTTGGGGGATTACTCCTGAGTTGACAGGGAGGGAGAGAGGTAGAGAAGACAAGGGAACAAATAAGACATCTCCTGAAAATAAGCCCTAATGCATTTTTTGTAGACAAAATTAATATAAGACCTGGTCTTATTTTTGGGGAAACACTGTATACTTTAGTTGCAAAAATATTTGTAAATAATTTTTAGCTAGTTTTGGGAATGAAGCACCCTGCCAACCAGCTAGGTGGAACTTGGATTCACAATCACAGCTACTGCAGCCCCCTGTGCCTCCTTGGTCATCAAGTTGTGTGTAAGGGTTCAACCCAATGCTCAGAAAAGTTCCCAATACATGAATACATGAATAAGCTACAATAAGAGCTTTACCTGCAAGTGAAAATGAGGTTCCTGTTCCCAATAATGAGAGGAAGCTACAGTAAAAAAGCCTTTTGTAATACTACATTGTAAGGGCTCGCTTGGTCTTGACCATGGTGGAGAGATTGGAATCTGATTGTTTCTGTGGACAGGTGTCTCTTATACAGGTAACAAGCCGAGATAAGGAGCACTCCCTTTGAGGCTGGGTTCACACTACACTACACGACTTTCATCCTACTTTGCTCTGCAACATTGATCCTACATTGATCCTACATTGGTCCTACATCCATCCTACTTTCATGAACAGGATACTACTTTGGTCCTACTTTGTGATAGACTGACTTGTTCTTTGACCAATCAAAACAATCCCAGAGTGAGATAAATTCCTTTTACTGGTGCTGTAATCACATGTCAGATGTGAAAAGTCGGATGGTTAGGACAAGGCTCCTACTTTGGTCCTACTTCAATGATATTCTATGGGCTGAAGTAGGATCAATGTAGGACCAAAGTAGTACAGGGAGTAGTTTCAAAGTCGGACCGACTTGTGTAGGACCAGTTAAGACGGCTCTCATAGGGAAACATTGATTTTCACACGTCATGCTACATGAGCTCCCAATGTAGGAGCGTTGTCGGAACAAGTGTGAACCCAAGAGTGTGCTCCTAATCTCAGCTTCTTACCTGTATAGAAGACACCTGGGATTCTGAAATCTTGCTGATTCATAGGGGATCAAATACTTATTTCACTCAATAACTACTTGCCGACCAGCTGCCATCATAATAAGTTGGCAGGTTGGCTCTCCTGGGCGAATCGCTGCAGCTGTACGGTGGCCCTTTAAATAGCTTCAGCAGGTGCGCATGCGCGCCTGCTGCTTGTCGCCAGAGCCGATGTGTGTAGCCGGCGGCCTCAGTGTCAACCGGCCACCTGCGATCGCTCCACAGAGAGCCAGAACGGGGAGCTGTCAATGTAAACAGACAGATCCCCGTTCTGACAGGAAGTGGAGAGTGATCTGCTGTTCCTAGATATTAGTACCAGCGCTTTTTCTCTATTCCCAGGCAGCCCATCCACCATACAGTTAGAAACACCTGCAAGGGAACACACTTAACCCCTTGATCACCCCCTAGTGATCCCTGCCAGTGACATTTACACAGTAATCAGTGGCTATTTTTAGCTCTGAACGCTGTGTAAATATCAATGGTCCCAAAAAAAGTGTCAAAAGTGTTTGATCTGTCCACGGCAATGTCGCAGTCTCGCAAAAAAAAAAAAAAAAAAAAACGCTGATCGCCACCATTACTAGTAAAATAAAAATTAATAAAACACAAAAACAAAGGTCTATTTGTGGGAAAAAAAAGAAGGACATACATTTTGTTTTGGTACAACGTTGCATGACCGTGCAATTGTAAGTTAAAGCAACGCAGTGCTGAATCGCAAAAAAAACGCCCGTCATTAAGGGGGTAAATCTTCTGGTGGTTAAAATGCAAATCAATTTATAACTTTTTTGAAAATGCGTTATTGTTTTTTTTGGGATATCTTTGTTCTCATTCTTTCTCGCTCTGTTAAAATAAACCAACCATTAAAATTGTAGACTCATTTGTCGGTGGACAAATGTACAAAATCAGCCTGGGATCAAATACTTTTTCCCCTCACTGTACAGCGAGATCCGGTAATAAGGAATAGAACCCTCTACTCCCACAATTCTCAAAGGAAATAAATAAAAAAGGGTGCAGATGGCGATCAGGCACGGAGACCATGGTCAAGGTGGGTCATGTGATTATCTGATGGTCTGAAAACGTTATTTCCAGATAAACAATGGAAAGTCATCTTTCCAGCAATACAATGTCACATAAAGAAAGCGTGAGAACACTGAACTGTTCACATGACCCCATAGATCACATGTGGTTATTTGTTGTGCTGTGTATTTTATATAGACACACACATTGTGCATGTGCAATTAATCAGGTTTCACTGTAAAAGTCTGTCCAAACCGTATTCGTAAGTCTCAGTGCTGTCGCTGCCCTGGCTGAGAGTACCT
Organism: Rana kukunoris; assembly: GCA_029574335.1. Lineage (NCBI taxonomy): Eukaryota > Metazoa > Chordata > Amphibia > Anura > Ranidae > Rana > Rana kukunoris. The sequence goes on along the minus strand of CM056053.1, from coordinate 39,769,639 downwards.
ATGTTTAGTCGTTTCCATATATAGATTATGTAGACTATACACACTCACCGGCTACTTTATTAGGTACAACTGTTCAATTGCTTGGTAACACAAAATGCTAATCAGCCAATCACATGGCAGAAACTCAATGCATTTAGGCATCTAGATGTGGTGAAGATGACTTGTTGAAGTTCAAACCGAGCATCACAAGTGGGATGAAAGGAGATTTAAGTGACTTTGAACGTGTCATGGTTGTTGCTGCCAAATGGGCTGGTCTGAGTATTTCAAAAACTGCTGATCTACTGGGATTTCCATGCACAACCATCTCTCGGGTTTACAGAGAATGGCCAGAAAGAGAAAATATCCAGTGAGCGGCAGTTGTGTGGATAAAAATGCCTTGTAGATGTCAGAGGAGAATGGACAGACTGGTTCAAGATGATAGAAAGGCAACAGTAACTCAAATAACCACTCGTTACAACCAAGGTATGCAGAATACCATCTCTGTACACACAACACATTGAACCAGATAGGCTACAGCAGCAGAAGACCACTCCTGTCAGTTAAGAACAGGAAACTGAGGCGACAATTCGCACAGCCTCACCAAAATCGGACAATAGAAAATTGGAAAAACGTTGCCTAGTCTGATGAGTCTTAATTTCAACTGCGACATTCAGATGGAAGGGTCAGAATTTGGTGTAAAACAACAAGAAATCATGGATCCACCCTCCCTTCTATCACCGGTTCAGGCTGGCGGTGTAATGATGTGGGGGATATTTCATTGCCATACATTGGGTACCAATTGAGCATCGTTTAGATGCCACGGCCTACCCGAGTATTGTTGCTGACCATGTCCCTCCATTTATGTCTACAGTGTCCCCATCTTCTGATGGCTCCTTCCAGCAGGACCTGATAAGAGGTTCTTACCCTTCTATCCAAAACAGTTTGGGAACAGGAGCCTCATTTTCATTTGCAGTGTCACCTACAGGTAAAATTTGGAACTGCAGTTCATTCATTTATATGAAACAAACTGTGTGGACATTGGGGTCTACGTACAAAAACTGGAGAGAGCAAAATCTGGTGTAGCTGTGCATGGTGGCCAATCAGCTTCTAACTTCAGCTTGTTCAATTAAGCTTTGGCAATAAAACCTGGAAACTGATTGGTTTCTATGCAGAGCCGCACCAGATTTTGCACACTTCAGTTTTTGGAAATCAACCTCAATGGGGTGGATTTACTAAAGGCAAATCCACTTTGCACTGCAAGAGCACTTGGAAGTGCAGTCGCTGTAGATCTGAGGGGAAGATCGAAACGAGGGGGAAGATCGAAACGAGGGGGAAGATCGAAACGAGGGGGAAGATCGAAACGAGGGGGAAGATCGAAACGAGGGGGAAGATCGAAACGAGGGGGAAGCTCGAAGCGAGGGGGAAGCTCGAAGCGAGGGGGAAGATCGAAGCGAGGGGGAAGATCGAAACGAGGGGGAAGATCAAAACGAGGGGGAAGCTCGAAGCGAGGGGGAAGCTCGAAGCGAGGGGGAAGCTCGAAGCGAGGGGGAAGATCGAAGCGAGGGGGAAGATCGAAGCGAGGGGGAAGATCGAAGCGAGGGGGAAGATCGAAGCGAGGGGGAAGATCGAAGCGAGGGGAAGATAAAAAAAAGATTACGTTGACAGCCATACAGGTGCAGAGCCCCAAATGCAGATAGTGTGCATTCGGTGACCCGCACCACTATCACATTGGGAGCAGTGACAGTGTCTGTGCAGCTGCTGTGTCCCAACTGACATGAATGGGACTGCCTGCATGGGAATGCATGGAACACCTGTGCATCCCCATTTGGGCAAACAGCCCTTACAAGTCTAAAGGAGACTTTACGAAACAAAACCGTTTAAGCGTATTTCACACCGGCACTGTCTGGGCTGTGCAGCAGGAGATATGTGAATCAAGCAGAATGGGATGGGTGTCACTTTTGTGGCATCCAAGTTCATCCAGGCTTTAGTTCCATTTAAAACCTGGAGCTTTCTGGACCCATGTTAGATCTATGGGTGGCTGGATGCAAACACACACATGCGTTTACATTACACTGGCTCCAATCTATCATGTTCAGGCCCAGAGAAACAGAAAGGCAGCAGACCATTTCCATTTTTTTCCAAACCAGGATGGACTCAGAGGTAGGTCGAAGTAAACCGATGTACATCCCATAGACTTATATAGAGATTCTGATCATCTCAGTCTAAAGCAGTGGTCATCAACCCCGTCCTCGGGGCCCACTAACAGGCCAGGTAGGTTTGCAAGATAACTGAAATACTTCACAGGTGATATAATTTGCTGATCAGTGATTGTATTTACCCAATACATAAAACTCGACCTGTTAGTGGGCCCTGAGGACAGGGTTGATGACCGCTGGTCTAAAATACTGATCAGACCACCCGTATGAATTGGGCTTCGCAACCATTATGGTTTGCAATAATATTTGGAGATACTTACTATTCAGGATCTGACACAAGATCCAGAGCCTTCATGACTTCTTCTAGCAAAGCATCAGGAATGAAGCCATTGTCTGCAAGAAAATAAAATAAAAATAACTAAGACACAGCAGCCACGTTGTAGACTTGTATGTATACCTTGTTTACTCTTTCCATTTCTCTATTAAAGTGTTTGTTACCCTAAAAAAAATAAAAAATGAATCCGTTTCCCTTAAAGCATGTTAGAAATTACACAGCACAAGCACCATGCAGTTTATCACCTGAAATACCTGGCTGATCCTGCCTGGCTATGCCCTCCCCTATGTAAACTGACCATGGTTTATCATGGCTGCTGAGCCCTGACACCGTGGTCAGGTTACATGCCTCCGTCATCCACAGCCCTGCTCTTCTGTGCCTCTCCTCCTCCCCTCCCAACCTGTCAGCTCCGTCTACTCCACGATTCTCCCCTCCTGGTGCAATCATATCTATGCTACGATCATAACATCCCCTCTGTTATATAATGCTAGGTGCCCCTGTGCCTGCGTTATATAAAAAATGCCGATTATAGCGTATATCAGAGCATCTCCCGGCTAGGGGTGCAACGGATCGTCACCGATCCATGATCCGAACTGGTCACCCCATTCGAGTCGGCACATCACGCGATCCACGGAGCGCTCCGGAGCCCTGGCCGTAGGAAAGTCCCCGGCTTCGGCCTAGCTCCGGATCGGCGGCCATCTTGCTCCACCCCCGTGTGCTTGCCAGAGCTCAGTGCACAGCGTGACACGCCTCCCAGCCTCAGCGCGCTCACTACAGACCCGGGACTGCAGACATGTGGAGACAGCATCTGTGAGCTCTGCACCTGCAGGTAGGAGAGACACCATCACCTGGGGTGCATGGCTGTCTGTACACCAGAGGAGGGGGTGACACCAGAGTGGGGGGGGGGGGCGGGGTGACACCAGAGTGGGGGGGGGGGGTGACACCGGAGTAATGATAGTGATTAGGGGGCAAGTGAACATCTTTTATTACACCCAACAGAGTTTTAGATTCAGTTATTTTTATCACAAAACGAAGCTTATACGCTTAAATATAGTGTTTGTAAATCCGACGGACTGTTTAAATGTTAAATTTTATGTGAAAATCAGAGGTGTTCTGTCACATTAGCAATAAACAGTCCGTTGGATTTCCAAACACTGTATTTAAGCACATAAGCTCAGTTTTGTGTTGAGAATAACTGTGAAATCTAAAACTCTGCTGGGTGTAACAAGATTTGTCTTTTTTTTTTGATGATCCAAAAATGATCCGATCCGTGACTCCTGATCCGAGGATCAATCCGATCTGTGAGTTTTTTGATCCGTTGTACCCCTACTCCCGGCGCTCCTGTGACTCCCCGGCTCTCTCCTCCCCGGCTGACGTCAGCAGCAGTGCTCAACCCCGCCTCCTATAGTTTTCAGCCGAGGAGTCATGTGAGCCGCTCACATATGCAGTATAATCAGCATTTTTTTTATTATAATACAGGGGCAGGGACACATAACATTATAAAACAGAGGGGATGGCATGATCATAGTATAGTGGGTTAACAACCACTTTAAGTGGATGTGCATGCTAGTGCTAACTAGGCTTAAGCCTGCTCCCATCCCCCAATAAATCTTATTTTAAATACCTTGTAGAAGGAATATGCTTATACTTACCTATTCTCATGGTGCTATGGTCCGGTCACATGATCAGCTCCTAGCAGTGGCTTCAGGGGAGAGGAGGGACAGATGACAACTGACAGAACCCACTGTCACTGTGTGTTTTGGAAAGGACTGTGAGCTGTGAGATAAATGTAATGTAATGCTACATCCCTTCTCCCCCCACCCCTCCTCTTGTTGCTGTGTCTAATTGTGTTGGTAAATGGTACATAAACAATGGTCTGGACTGGAGACGTCTCTCCACAGGGGATGTGTATTGAGAGGCTGCCTGCTTACCATAATCCCTTTATGTTTATCTGTAGTTTCTGTTTCAATGTACAAGTGTTCAGTACCCATTAGTTGTTTCTTGTCCCCTACCCCCTCCCCTCTGTGACAAGGCTAAGGGGAGTGGCCCTGACTGTGTGTAAACGTGTATGTCTGGGATTTAATGAACAGTTTATGCTCTGCATGTTTAACCCTCTACACCTGTGTGGATTGTCTCCTGATTGAGGGGTTAAGGGCTGGTTATGGCGAATCTGCAGGCTGTGGATGCGTTTGGAGGACAGGAGACACAGATCTGGCAGATTTGCCCACCTGGGGTATCTGAGATCTGTCAAATGCCCCAAAGTAAGCCTATGGGTAATGTCACCGCCAGCATTTCATCCATTGTCATGATCTCTCCTCTCCCATGAAGTCGGCCACTGGGAAAATCATGTGACCGGACAGGAGCACTCTCAGAATAGGTGGGTATAAGCACCTTCCGTTCACAGAGTAGAATAGGATTTATAGGGGCAGGTTCAAGCGTCATTAAACCCACAGCATAAAAAACTATCAATAAATGGTGTATTACATGCTGTTCATACTCGGTCACTATGAGATTTATTTTCTGTAAACAAACCTTATTAATCCTGCTGCTCTCTATCTCCAACTTTTGTTCACGTCCCCAATTCAGCTAGGGATTTTGCAGCTGTAGTGGCAACTCTGCACATGATCAGTTTTCAGCAATTTTCAATGCTGAGCATTTCCTCCCTATCACATCTGAGCAGCCCATGTGACTATAGAGTTTCACATGTGGGCGTATACACAGTGGTAAATGACAGCCCACTCCCTCCCTCCTCCTCCATACCCACTAACCAGCTAAACACAATGGGGGTGGGATATTACATGTAGATTAATGGTGGCTTCACCTCCCTCCTATTCTAAGACACAAGCTGGAGGGGCTTGACATTGGCAGAAATCCACCCATATCATATTTTTTCACAAAATAATTAAGGTATGAATTCAAACATATATTTGTATGACAATTTTAAACAAACAGTTTATTAATATATTAACTCTGTATTCCAAAGGCTTTTTTTTTAACATGTGACCAGCAGCAGAGGACTATAAGCTCCTCCTGCTTATGTTTCCTGCAGACAGTCTGGCAAAGAGCTGGGTCAGGTGACAGCTGTATACCCATTAAGAAAAAACTTTTTTTTTTTTAATTAAAATTAGTGCCATCATCCACATACAGAAATAGAAGGAACAATGTAAATTAAACAGTGTGTGTTTAGTATTATAGCATATCATTAGCAACAGCCTGACCTGGAATTCCAATTTAAGCGGCACATTTTGCTGAAACATGGAAACCCATTTAACGATGAAATGTGACTTAGTTATTGACATTCAAATACAGTGTAACCTTGGTTTAAGAGTAACTTGGTTTGAGAGCGTTTTGACTTATTTTTGACGTTATTGACGTTATTTTTTTAAATTCTGACTCGGTTTGCGAGTGTTAACCCACAAGATGAGCAGAATTCAAGCTAAAATAGGTCCGCAGTACCTCATTTGGCCTGAGGTACGGGGCGCAGAAGCCGAGCAGAGCTGAAAATAGGCCTGTAGTACCTTATTTGGCCTGAGGTACGGGGGCGCAGAAAACGAGCCGAAGTGTCCTCGGGCCTTTTTGGCGCTCTCTGGCGCCCCCCACCTCTGGTCGCATTTGGTATTGCATCCCATTGAAGTCAATGCGGAACAAATTATTTTCGTCTCCATTGACTCAAATGGAAAAACTCGCTTTGATATGCGAGTACTTTGGATTACAAGCATTCTCCTGGAACGGATTATGCTCATAATCCGAGGTTCAACTGTACACTTACAGCAAGCAGTAAGAGAATAAAACAAGCCCTCACTAACCTCTGTACGTTTAGGCACATTACAGTAATAATCTTTAAATTTCAGAGAACAAAAAAAATGTACTTTCCTTTTTTTTTTATCGCTAAATGGTTTTGTTCCCCCTCCCAGCAGTGACTTGGTAGCTTTTCAGTCTTTAAATATCACACATGCACAGAAAAAGGGGAGACTTTGTTGCATCTTTCCAGGGATAAAATTTAAGGAATTATTCCACAGTTCTTGTAGCAAAGCAGGTCAGTGATGGCCGTTTTTTAGGCTTGGAGCAAACTTTGGGTTGAGGTGCAGCAGCAGCACCATTCATACTCATCAGAACCCATCGCACATGCGTTGCATCACACCACAATGCACAGGGCCACCTAAGATTGCGTCACTCTGCATTCCCAAAAAGCACAGGCGCTGGGAAGTCCATTAAAGTGAACAGGCCTGCCTTAACACAATGCAAATTAGTGCGCAAAGTAACAGGTCAATGTGCTTTGTGTTACTGGACCACAAACATGAGGACCCAGCCTGAATGCTCATGAAAATGCTGGAATGTCCACAGTCTGGCGACAGATCCACTTTAGCCCAATACATGTGTTCCCCAGATTCCAGAGGCAGCACTAAGTTCACAAAAAAACTTGCTGGGAAAAATTCCAGAAGAACAAACGAGGTTTAACTGTAAAATCATTAACACAAAAACTTAGAAACATGAAAAAAGTGACGGCAGAGGCATCTATATCCTTATAGATCAGCATGATGGCAGTAGTTTAGGAAGGATGAGAGTGGCTTTACATCCAATTTAAAGTGGAGGTTCACCCTCCAAAAAAAATTCTAGCATGCCATGGAGAACACCCACTTTAAGTGTTAATTATATATTGTTACTTAGTATTTCATTTATTAAATTTTTCTTAATAATTTTTTATTTATTTGTGTATTCCTTTTACATTTATTATCATTCATATAATAATAAATATAAAATAAATAAAATGGTAATAAATGACCTTAACCCCAACTCCTAACCCTAACCTAAACTGAACTCAAACCCCTTGCCCTAAAGAGAAAACATTATAATAAAAGCCAATGGAAAAGTTAAAGAAGCTGAAATACCTTGCAACAAATGATGCAACAATACCCCCTGCAGCGATAATTTTACAGTGCTGCAGGGGTTAATATGAACCGCTGGACATGTCACAGGCATTTGTCAAGAGTGCAAAGTATGCCCTCCCTTTCTGCCCCCTCCTCCATTCTGCCCCCCACAGAGCAGCTGGCTTTCCTCTCCTGCCACCTGATGCAGCAGGCACAAATGGGGATGTTTTGGGCTGGAAAGCAGTGGAAGGGGCCATTAAATATGTAATTTACAGGACCCTTTTGTTTCTGAATGAACCCTGTGAGTGATCAGTGCCAATCACTCGCTGTTTTTATAACTGAAGTATAGTAAATGGTGTTTACTATGCTTCATTCTGTGAATGAACAGGGAGATGTTCTGCACAGGGAGCTTCCCAGCTGAGGCTACATGTGTGTTAAGGCCTCTTTCACACTTGTACGACTTTTCCTACGATTTGGGACTGCAAAGTAGAATGACAAGTCGTTCCCCATGATTTTTAACCACTTGACTACTGGGCACTTAAACCCACTTAATAACCAGACCAATTTTCAGCTTTCGGTGCTCTCACATTTTGAATGACAATAACTCAGTCATACAACACTATAACCAAATGAAATTTTTGTCCTTTTTTTCCCACAAATAGAGCTTTCTTTTGGTGGTATTTTATCACCTCTGCGGTTTTTATTTTTTTCACTATAAATGAAAAAAGAACGAAAATTTTGTAAAAAAATGAATTTTTCTTCATTTCTATTATAACATTTTGCAAAAAAGTAATTTTTCTTCATAAACTTGGCCTAAAATGTATACTGCTACATATCTTTGGTAACAAAACAACAATTTTTTAGATATTATTTAGTCTGGGTGAAAGTTATAGGGTCTAAAAGCTATGGTACCAATTACTGAAAATTGATCAATTTGATCACATCTGATGTACACACATTTTGTCAGACGTATTACTTAGGCTGCATTCACACTATAGTGCGGCGTATTGTACCGCGATTTGCCGCGACAAAACGTGTTGTTTTTTAGCCTTGTTTTCGCCCGAGGGGCGATTTTAACATTGTCGGCTATGCCGAACGCCGAAGCGGCCTGAAAAAAAGGGTCCAGGACTTGTTTTGAGCTTCAGGCGTACGCCGTTTCGGCGTGGAGATGTGAACCATCTCCATAGCCGACAATGTTAAATCACCCCTCCAGCATATTTCAGGCTGCAATAGCGTCGGGCGTAAAAACGCCTAGGTGTGAATGCAGCCTTACACTGAATTCTGCTATGATCACTAACATCCAGTCAAAATCCAGAAAATAAACCACATGACTTCAGAAAAGGAGTGGGGGTGGGAATTAAAAAATAATGCCCGTCTCCAGGCTAGTGCATGAGATATGTAAATAACCTGTCACTCAGAGCAAGGGGGCGGAACAGATTACGTTTTTTCTCTGTAAGTCAGTTTTATCTCACTGAACAATAAAAGAGCATTGCTCAGAGCTGGATTAACTCTTTGTGGCAAGACTGGGCAAAGATGATAGGAAATCTTATACTTTACATTGTTACAAAAAAAAAAAAAAAAAAAACCATTTAGGGTTTACATCCACTTTAACGTTAAACCCTTACAACAAAAAACACCCCAATACTAAATAGATTATTATATTAATAATGCATTTTTGTGTTTGAGTCTGGGTGTTTATTGTTATACTATTATTAATAAATATAAAAAAAAAAAACAGCATACTGCAGATGTCAGCAGTATGTTGCATCTAATGACAGAAAGTTGATTTTTGGGTGAACCTCCGCTTTAATTATTTTTTATGTATTATTACATATTAATTTATTTTACTTATTTATGATGATTTCTAGTCATTTGTGTATTTACTTATTCATAGATTACCATTTTATTTTTTACCTTTTTTCAGTTGAACAGAAAATCGCACAGAAACGCGCGAATTGTGCGTTTCCATTAATTTCTATTGGAATACAAGCGCTCCAAAAACGCCCAAATCTGCCCAATTCAAGCGGCAAAAAATCCCCAGAACTCTTTTGAGCTTCAGGTGACATGGAGTAGAGATGTGAACCATCTCCATAGAGAATAATAGATGTTTTTTCTCATCCAGTGTTTCTGAGCTTCAAGCAGATATAATCGTTTAGGTGTGAATGGGGCTTAAAGGGGTGTTCCAGCCAAAAAATTTGTTTATTAAAAGTCAGCAGCTACAAAAAGTGTAGCTGCTGGCTTTTAATAAACACTCACTTACCTGCTCCTGCGTTCCAGCGACGCGCCGACCGGGGCTCCACTCCTCTACCCCCCTCCCCGGCCGGCGTCTCCATCCCGACTGTGGGCACCCAGCAGTGACAGCCTTCGGCTTCACGGCCGGGCACCCACTGCACATGCGCGAGCCGCACTGCGCATGCGCGCGCGGCTCGCCGCTGATCGGAGAGGCGATCGCATGGGACCTGTCAGTGTCCCATGTGATCGCCTACAGGGAGGGGCTGGTGAAGGCGATTAAGGTTTAATCGCCTAACCAGCTACTCGGCGGAAGCAGGAAGTGGGACAGGAAGTCCCACTCCTACTGAAGCCCCCACTCCCCCCCCCCCCAAGAAAAATACATGCCAAATGTGGCA